>JAKGUB010000348.1:8080000-8167500 GCA_026261675.1 Hippocampus mohnikei
GACCAGCTCGTTCATTTGGATTAATAGCTTATCTCGTCAATAACGTTAACAAACGGAATTGTTTGCAACTCACAGAATGAAGGAAGAACAACGACCGACGTCTATCTTCATTCGGTCGGTCCAAAATTCACAAAGACAGTTAAGCTAACGTCACAGTTTAGCAAGCAACATGCAGAGTGGTGTGCGACCAGTAAAAAAACTGCGATTGTGAACACGTTAAGTACAGCTAAGCAACGTAACTAGCGGGGGGTTATGAAAACTGTCCGAAACATTAGTTTCGACTGTTGCTGTTCAGTTCGCACGCGCAGAAACATAACGCCGAACGTCAACGTACTTCCAAATGTTTACCTTCAAACAAAACCTCCCCGGAGTTTGAAAACCGGAACTCTTGAACGATAGCAACTTGTTCCGGTGGACTCCAAGCCAATCTATCGATAGGGCCTTTCAATCAAACATTCTTTCTCGCTACTTTGAATGTAGCAAAAACAAACATATTGACTCAAATGTCTCCCGGCAAAGGACGAAGTGGAAGGCGATGACACACATGTACACTCAATTGAAGACATGTGTGCTGAGCTCCACATTGGATCAAGCCCGGCCGGCTCTGTGAGGATGCATTAATGATTCGGCCGCGACGAGCATTACGACGCGCGTGCCCCCCCCCGAAATTTCTTTGTGTCGGTACATCGATGTGTGCGAGCGGCAAACACAGAGTTTCAATCACGGCGATGTTTTGTCCGCTCCTCGCCTCTCAGAGGAGACGGACAACCTCCACAAGCGTGGACGAGAGTGAGAGAAAAAGCATTGTGGGAGGTTACAAGGGTTAATACAATATGGGACTGAGAGTTGGAAGAGAGGAATGTAAATGTCGCATCTCCAAATGTCCTTCAAGTACATCGGGAAAAAGGACATCCCACCATGTTCCTCACGAAGCAGATCTGCATTCATTTGGTTGGAATGATGGCACGCGTATAAACCTGTGCCGCATCTTAAATGTTTTTTTTTCACTTAAATGACTAAGAAATATGCTCTCTTCATCAGTATTATATTTGGCTGAAAATTGAAATGCTGGACTGTGCACACAAAGTTATGGAAACTGGATTGGGGATGACAGAATTAGAATCATTTCAACATGCTACATGTGGTTTATATGCTAAATTTAAATTTTGCCGTGATCTGGATAAGATCTAGGATTAAATTGCAATTACAGTTTATGAAAGGACATTTTCTGTCCATGTGTGTGTGTGTGTGAATTATTCCGATTTATCGAATGCCATCTACTCTTAGATTGAAATTGCCAGCAAATCTCCACCCAATCCCAATTTTGTATGAACATTTCTTTGATATTTTATTGCTGACTGATGCCACAGTGCACTGCATCAAACTCGACGCCTCGGAATCTTCAAAAGAGGGTTCGAGCCAATGAGTTACTCATTTGTTGTTTCATGTTATCTTATTGAACGTTAAAATATCAGAATCACATCACCCATCCTAAACTGGGAATGATTTGGCTGTCGTCAGGTCGGCGCTTGTCCAATACGTGGACACATGCACTACATCTGGATTATTTGGAAAGTTTCCAGGTGCTGATAAGTACTTTTTTTTTTAACCTCATCAGATAGGCGTCCTCACTCCTTTGTGAAAGCAGCAACACCTCTCTCTCTATATTTACATTTGACACAAACGAGAACCGCATCGATTTCCCCCATACGAGTATGCAAACAAAAGGGAGCCATTTACAAAACACTGGGCCATTTGGATGGAATGTTATTTAAATAAGGCGACGTTTGAATTTGTCAATAGGTGCCTTTGACATCACAACCGCACCCCTGCTGCCTCGCAGGAGAGGTCACTTTGAAGTTATGACGGTGGAACACGCTGCGTTTTATCTCCACGCCAGCATGCCCTCATCACGTATCCACATTCCACTTGTGTGACCGCTTTGCAGGTCCAAACACCGCACGGGAAATGCTGATGGTTATTTCCACCGAATCAACCGTTTCACCGGGACTTCGTTAAAACATTGCAGCATGTATTGGCTGGAAATAAATCCGATTGATGAGCCATGAACCGTCAGTGGATTCGGTTGGCAAGAGTGCTACTCTTTCAAACGCGGCTATTATCCCTTTAGGGGACAGCGGTTAGTACAGTGGACAGATGATCAAGTTATCGGGTTACCGGATATCGTTACAGGTTTTTTTTTTTTCAAATCAAATCGTAGGCAGAATGTTGGCAAGTGTTTCGTGGGCTCAAATGAATCCATTTAGGCCTTTGTGTGTTGTGTTTGCATGTTTTCCCCATCAGTGCGAACGTCAAGGTGCATAGTTGTCTGCCTAGATGTCTCCCGTGATCGACTTGTTTCCTGTTTCTCAGTCAAAATCAGATGAGATAAGCCCCAAATCATCTGCTTGCACGGACAAGACAAAAACAATTGAGGAGGAGCTTGTTCTCCCTCATGCTGGCCACAAAACGAACAATTTTCATCGTCTCAGACTAAAAATTGAAAGTCAGAAGGAAGTTGACTCCCGGCATCTCGATTGTTGAATGTAAGGTGGTAAAATTGGCTGTTTTGGATTGTTTTTCCCCAAGTCTCGGCTTTCCGACAGTTTCTAGTCTTGCAGTCAAGGTGGTGACGAACAGCTCCAATGGAACTGGAAAAATACCGGCAAAAATGCCACTGAGCTTGATGGGAAAATTTTGCATTGGGGACCAGGCGGGTATGCCGAAAGAATCTAGTTGTCATCTTGTAAATAGTGAGCCTGCAAAATTCGCAGTCTTTAGTCAACGCTGAGGCGCTGACTAAAAATTCTGTAACTTGACTTGAAATGTGAGCAGTTGTGAGATGAAAGTTTTCTAAAAGTCTTTTTCCAAATCTCCTCAGAGTCCTCTGACGTACAGGTAGCGTCAGACTTCGGAAAAGGACTTTCAGGCTGTCACGAGTGCGAGGTGGTGGTGGACCCCAAAAAGCAGGCAGGAGGGAGGAGCAGGGTGTACTTGACGAATTGTATTTAATGAAACACAGAAAACTAAATCCAAAACAAACATAGTCCAAAGTAGCAAACAAAAATCATGACTGAAGATAAAACATAACAGTTATCCGAAACATGACAAACCCGATGGCGGCAAACAAACAAACATGACGGTAGCAAGCAACAGTGACCCGACACTGACTGCTCGGGGTGGGAGTCCTTTTAAAGCACTAATTGCCAAACGACCAACAGGTGTGCAGCTGCAGGGAAAAGCCCCACAGTGCCACCTGTTGGTCACAAACCGAAACATGACACAGGCAAAGTCCATAACGGACCGAAGTTACTTTTAAATTCCCATTCACAAAACAAGGCACCCGTCCGAAATGTCTTTTCGCCGATTCACAGCGTGTCAGCCACAAAGTTTCGGTTTCCGTTATCGGCGCGGGGAGCAACCCCTCCACTTTGTCAATGTTCACCCGGGTCACCCGGTGCTCACTGCGCAGCGACAATTGACGACGACGACGGACATGATAACGGGCGCGATGATGGCGCTGAGTTTGACGATCATGATCATGAGACTTTTATTGCCGCTCCTCAAAACGGCCCGCCCTTTACGGCTGAAGAACCACTGGCCGCATCAGGTCAACACCGGGGGGGGGTCCGGACCGGCGTGCGGCCGAGTGGGACGTGAAATCACATCGAGTGGAATGGACGCAATGGTGCTCATCGGCACGCGGGCCTCCCGCCGCGTCACCTTGCGAAGGGCATCTCCGAGTGTTTGGCGCTAAGTGTCACTTGGGATGCTGGAGAAGAGCCGACGAGTTTGCCTCCTGTGAAGTTTGAGCGATGAAATTCATCAGGGCTTTTCGAAGGAGAAGCATCACTTTTAACCCGGCCAATCGTCGACTTCACTCGGCTGCGAGCGGATGGCACTTTTGCTCCTGCTACTTCGACGCTCAAAAAGCCTCTTCGGTGTCACTCTGTCCAATAGCGAAACATCCACTCCGGCGGATGCCTCCGTGTCTTTGTGTCACTTTGCTTGCGGCGGCTTCTTTTCATGCCATTATGCAGTGGATGGAACCACTTTGCTCATCCATCAGGCGCCGGCAGACAGGGAAGAGACTAACATAGCGGTTGGAAGCAAGAGCTACCTTGTCCCCTAAATTAAAATAGCACATTTTGGAATCCTGCTCGCGAGTCACAACCCGGTCGATGGCCGTTCGAGAATATGAAAATTATCGATCCGCCTTTTGCCTCCATCAGCTTTGAGCACAACACCTCTGATGTTTTCTGTTGCACGCCGTCAGAGTCGATCCGTTTCTCCTTTCATCACTCGGACTCTTGCAAAGAGAGGAAAAAGTCACTCCTGTCATCATGGAGAAAGATTTGTTATCCCGAGAGCTTGTCGGGGGAGGTCAGGCGGATCATTGCACTGAGGAAAAGAAGGAAGGCGGAAAAAAAAAAAAAAAAAAGGAGGCAGTGAGGTTTCGGGTTAGACGGGGCGAGGTGAGAGCCAGTTTGTGGTAGGAAGGAAGGGCCGAGAGAGCGCCGGAGTCAAAAGAAGTACGGGCCACGGCCGCAACCTCAAGAGTCTGGCCAGAAAAGGTGACTCTCAAGTCTGTTCCAAAAAAAGGAGCCAATTCTTTGACCGCGTTCACTTTCCAGGAAAGAGGAACCGTATTTCAAGTCAAATTGATTTCATCAAGTGGCTTCACAAAAAGAAAATCATCTCAATTTAGATCTTTTTTTTTTTTTTCCGTCAATGCATAGTCTGTCGAAAAAAAATCTATTTTCCGCACTCGAAGGCGCTTGGGAGAATAAGGCAAGCGCCTCAATGAGTGGCCTATTTTAAAACTCTTCAGTGATTAATAGACCGCAATGTGAAGCACAAACAAAGGCCTCAAGTTATAAGGCAAAGTATTATAACATGCACACCATTTTTTTTTTTTTGTCAAGCCCCGATTGGTGTAAGACAATGTATGCTACGGGGTAAGGTGCCAAACCAATGCGACTGCCAGGGACTTTTTTTTTTTTTTTTTTTTAACACGTGCGTCGTGCTAGTCTGTTAGCAAGTTTTTTTTCGTCAGTATGATTCTAGACTACGAAAAATCAAAGAGCTGCATGAATGCACATCTTGTATTAGAGAATCCCCCCTTCAAAAAGCATGACACGCTTTCCACAATCCCCCACTGTTGAATCTTGCTGATCCTGGATCAGAGCAAGCGTTCTGTCCACGGGGAAGTCACTCTGAAAGAAAGGAAACTAAAGTACAAAACGCCTTGGCAGATCATGAGGAATCAGTTGCGAAAATGAACGTGGAATGAATCCGTTCGCTGCAGAAATGCTGGATAACATGCTAAACTGTCCACTGTAGTGTTGGGACGCGACGGGGTGAACGGACAGAAAGCGTGATGATGAGAATGGAGTGAAAGCGGACACACGTGCGGTGATCGGAAGCGAGGTGGGCTTGTGCGGACAGTTCAGTCTCTGGATTAACCGGCGGCCACAGGTCTATCGATGCCATTGGATTAACAGGCTGATGAATGGAGTCCCGCAACAAGCCACGCGCGAGTGAGGCTGCGCAACAGCGCTTTGATTAATTACCGGAGTCGACGTCGACTTGATTTTCAGGAAATGTGCCCTGGAAGAGAAACCGTTGTCTTTCGCAAGTGATAAATCTTCACTGGATAATACGTTAAGTCAAGACGAATTGCTCGGGTCGCAGTTTATAAAGCTGAGAAATGCGTCACCTTGATCAAGCTTTTGGTTTTCCAAAGGTATTTTTGTTCGATAATTGCTGACTGTGTTTGTGACATTAACTGTAACTGGTAGTATTGAAAAAAATGTATAAAAAATGTGTTTTGCATTGAAAGAAAAGCAGAGTTGATGTTGCAAAATTTGTCATGTCATTGCAGGGGCCAATTGGGGCAGTGTTGCCACTTCTGCGCAATTGCTCTTCTGGAAATGCAATTCTAGCATGAGGTCACCATTTTCTTTTCTTTCTCTCTTTCGTTCGGTGTTCTAACCCCAAAATAAGGGCCAGACGACGAATGCTTGTTTCTGTGTCGCTCACCTTTTCGCCCGAGCTCAAGCGCAATCGACTCGCCGCTCGCCACCAACCGCGACAGCCAGCCGCGTGCTTCCGACCAAACTTCGCGTCCTCCGCTGACTCGCCTTATCTGATGACGAATTGGTTCAAAGAAAGATGAAATGCCAAGCGCCCATCCTGGAAACCACGAGGACAAGCCAGTGAGATAAGAAACCCAGAAAAGTTCGGTAACGTCGAAATAATGAGCTGGTGACTGACATCCAGATGGGATGAATTCATCTTCTTTCATGGAAACATTCTGCGACTGTCCATCTCGAGAAGTTACCATAAACATTCCACATGGACAGCACCTGCCAAGCAAAACCATCGGGCCAATCAGATAATGAGATTTTAACGACTCCAGATTTCTTTTAGATCTTCGAGTGAACCGGTGGAACGCAATTTGCTTGGCGATAGCTCTCCTTAGTTGCCATTACTCTTATTTGTGATCCAAAAGGACATTTTCCGTCGTGGCCGAAAAGCGATACTCCTGCACACATTTGTTTGAGAACTGTCGTGTGGAGAGTTCACTTACAAACCCGGCGAAATGCTGCCCTGCATTTTGCACTTACCAAAAAAAAAAAAATTAAAGACAAAAAAATGTTAATCTCTGGGGTGGTTTCACCCCGCTGGATATAATTATGCGGACATATCTAAAATTTACAACCTCTGCCTTTTTATATCACATCTTTCAGAGGAAGTAGATATTCCTTTATTATAGGACTGTTTAACCCTCTCAGGGACAGTGGTTGCTACAGTGGACAGCTTATCATGTTATCAGGTTACAGGGTGCATGAAAAGGGGCATTTCTGATTAAAAATAAAAGGACTGAAAACATTTAATTTTGCTCAGTATTAATGTTGAGTGGAGACTTGCATGTACGTGTGTCCAAATTCTTGTTTTTTTAAAATTACAAACATTCTTTTAATTGAATGGATAATGTCAAAACCAAACGAGAGAAATAATGTGGAGGGAGCAATGGATGCATAAAACAAAAAAAAGCTGCTTTACAGGAAGAGGAAAACATTCCCCCCCTATTGTTGCCTGTTATCGAGCTTCATTAAAAACAGGATCTTTAAAAATCCAAAGAATACCTGTGAGGAGACAAGCTGTCAGTGTTTTATCCGTCAAACTAAAGACCTTTATTTGTCTCACAATGGAGAAATTCCCAATTTACAGCAGCAGAGTTATGAAAGGAAGAAAGCGGAAGAACAAAAAGTCTAGGCGGCTGCTGTAAAGGCAGCCACTCTCTTAGTCTAAATTTTAAAAAAGAGGAGGTTTTACAATGATGAGACATACAGACGTCTTCTCGACGCCAGTCACAGCGTATTGTTGCGCGTGTTGAGCTTGGAGAGCCTGGCCTTCTTTAATGAAGTTCTTCCAACCTATAAATGGATCTCCTATCCGAGAGGAACAAGAAGAATGCGTCGCTTGGATGTCACAGAGCCCGGCGCACACTTTGGTACAGTAAAGGTTATTATTTCATGAACACCGAGGACACAGTCAACATAATGACTTCTATTAGGCAATATTGACAATGAGCATTAGCTGTCACAAAAGGGTTTTTTTTTCTTCTCCCGAGCTACCCCTGCACTATGTCGCTGTGGGAAAATGGGGCTTTTGACTGGAAGGCTGTTCCTTCAACTCCCTCGGCTGGGTGCGCGAGGGCAGAGGGAAGGAGAAAAAAAAAAAAGCGCCAGCACATTTCCATGTAGCTTTGGTGGAAGTGACCCTGAGTGAGGCAATTAACACCCGGACGGCCAAGTATAGGAATGCTCTGTGAACAAGAGCGGGGACCTTGGCTCCCAGTGGCGTGAACGGGTGGAACTCGATGTGGGTGAAGCAGTGGGGGGACGGGGATGGGGGTTTCTCTGAAAAGCAGTCATGCGTGTTCTTCGGTCAAACTGGCCTGTGTAAATAATTGTAGTTTTTTTCAAAACAACACGGCCACTGTTGAGGAAGCACGATTAACATAGTTTGAAGGAGAACGTGGTGAAGAATGCCGTTTCTGAACATTTCTGACAAGTTCAGGGACATGAATCTTTTTCGAAAAAAAAAAACAAAACATGAAGAGGGCAAATATTGCTTTAGTATAACAGCATAAAATAAGAAGTTGTTTTTTGAGCATTCTCAGAAAACAAGAAACATAAAACACACAACAAATTCAAAAACACAGAGTAAGTCGTCTAAATGACACCTTTACAGATTACCTGGATGATTGAGAATCTACATAGAAAAAACATTAAGACAGCACAATGATATATATTTATATTTATATATAGATATAGATATAGATATATATATATATATATACACACAATATATATCATTGTGCTGTCTTAATGTATTATATATATATATATATATATATATATACAAATATATACACATATATATATATATATATATATTTTTTTTTTTCTTCATTTTCAAGTTCAAGTTAACTTTATTGTCAAATGTGCTCTATGTGCAACATACACCATAGATGAAATTTCTCCTCTCAACTGCAGGAGAGAGAGGAGCCGCTGCGGGTGCCTGCGCCGCCATCAACAGAACAGTTAACATAAAACGACAAAATAATACAACACAACATAAAAGACAGTCGTGCAATCTTAACCACTTTTTCTGCATACATTTTGTTGGTTGAAGCAGTTTTTGATGATATTGTGGCAGTAAAATAAAAACTACGTTGGCGATTATGCTATTAGGCGATTTTTCATGAGCATCTGAAACACTAATTGGTTTCTTGTGACGTTTCCGTTTTATTTTCACTGTGATTAACCTCAAATATGAGGAGGGCATGAGTCGTTTTGGCTTTAACTATAAATCAAATCATAAAGCAGAAAAAAATAAAAATCAATCAAGCTAAAATATGGAAAGATGATTCAAAGCACAACCCCCCCCCCCCATAATGCCTTTGTGAACGGCGATCGTCGCGAACGTTTGAAAAATCCGATTTTTCACCAGGGGAAACCGCAACTTTCACATGACGAGCGGTTGGATCGCTGACATCTCGTCTGGCTTTCCGCATATTAGCCACCTCGGTCTCATAATGTTTCCAACATAAGCCATAAAGACGCGTTAGCAATGAGCCTCATTATTGCACAGGTCAGAGAAAAGAGCAGCGAGCATCGTATGGCTTGTTAATTCCACACCTCTCAGTTTTTCCGTCGGCATTTCGAAGACTTCAAACCATCTCGTTGACGCTCTCGCTTTCATGGAGCGACGCCGCGCAAATGTCCAACTCCCGGTTGTGTCATCACCAGACAGCCGCGGCTTCTGCCTAACCTTCGGCTCCCCACCTTGGGAAATCACTCTGAGCCCGTTCAACGGAGCACGCTGTGAAATACACACCCCTGGAAAGAAAAGCGAGGTGGGTGTTTTGGGGGCGTCCGCAGAGGTGGTGAGTTGTGAGCTTTTGGTGATGGAAAAGGAGCGGGGAGTTCTGGGAGGCAAACGAAAAGCAGAATGTGTGCGTGATTGTTGTGCGAGCAGGCGAGCCGGGTCGATTGGATGCTTTGAGTGGCGAGAGATGGAATTGAAAGGGGATTAAATGGACACTGGGACCGGAGAAAGGAAGGAAAGGGGGAGGCCGGGTGGGCTTTGAAAGGAGCTCCACCGGGGGTGGGTGGGAGGCGCACGTTTTGGCCTTGAGGCTGGAGCCCCGTCACGCCTCACGTCCCGGCGAGCCACTTGGGCCCGTCGCTCCAGAGGGGAGTTGGCCCGACCTTTGTTACGGCGGAGAAGTGGGGAGTGACGAGGCATACCAGCGTGTCTGACATGTCAGAGCAGTTGGCCGGGAGACCCCGACGCTGCTCGGGTCTCAACCTGACCATCTGTAGCTCCTGAACAGGCAAGGATTGTTTTAATTGATGAAAACCACACGGAGGATGTAAGATCCGACGAGCAGACAAAGAGACGTCAGTGGAGTCGCATGTTGAATAAATGTGCGTCATGTTTTTCCAGAGAACATACGCGGCAGACATTGTGTCCTTGAGGGAACAGGATTGGGATTATTAACGTCTGTGTCCAATGAAAAACATCCATCCGTACATTGTTTTCTTCACCGCTTGCCCCGTTCGGGGTCGCGTGGAGCTGGAGCCGATTGCAGCTGGCTTCGGGCAAAAAGTAGACCACACCGTCGACTCGATGCCAGTCAATCGCAATCAACATGAACACAAGGAGCATGGAGCAGAGGAACCCACTGAAAGAACCACCTGGCATCTGGCAAACTCGACTGTAGCTTCTCCCACTCAATAGGCCATTCCTACTTGAAGGCACATGTGACTTTTGACTGAATTAGAGGTCACTTTTTTAGTCTACATTCTCTTCATATTTTAATAATTCTATCTTATACAAGCGACTTCTTTTTGTTCCTTGAAAAAATAAAAAAAACGTAACAATAATTCCCTCTATCGCGAGCGTTACGTTCTAAGCCACCCTTAAGTGAAATCCGCAATCCAGTAATACTCAAATGAAAAATTCCCTTGACATGTTTATTTTAACTCATTCACTCCCAAAGACGTTTTTAAACGTCTTTTCAGACTTGGTCTAGAATTGGCTGGTACTGAATATTAAGCACTTATGGCTATTCTATCTCACAATATACACGATTAAACATTCCCTTTGATGTACATTATAAAACGAAGTTGAGCAGTCACTTTCTGTAGGCGTACAAAGCAGGATTACAGCCGATGACGCTCAATCATTTTTAACAAAAACGAGGCTGTGATAAAATTTTTCTTGTTTCGTTGTTGTTCTTCCAAATCTACATGAACTCAGTATAATTACCAGCATCTAGTGGTCGACAGTGGAATTACACCCAATACAAACCAATAGGCCAATACAATTAATTTCATTGGGGAAAACTGCGGTGCTTTAAGAGTAAATTGAGTTGCAAGCTTGGTCACAGAACAAATTGAGCAGAACATGTTTTAGCCACTACAAAGAGTTCTTGGGACAGATTTGAGAACACACAGTGTGTGAAGACACAATTTAGTGTTGTTCCATCAAAAAAAAAAAAACTCAAAAAAACCTCAGAAAAAAACTATAGAATAAATGACATTGAAATATGATCATATCAATTTTTTGCACTGTTCACATCCCTGCTCAGATGGAGTCTGCTCCCAAAACAAGTTGTCTTTAATGTCATCAAGCCAGAAGGGAAGTGATGAAATGGTGCAATTAAGGAGCCATTAGGGCTATTCAGGAGAAGACAGGTGTAAAATTTCCAATCTGTGCACCTGCTGAATCCACAATGTGCTCTGGCGGGAGTTTCCTGTCGGGAGGTTGGACCCAAAATATCGACAAAATTCGACATGCAATTCATCTAGTCAACATTCATCCAATTTTCTTCGAGTCGGGTTACACTGCAAAACTGTGGTAGGTTCGTAATTCCAGGCAAATGTGATCGACTCGATGTTTATAGAACGGTTTGGGAGGAGGCATCCCAAGACATTCATGATTTGACATGGACGGAATTTGCAAACAATGGCGCAGGGGAATGTGGGAATTCTTGAGTCATCTCCTGTTGGGCCAAAAATTCATTTTCATTTCCCAAACAGTTTGTGCATGTAAATATTCATGAAGCGCTTTGAAAAGCGATGGCGGTCAGCAGTGAAAATGGGATAGCACCCCACCTTTGGATTATGGGGGGGAAATGGGTTTCGAGGGAGGGAGGGGGGCTTCGTTGGAAGATGAAAGACTTCCAATTCCCGACCTTTCCTTTCTAAAACAAAGATTTGCACAATTAACTACATTTAAATGTCATCCGCCTGCCACATCTGCATATCGACGGCGGAGCTTGCATGGAAATGAGGCTGCTGGTAAAGAAATCGTTTGTCTTCCTGTCCCAAATCGGGAATTCTTTCACATGATGTAAATGTAAATGCTCGCGTATCCTTCTCTTGGTCGGTTCTTAATTAACCTTTGTCTCCAAGAAGCTAGTCCGAGCTACGCCCTAAACGCAGCAATTAACTCCCTTTAGAGTGAGAGAAAGAGACGGACAATCAACGACTGAGTGCGCGATGTGGGGAATCACAGGGACTTCATTATCCTCGTGGACACATTCTAACTTTCTCTGCAGTCGGCGGAGCTTATTGGGAGGATGTTGAAAATGGAGTGGATTAACAAATCTCATTTATTTTTTATCTTCACGAGGATGGATCGAAGCGCCGCTTTGGTTGGGGCCTCGGGATCAGAAGGCAAACCAGGTCCCGGTCTGTCACGTTCCAGCCCAATTTCCAGATGCAGTGACTGGGAGGCAAAGTCATTCCCAAACTTCCTCTCAGAAAACCAACCAGCTGATGTAATCCAAACAAACTCCACCGGAGCACTCTCTGGGTCCCCTCGAGGGCCGGAACAGCACATGCTCCTTCTGAGTCATGAATATCTTCTCCGGGTTGGCTCTTGCCGTGTCAGTTACAAAGTCAACCCATTAACATCTTCACTTTTCCACGCTGCACTTTGCCCGACGCAGAAACAACAAGGGTGAATATGCGGGAGGGAGAGTACCAGGGAGCCAAAATACCTCCCGGTCCCCCGGGGGAGTCGGGGTGAGAACAGTTTATGATGATGGACAGGAAATATTTTTCCTTGATATGTTGCAATATCGAGGCTCTCGGAGCGCTGAGGCGAGACTCGCCCCACGCAAAAAGTGATTGACGTAATTTCCAAGAGAGATGAAGAGTCAGTGTCGGGAGAGGGCAAGGGTGAAGCGGTGGAAGGAAAGGCTGCGAGCTGCCAAAGGAAAGTTGAGTCAGCGAGGAGCGATGAGGATGAAGGGAAATCTTGGCATATCGGACCCTCCGCAGTCGGCCGATGGGACGGCTAACGTGACAATGAGGGGCAGGAAGGTATGGAGGAAAACAGACAAAGAGATATGGAAACGCACACATGAAAAGAAACACGAGAACAGCCGATGAAACAGAGCGAGGAAGACTTATGTCTCGAGCTGGCTTCTAAACTGGACTTTGGACATTTGGAAGAAAATCTGGAGTTGGCCGCCGTTAAAATGAGAGGCGGCGTGAAGACGTTTTCCACTTGTCGAAGCATTTCTGAAATGCCAGAAACAAAGATTATTGCGTATTCGGCAATGCAGATTTGGAGCTTCGAAATGAGGGTTGACTTGGAGCAAGTCACAAGAAGGAGTCATGCCATACCAACTACGGCAAAACTCCTTCCAGCTCTGCATTTCCGTGCATCTGGGTAATCTAAAAGCATTATGAGAATTGGTGCTGACCTTTCCCAGAGTGCTTTTTGGGTGTGCGGTCCCAAGTTTTAAACACAATGTTACACAGGATAAGTAGATGCTCCCAAGTGCCGCGCACTGGATACGTTAAATCAAAGCAAATATGGCTTTTATGTGGTTGCTGGCTCGTCCGTAATTATTGGTGGGACAGATTTCTTTTCTGTAACTCAGGAATGTGTTTGCTTGAAAGTGTCAGCGCAAGAGGCAATTTCATCACATCAAACTCTCGTAAATTTTCCACGGGGGAATCCGGCAGTCTCCACTTTCACATCTGTTGTAAGCAGCACGGACAATCCATTAGTGACAGAAGACACAAAGTAGCCTCCACTAGTATTTGGGATCCAAATCTGAGTAGATTATGTGTGCAATCTGTTCGAGTGAACACGTATTTTAGAGGCTGCTACTTGGGGGGGGGGCTGGTAAATCAGGTCCAAACTCTGTATGAAGTTCTGAAAAATCTATGAAAGGATGAGCATCCATCGTTATTCCCTTTTACAAGTGGCAACAAGCATGGACATGAAAGGGGCGGGAACCAAGACCTTTGGTCTTCAGAGGTAGCAACAGCAACAACGTCGAGATGCTGCTGCAGCAAGATTCTGCCTTTGCAGGGTTCTCTGTAAAAGCGCAAATGTCTTCCGCCATTCGATATTTTGTGATTTTACAGTATCCTCATGTAAAAAAAAAAAATGCTGTCAGCAAGAATTTGATCTCCTTTAAACAAAAGGCCAGATCCAACGTCCTTGCAGGTCCAACACGAGGCGCATGGCCCTGCATGGTCAGTGTCGGTTCCCCCTTGCGCCTCATAAAAAATGCAACGAGTCCATGTATATTTACAGAGATTAATTACCACTCCCGCTTGCAATGCCGCCTCGGCGCGCAGGTTCGCCTTCGTTCCGGGGGGCAGTCGCTCAAAGCGCCGGGCACCTCCTTCCACCTTGATGAATATTGCACAAGTCTGAGGAGTGCGATGCATTGATGGAATCCACCTCAATCAGCCAGGGAATCGATGGCATACACTCACATTTGCAGAGGGGCTAATTGGCAGCATTAAAATTCACCAAGCTGCATAATTTACCCAAGAGAGAAATGGGAATAAGGTGCAGGGCGATCAGCTCATTTGTGGCAGAGACATTAAAAAAAAGCCCTGTCGCGGTGAAAGGAGGAGGCCTTAAACAGATGAGGAGCCAAAGGCCAGATTATTCATGTCTCGGCTTGTCACGCCTAATGAATGTACAAGCCATACAGTTTTTTTTTCTTTCTTTCCAGAAGCGACATTAAACTCTCTAACACGGGGAAACATATTTGACCATGACTGTCAATGACTGACCATTTTCTTTTAGACACCACTGACATTAGTGGTTTCCTGCGCACACCTAATTCACTCATTCATAATTTACCGCTGGACTGGACCTAACATGAAACATTCATTGACATACTGTGTGATAGTACAACCCCACCCTCCAAAAATATATGCTGGGCTCTACTTTAAATTCACACAAATATTAACTATAGTATGTCATCATATAAAAAGGAATGCTGTTCACCTGTCATCTTTTACTGTACAACCAAAATGTGAGCCCTTTGTTTTATTACATGAAATTATCACGGGGAGGTGCTTCAAAATGTTCGACGTGGTTTAACAAGTATTCGCATATCCGTTGAGCATTTTCAAAAGAACATTCCGAGAAGAAACGCTACATGATGATAGAATGCAGGGTCAGTGAAGCATTTTTATTTATTTTTTTTAAGATGACATTCAATGTCCAAGGCTGGGCAGTAAACCATGTGACAGGAATGCAGGAGATGGAAAAAAAATACAACTGCAAAAGAAAACAAACAGCTGGACTGGCTCTGCCCGCATAAACAGCAAATGTTTCGATGACCTCAACGCTGTACTGTATCAGTGGCCTAACTTGTATAATTTCTTAGGGGCCTTCATCTGAGGTGAACACAGAATTGAAAGAGGACATTTTGATTCCCTCTCTGCTGTAATGCGCTTCCACCGAGCTTTCTGCTCTACTGTACCACACCTAAGCACTTATTCCGATGATGAGTGACTTTAAGGAGCGCCTGTGCGCCGTGGAGGGACGGCATTTAGCTATGCTAGCTAACGGACCAAAGCTAGCTTGAAGTAAGTTAGCGCTGCGCCTAGCATTCACCACAGTTGTACTCGAGTCGCCGGGAAAGCGCGGAGGATGGCTGACTGTTCGACGTCGATGCCAGTATGGCTGACAGCTCCTCTCAGCTCCGTGGTCAGAAGCGATTGAAGCTAATTTTACACTCGTGCGAAAACAATGATGTCAGCAAAAGCATTGTCGCGAGTGGCTGGTTGAATCCAAATCTTTTTTGAATTGTATAACCTATGCAGCTCATACCCCGGACTTGTAACCAGGCAATCGCAGGACACGTAAGAAGACAGCCCAGCACTCACACATCGTTAACGAACGGGAAATGAGCCCACGCTGCCTGCATTGAAGTCAAGTAAGTGAACCAGTGCACTGTCAGTGACTCGCAACAAAATTCCATTTGAAGCAAAATGATTGAAAACTGTACAAACTGTGTGGTTTTGTAACGGTTAAAAATGATGATGTCAAGGCGCATAACACAGAAAAGGTCTCAGAAGAGAAGAAACCTTTTTTTTTTTTACTCCACAGGAACTTTGTTGAGTCCAATTTGTACACAGAGTGACCTTTGGATGTGACGGGCAACATGTTGGTGTGCTCATTTGCATTTTATCCGCTAACCTGTGCATTCTGACTGAATCCTAATGTTACCGTGTCGCCCATCATGCTCATTAAATGTAATTGAAGTAAGGAGTCAAGGGGAAGGCTGCGGCCAAGAGCTGTCTCCGCGTTATGAAAAATGAGAGGAAAAACATTTTCCTGCCATTTTGGATACTCTGCGCCGCCTCAATTTCACACATGTAAAAGAAAGAGAACGGGGACGTGTTGGGGGGAGCTTGAAGTGGTAGTGTTTTATTCATCTTTATGCAAATAGAGTCATTTATGCTTGCCTTAACAAATCAAGAATCATGTATGTCAACATCTAGCGAGGAAGAAAGTGCAGATGGGGATGATGTACAAAAAAAAAAAAAAAAAACAAACGCAGACAGGGAGGAGCCCCGCGACTGCTTCGTCCACAAATCCTGACAAGGGGGAAATCAACTTTTTTGTTGTGTGAAATCTTCTTATGATGTACAAAGTGTTGCTGATGTACAAAAGAAGCTATTGTTGCTAGCTGGATGGCAAGCTGGTGAGGGGGAGGCCAATGTTGGTTCACACCCTGCTTGTCTGCATTTTCAACTCCACACTGCACTTGTTTGACGAATACTAATCCACTCGCCACTACCAGTTGTATGCCCTCTATCGCTACAAGGAAGTCCCTCGCTGAATTGCTACATAGCTAATGTCACAAGTATATGCTTGAAATCGATATAACACTAATAAGTACATTCCGTGTATATGAATATACAATGGGGGCGATAAGATATTTGATCAACTCGGGAATACTCTTTTCAACAATTTATGGGTCAACTTGACTTCATTAGTTGAGGCGATTCCTTCGTGGTGCGTTTGGTGCACACAGTGAAACCTCTGAAGTCCAACAAATCACAATCAGACCGACATTTTCAGAACGCCATCAGACACGATGCTACAACAGAATACTGGAAAAAATACTAAGCCGAGCTCGGTGAGCGTCTAACAAATCCTGCGCTCCTTAATGCCTTTTGATTCGGAAAATGGATTTATCCTTTCTTTATTCGGACAAAGGAAACGTGTACACGGGCGTTTGTCCTGGCTGCGCAGTAAAAATAGGCGGCAACAAAAGAAAGTGTGCATTGGAAACTCATCTCCAAAGCAAAAGCAGGCGTCTTCTGTCATGTGTCACCAGTTAATTTTGCTTTTACGTACTACTGGTAACTTGGAATTTACTCAACTGTCAAAAATGATCAATCCATCCGTTATTGATAGACAGCGGCTGTCAATTGCAGGGCACATACAGACAATCACGCATTCACTCCCATTCACGCGTTTGGACAATTTAAAGTTTGGATAGAAGCGAACAGGCAGATTTGTGAAAAGTGACAGGAAGCTGAAGTCCCTGGAGGGGAAAAACTAAACAAAACACGGGCATCGGGAGAACGCGGGAATCAGTTATACTCACCACACCATTTCAGAATTTCTGATTTTTAAATTCCGTTTTTATGTATGACTTGGTTTCACTGAAGTCCCGTTTCCAAGGTATCGCCCATCATCCAGTTTTATAGCGCGTATCCCGATCGGTGTCGCGAATGAGCTGGAGGCTATCGCACCTGTTTTTCGGCAATCAAGAAGGATCCTTAAATGATCACCAGACAACAATCACAGCGCACACAGAGAGACGGACAATCATCCACACTGACATTTACATCAACGCCGAAGGAGAACAGGAGTCAGGCCAATGAAGTACTTGTTCGAGGCGCCATATTGAGCAGAAGGATCGCTGTCGCCTTTCGTGCGAGCGGAAAACAGGTTGGACAGCACCTCTGCTGGCCGCGGCCGAGTCGCGCGCTCAAGTGGCTTCAAGACGCTAGCAATCGACAATCAATTCCGCAGCCCAGAGAACTCAACCATGAATTACGGCGGCCATTTCTGCCGTTAGCGCAGGTTAACTGCATTGAAAAACAGTCAGTCAGTCACATCCTGAAGCAGGTTGATTCAATTTCCACTTGTTTTTGGACTCCGAGTCCAAACGTTGTCACGCAAAGGATTGTGTTTGAATTTAGAGGTTCCACTGTAATCCTCAAATATGAGACTCTTAATACTTTTATCCTGCTTTTCGTTTTAACTCGTGTGAATAAAACAAAAGCATTGTTCCCACGTCACGCAGAGAGGTTGGGTCCACTTTGAGATCATTTTCGGACAGTCGCTCAGGCAGATGCCAATCTCGATCTAATCGTGCACTTTTAGAGAAATAATCAATGTGGTTTTCCTGCCATTCAATCGGCTGGGAGGGAAGGAGGATTTGGCCACGACCCAAGCCCGCGTGTGCCGCACCGGGACAGCGTTTACGCGTAGCCTCGACAACCATACAAACGCACAGAAATCCACAAATCCCTTCACACGAAACTGCACGAGCGAGAAAGTCAAGATACACATCACACATTTTTCACAAAGCCTCAAGCGAGCGCTCAAGTCTCAGCGGCTCAAGAGCCGGGGAGGGGGACGTCGTCGCTGTTTGCGGTGGTCGTCGTCTGCAGTGGGCGTCGCCTCAGAGGAAGTGAACGCGTCGCTAGACTGAACACGGCGGGGTGATCGTTCTTTTCTAAACCGCCGTCTTTATCGATCGTCTTTGCGTCCGCTCTGCCCGATTGAAACGTGCGAGGTTCGGAAATCTTTTAAGCTCCGGTGAGTCATCCCCGTGTAGCTTGACTGACTCAACTGCTTGTTGCTTTTTGCCTTGAAGGTGATGGTACGTAGGAAGTTTCATTCCGATCATGAATTGATTAATGGAAGAGTTTACAGAGTCTGTGTGTGTGTGTGTGTGTGTGTGTGTGTGTGTGTGTGTGTGTGTGTGTGTGTGTGTGTGTGTGTGTGTGTGTGTGTGTGTGTCCACATGCATGTTTGAACAGTAAATGAAAATCAAATAGGGCTGAGCTGGAAATATGGTGCACGTGTGTCAATGTTTGGGACAGAAATGGTCCTTTTGTTCAACGCGTGTGAGTGTGTGTGATTACGCATATGTGTATAATCCGACCGCAGCTACAAGGCGTTGGAAGCACTTGGGCTCCAGCCCATCTGATAAGCTCTCTCCAGGGTTCTCTTGCAGTCCTGCATTACCGTGCTGAATACAATGTGAGGGTACTGGACCACCAGCCTCTCCACTGTCTCCTCGTTCACCTGCAAACACAGCGACGAACGAGCATTGATAAGAGACGGCTATTCAAATTCAGCAGTTTGTTAGTCATGGAGGTTCATCAGAGACGTTGTCTTGGTATCCAGTTAAAAAAAGTTCTCTTTTTTCCCCCCCTCAATTCTGATCCAACTGTTGCAAATTTGCGGTACTGGAAGAGTTTATTCGGTACGCTGGCGCAATGTAATGAGATTAGAGAGTTGTTAAAAAAACAACAACAAAAAAAGACACAGACAAAGATGTTTGTATTACAAATTCAGTGGAGCACACCACTTCACAAAGACATTGAAAAAAATATTAGAAAAAAATACACACACACACACACACACACACACACACACATACATATACTATAATAATAATATTAATTTGGCTTAATAGCAAATTGTTCACTTTCATGGACGCTCGAATTTGTGGTATTGACTGAGATTAAGAAAACATGTTTGTCTTTGTTTCATGACCCACTCTTCCATGAAATTAAATGGACATTGCTAGGAAGTAGTGTGTAGGATTAACAATAACAATAAGGGTAAATTCGTTTTTATTATCGTGGTTGTAGCTCATGCTCTCACCAGCTTTAAAAACCAAATAAATAAAAATCACCTCTGTTCCAGTCAGAAAATCAGGAAGAGGAAAGGAACACTGTGAGGAGCTGACAAAGAGCAGAAGCAACGTAACCCCGGAGACCTCGAGGGGGTTAGCCGTAACCCACCCACAACCAACCCCTGCCCACCCGCGAGCGTAACACTTTCCAGGGGAAACGATGTATAAACACTCAAACACGTGTTGCGCATGTCGTTTGTTATCAAAGTAGCACACAAAATGGTGGACGCTTTCTCACCTGGCCAAAAGCAGTTATGGTTGCGAGGTTAATTCATGGCATGGCTGGATTCACTTCATCAGAATTATATCAAAACAGTTACGAAAACGATTGACACAGTGACGAGCTGTCACTTCTGTAGAAATGAAGTGTAGCACTCAAAAGGTGGACCGCTATCAAGCTAGCGTTCATTTGATTGTTGAGGAAGAAACCAAATTACAGCGGTACAGTGACTTAATCTTCTCCAGCCGCCCCCAAAGATCACTATAGTCTAGAAAACATGATAAAATATGTCAAATGTAGAGAAATAAAAGCATTTTAGTGCTTAAGACAAACCGCTGTTCATAGTGTAGCATTCAAGGGCGTGGTCTCAGAAGCTGGGCGTGGCTTGGTATGGTTAGAGGCACTAGAATGTTAGCAAGACGTGCCAGAAAAACGAGCTGCATACTGTCGCTCCGTCTCGTCTCGGCAGGGCTTAGACATCCTTTCCAAAGTCACATCCAAGCAATTTTCCGATTAAATTCCAAGCTTTTCCCAGGAACTGGCTGTAAGACATCTTGACATGAAAATGCTCATGCTCGAAATGATCCTTCACGGTTTATTTCTGCATTGTGCCTCGTCCGCTCACTTTGTCTAGTGATGAGGCGAGGGCGCTAAGGTCAAATGTCTCCTTTGCGCCGATGATCCAACTTTTGGTCAAACCACAACCGTTTTGATTTTCAAGACGCAAGTTGTGATTTCTCATATGCGTCGTGTGTGTGTGTGTGTGTGTGTTGGGTGGAAAAAAAAGACACGTTTCAACAATGAATAATTAAAGCTTTTCTTTCCAACTTTTGGACACGGGTTTGGGTGTGTTGAATTTTCACTGAGCTTGATGTGGAGCCACTTGGATGCCGTTCATCACGTACAGCAACTGTCTTTATTATGCCGCCCAAATGGGAGCGACGGAAAAAGAAACACGAGTGAGGGGCAAGGCTGAGTTTGAACCCCACCCAGCCAAAGAGATTTGGTTTATTATGACAATTGGCTGAGCCTCATTAGCAGCTCACATGACGACGCCCTGATTGCCTTCATCAGATCGTACACTATAGCCCTGAAAACGCTCCCCCCGGCTTGTTAATCAGGGCCTAATTGCAATTCAAACACATCTGAAGAATAGACGCGTCAAACTGATGGGAGGCCATAACATTCATTAATGCTCATTGCAAACAAGACTCCCACTAAAAGCCTCCCAATCAAAACTCGGGAACGCTTTTGACTAATTGCCGGTTACAGAGACGTTAAATGTCGATGGAGAGCATCAACTGTTGATGAAAGCGCAATGGCGCTTGAAAACGCAAAGGCTGAAAAATGTCATTATGTCACGTGCTCGTGATTGCCATTTGAAGCTCTTAAGACCAAAGCTTATGAACTTACAACTGACAACTTATAATAATTACCGTTGGTCCACAGAGGAATACGGATGTGTCTACATCAATATTTCTTTATATATTATAATTATTGCTATTATTCCACTATATTATAAAACTGTATATCCAGTTATCAGGAAGGGGTAGGAGTAAATATTTTCACGACCATTCGGCGCACCTGCTTTGGGCACGCCCACCCTTCACGGATGTGGACAGTACTTAATTGCCTGACGTAACTTTTAATGTTTCATTTGGACAGTTTCTTTCATTTTCGCACTCTTGAACTCGGCTCATACAATAGACTTTCAGTGGCTCCTTATGGTCATGAAAATACGGTTCATACGTTTTCTGTCCATATTACACTGCAAAAAAGTAAAAAAAAAAGTATGGAACTGTGAATTTTGTGTATCGCTGCACCCCAGTATACGGATCACGCATTTCCTAGCCGGATGTATAAATGTGTAAAAATCCATCCAATAAAAACACAACAGTCTAAAAAGAATTGGGATTTTGAAGTCAAGGAAAAAAAAAAAAAAACCTCTTCAAGCCATTTGGAGTGTTTCATGGATGAATATCAAGAAATGGCTTACGGGTTGGAAGAATAACATTTGATGTCTGGTTATTTGCGGTCCAAAGCTAACATAATTGAGACGTGAAGGCTGGATTAAAAAAACAAAACAATAAATGAATGAATGAATACTGATTGTCACGTGTGGCAGAGGCTGGACTCACTTTGAAAATGATGACTCAGCTGATTCTTTTCAATTTTGTCACCGGGTAAAAGTGCTCTCAGTGATATTTTGTTGCTTGGCAACTTTAAGCCGAAAACCAAAGTAATGGGGGTCTCTGGTGCATGTCTCTGACAGGGATTTTTCTTTTCCCTTCTGATGCCGTACTGTAGAGTCCTTCAAAAGCCGCTGCCAAAGTCTGTCGGAAAGACACATGATACAGCAGATCCCTACTCAGGCATCTGGGAGCATAGCCACAGCTATCTGGAGCGAAGCCTATACTTAGGATACCCCCTGCCCATTTTAACTTCAAAGATGCAGCACATAGATCCGAGCGTAATGCGTACTGATGGCTAATGCGACGTTGTCAAGAGTTTACAAGAGCGAGATGGAACAAAAGGACTTGTCAAAGCCCGCTATGCGAAAATGGCACCTCCATCTTCTTCTTTTCAAGGTGATGGATGTCTCCTTTGTGATATGACCTTCTCGCCATCAGCAATCTCCTCCCTCGTAATCTCGTACCGTTGGAGGCGCTCCATCACCACATCAAAATCTACATTGAGCAAAAACGCCGGATGTAGCTCGGATGTAGCGGCGCAGTAATATTTGTCGTCAAGCCGACTAATGTAGCGGCGCTTTACGCTCCCACGGGAGAAAGAAAAAGAACAGGGCTCTCAATGGAATCGATAATCGGATCTACAAACACAAAGTTGCATCTCATATTCGGCAACAACGCTGGGAAAATGGAATAAGGGCTTAGGAAATAGGAGAGCGAGGAGTTATACATTCACTGAGGAGGTGAAATGCGGTTCTTTTCAATTTTCTTTTGTATCTGCATTGAACGGTCGCCGCAAAGACTACTTTTCAATGCAAACAGCTACTTTATAATGGTACACAAGGCTGTGGTGAACCACACAACAATGGATCTTAAAAAAAAAAAAAAAAAATGTTTCAAGCACACATTGAGCTGTTCTAAATGATTATTTTTCAATGCGGACAAAAAAAAAAAATAATAAACCCATGTTGGAGAAACAGTTGCGCAGTCGCTATTCATATTGATGTACTTCAACTCGATTATTGCCCCTTGGTGCAAAATTGGCTTTTTTTGGGTGGGTGCGGGGGGGTCTTGTTAGTGGGCCACATTGTCCTCTGCAGCAAATCGAGAAGATGTCCTCCTTTGCATACTGCACATACTCAGGTCCACTTTGTTGCGTATGAAAATGAAAATGACAGCCGTCACTGGATTGTGGGGTAAGGTTAAAAGGTCAACCACACGCTGAGCCCACATGCTGGGATCACAGTTTGGATGCTACCTCGGCGTCAAGGCCTTTGCTGTTACCGAATCCATTAGGCACCTCATTGGAGAGGATTTTTTTTTACATTATGTTGAGAAAAGCCTCAAAGGGAATGGCAAGTTCACAGAAAACAACCAACGCTAAAAAATGTGCTTTTTTTTCTGACCCTGTAATTTTCAAGGCAAGTTGTGACGGGGACTTTATTCATTTTCCTTTCGAACGCAGCCTTCACAAAAGGCCCTCGGACTCCCATTTTGCTCACCGTTTAACACTCGGATGACACACTTGCTCTGACAGGGCGGCCCGTCCTGCTCCAAACGTTCCTTCTCATTTCAAAGCCAAATTTAGACTGCGCTGTCCGTTGTGCAAAGTGAGGTGGATGGGATTTGAAATTTGGAGAGCAAAGTCCTGTCGCACGACCGGTGATGTCACCTTGACGTCCGATAAGCAAAGCGTCGGTCCCGGCGCCTCGTGCCAAAGTACCGCCGTTCTTATTTCCTCATTGATCATACTTTTATTTGTTTCCGTCCATCTTCCGGAGCCGCCTGGCAGCAATTGCTTGCCCTGGGCAAATAAAGAGAGACGAATACCACCCCCTGGCCTCTGCCGACTTCAATGCAGAGAGTGCATTAGTCAAGCAGTAAATGCATTTGGGGGTAAATGTTTAAGAAGCCGGTTGAGGCAGCAGATTGTGCATTAAGTCTTTGTTGCCCGTCTGTCTTTAAACGGCTCAGATTTATAGCTTTCTTTAAACGGCTAAGCGGAAAAAAACCCCAATGGAAGACTTTTCAAATCAGTGACTGGACAAATGAAATTTAAGATAAGGGAAGAGGGGGCGGATGGAAAACGGACGAAACAAATGTGCTGAAGCAGTTCTTGGATATATTAACTATCGCGGCGTTGCTGCGGGGCCAGTTTGGAAAAGCCGAAACTTTTGATTTGGATTCGGTCTTCGAAAGCTGAGCGAGGCTCCCAAACTACGGCTGTGAATACGCTGCTAAAAAGCAGGTCAGGTGCTGCTTGGGACAAGCAGGGTCTGGGACCACTCAAGCACATAGCCCTGCACTCCATCAAACGGCAGCGGAACCACAAAGCGGCAACCGAGGCTCAACTGACCAGAGTGCAAGAAAGAGCTTCTGGAGCACAGCTTCGTAAAACCACTCCTCTGTCACATGTGACAATGGTAACAAAAGGAATGTGGCTGAGGCAAGGTCCGATCCCTTATTAACTCATTCACTCCCAAAGACGTCTTTAAACGTCTTTTCAGACGGTACTGAATGAGTTAAGTTGGCCTTCTCCAAAAAAAAAAACAAAAAAAAACGGTCTCTTTCGCAGAGTTTCTGGAAAATTGCTGCATAGGAGACTGCATTATTCTATCTTTCACACAGAAGCCAATCAAAAGTTACACGTTCCCACAGCGACACCGCTTCCAGCAAACGAATGAGATGTGTGAAGACATCACTGGCAGCATTTAGTGTGAAGTAGAAGTGTTTATAAAAAATAAAAAAAAGGTGGGGGGCAAAAGCTTGTTTTCAAAGGCACAAAGGGCACTAACATCGCTCGTGTCAACATTTGCGCACTCGTCGCGAAATCAAGACAAATCCTTTTGCCATGTGCGCGCATGATGTCATGTCGGACAAAGGAGAGGTCGCCGTACGTCCATTTGGCTTCTATTAAACCAAAACCAACCATCTGATTGCTGTCACATCCTATTTACGCATGGACATGTTGACGTTGGGTTTGTTTTGACCGAGACTTGTTTCAACCGAGTTCAACATTTCATAACAAAATTTGGGCTCGAGATGATGCACGAGAATCCATATGGACGTGTTAAATTGCTGTCAAAAGTACAACCGAGCGTATAAGATGTATGTCGACGGCAACATTCAAATCACAGCAACAGGAAGGGGTGGTCACATGCTGTTTTTTTTTTTTGGGGGCTTGTGATTGGCACTAGGTCATAACCAGCCTGTTGAATGAACCGAATAAAACTGACTTCCTGAAGTTGGACAATTACAAAAGAGCTACTGTTTCATTTTTTTTACCTCGAGGGAACGGCTCGTTCTCCGGAGTAAATAAAGAACAAGGACAAATCGACCCCCCCGGCCGGCCCTTCCGAAGAGACGCCGCGATCAAAAATTCATGGTGTCTCTTTTGAGGGAGGAGAGCTGTGATTAGATTGGACCAGTCAAAGTTAAAACAAGGTGGGCCGCAATCATTATTGTGTCAATATTTTGATGAGTCTTCCTGATGAATGCGAGATGATGAAAAAAAAAAAAGGGAGCTCATTCCCACTCATGTTCAGAGAGCTTTCGGTTGCGATTGGGTTAAACCTAAACCGCTCCCTTTTCCCAAACGTGAGCCGAGTAGTCACGGGATATATGCTAACTTTTTTTTTTCTTTGCGCACATCTTTTTGCCTCGAGACAGCCATCCATAATGCAAGGAATCAAACGTAGTTGCTTGCCTGAAAAGTTTCTCAAAGCCCCCGATGCATGAAATATGTACGGACACTGTTTCCAGAGGGGGGGGGACTGCTATGACCATCAGCATTAAGAAGCCAAATTCATCACACGACGCAGTAGGACACGACATTCGTAGTCTACGGTTGCCTGCTGCCTCTCGTCTGAAAGGAGGCAAACTTCAGTGATCGTCCAGAACCAAATTGGGATTGCCAAGAATCTCAACCACACTGAGCCTTCCTTCGTCTTTCTGGCCATGACTTCTTGAGATTATGTTGGCCTCTGTGGAGCTGAGTATACAGCCGTGGATGAAGAAGAAAATGAGGTGCCGGGGATGGAAAAAAAAAAGCTTAATTGAATGAATAAATGATGTGGGCAGAAAACCAACATGCCGACAACCTTGAGTTGTCCTTGAATAAACTTGAAGGAGAAAAGCAGGGAAGCGAGTACATGCGGGTCAGGAGAGGTTGTGGGCGTTATCTGTTGAAGGGCAATTGTGAAGCTTCCCCGTCTCACTTTATTTCACCCTCCCGGCGCTTGCCCTTTTGAAACAAGACGACCGGATGATCACGAGGAGGCTTCAGTTAATCAATACAGCTCCTCCGTGCAGGATGAAAACTCCCAAGATTACGCCTGCAAATCATAAATGGCAAATGACCACGTCACACTGTGAAGATGGTGAAAACATTGTTTTGTTTTGTTTTTAAATGCCCGTCGAAAGAGCGGAAAATAGGAAAACCGGAGAGAGCCCCATCTTCCAAACTCACTACCTTTGCTCTCATTGCCTCCGTTTCACAGGCCTAATGCCTAAGCACCCCCCGCTGTTCACAATAACAACACTCATCAAAGAAAGTTTGGCCTAACTCTCATTTCCTAAACGAGAGTTGAAATGGCTTCTAACTCTTCCCAATGCTTCATCTTTGTTTTCCTCGCTGCAAACCTCCAGGCCCCGAACAATTAGGCCCTTGTTTATGTCTGCAAATTGCTATGCCGTGCCTATCTGTGCGCAGTCCCTGGCAGCTGGATGCTCCACTGGAACAACCATATTGATTGGGATGTCTGCTCTTTTAACAAGGTCTGTCTGCTTTCCCCATCTGGGAAAGAAAAGCAGAGGGCAGATATGCTCCTACCTGTTCCCAAAACACTGCTCCGCCTCCGTTCAGGTAATGGCGACATACTTCCAAAGTGCTTACGCAAAACACTTGAGGGGAGGGAGGGGGAGTCAGCTCATACACTCTCGCTTTATTTGACGTTGACGTACTTTCTCTCCATTTCTGTCTTTTCCCCTTTGCCACCTCATTTGACTTTCGAGCTCTCTCCTTCATCACCTCCCATTAAGGTGACAACTCATCGTCCTGTCCCGGGTGGTCCCGGCACTAGTCAGTGTCGTTAGTTTACTAGTCTACATTCATGCTGACGTCCACGGGTTTTGCTCCCTTCTGTTTCTCGACATGGTCGACCCATTTGTTTTCACTCTAATGAAGTAGTGGAAAAGGGCGGGAGGGGGCAGGGGGTGTATAGGCGAGGGAGACTGTTAAAAGAAGGAGAGGGAACAGAGGAGCCAAAGTTGACATGCAAAAAGTAGGGGAGGAGACGAAACGGACAGCAGAGGGATAGAAGATGATATGGGGAAAGAAAATAGGTACAGGACATACACGCGCAAGCTGCGAAAACATTTCGAAAGAAAACATTCCACTGAGGCTGAATGAGATCAAAATCCCCAAAGTGATACATCATCAGACAATGAAGGCTCCAAATGTTCCCAGGATAGTCTGGAAGACGAAACTGGAACTCATGTACCGTATTTCCCGCACTATAAGGCGCAGCTAAAAGCATTCCATTTTCTCAAGTGCGCCTTATAGTCCGGTGCGCCTTATTTATGAACCAATATTCTGATTTCTTGGACAAAGTATTTTAAATGTTTCGTAAAGCGCTTTGTTACAGCTGCAGCGGTTGTGAAGGCTCGATATAAATAAAGCTGTATTGTATTGTATTCCCTTTAGCATAGCTCCCTCTCGTGCAGTGGTTCTTAACCTGGGTTCGGCGAATCGGTCTCAGAGGTCCGACGGAGACTCTGCCATGGAGGTTAAGACACACTCGACTCCACATGTCAATGAGTTATGACACGCCCGTTTGGCCATCGCCGGCTGCAGATGATCACATGACATGGCTTGTCCAATCAATTTAGTTCACTCTGTTGTCACCATGTGACTGTCGTGATAGCACGTTATACAATTTTAAAAAAACTATACTTATGCCATGTAATTTTATTTACTTGTTTCTGTGGTTTTTTTTATGTCTTGAATCGGTCCCCCAAAAAAAAATCACATTTTTATTTTTCACTGGATGGTACAAACCGAGAGCTGTTCCAAATGAAAAACCGCCATTTGGGCATGTGCCCTTGGAAGTCACGCAAGACTCGTGATTCCTTTTCAGAGCAAAGTGAACTTTCTTTGATCACGTCGGTCCAATTTAGCACGGATACTTTTTTTATTTTTTATGAGAAGAGCATTTTTCAGATGCTGTGATATAGTTTTGATATATTTCTTTAGCACACGCCTGGAGACAAATAAAACGACCCGTGTGGATCTGAGGAGCGCGGTGACACAATTTATAGGATTGGCTTGCACTTAATGGGACTTTGCAGAAAATCAGCCGACCTCACCTGGATATGTGACAATGTGAGTGGACGTATGTCAGCTCTGTGGTAGCCAAAAGAGTCATTGGCATTTATTATAATTTACCGTGATGGCATGTGATGGTGTCTCAAAGTGTTTTGAGCTAAGATTGGAAAAAAAAATCCCCACAAAATTACCACGTTACTCAAAAGTATAAGACAAAAAAAAAAAAAAGTTCATGTGTGCATGTTGAAGTGTGGAAAGATGAATTCCGCCCACACAAAAGACTGAACATTTAACGCCAACCCGCTGACATATGCTGCGCTGCTGAGCAAAGAGAAAAAAGACAAATCAGTTTTCCAGAACATTCCTTCTCTTTTTGTGAAGTCTTTTAGTTGAATGACATCAAAAAAGACCGGGACCAATTTACAGCCGCGAGTCGGCCAAATTAATTTATTTGATTCTTTTCGGGTGGATCAATGGCCTTCTTGTCAGTGCCTGGTGGTTGGGGCCCCCGGAGGCAGAGGTGTAATCATCGGAGGCGGACCGAGCACGACATGTGCAGAGGCCTGGAGGGGGGCGGCTCTGATTTCAATGCTCCATTATGAGCTGTGCTCGCAGCAAATAACACAAATTCCTCACACGGTCACGCGCAGAAATGTTGCATTTGCGCGCGGTGCGACACAAAGAGGAAATCACTCCGACTGACGCGGGGTAGGGTGGGGGGGGGGGCAAGAAAAACATCAGAGGCGCACACGGCGCTACATTAACGCCGTATATGGTCAGCTACTGCGAGGGGCGAGACGAATTAGGTACATATTCTGACAATCAAATAGACTTGTGGCTTGTGCTAGGTCAGTGCAAGCAAAAAACCCAAGAAAATTCTTCATGTGACTCCCCACAATTCCGACTACCTGGCAGCAAACCGTATACAGTACGGAAGCACGTTTGTATAAACTGTGACGCTTGGAAATGGATCCTTCACACCGCTCCACGCCAGCTGGATCCTGTTAGCGGTTCCTAAATGAATTCTACACTCCCGAGGTCCTGTGACATTCAGCCGGTGCATTAAAATTCCCGGCCATTTGACAATTCCAAACAAATTTGGGGGCGAGGCCGAGGCAAGGAAGCTGACTTGGCTTGTCGGCGCTGCGGCATCAAGGTTATCGCAAGATTGTATTTGTCTAAGACTGACAGGACCCACTCCGAAAGGAGACTCCACTTAAGATAGCTGGGGGGGGGGGGGGCAGTGAGACTGCAGGGGCCACACAAAATCCGCTAACAGTAGTCTAACTTGCTGATGAAATGCTGAGTTTGTTTTTGCGAGTTTGTTCCAATCCGAGCCATTTTTTTGTTTTGTTTTTGTGGTACATTTATTTATCCTATATCCTTGCAGCGTACACTTCCTGACAGGAAACCTCACAAAGATAAACGTTAGCTTTGGATCATTTGCAACATTTCCCAAACAGTGTCAACATTGTTCCCGGCAAGAAATAACTATCTGCCAGGCGAGGCTGCGACAAGTACTGTACGTGTTTATAACAAATTATTTTGGCTGTACAAACAACTTACGGTTGGTACGCGGGCTGATATTGTTTCAGGTCCCCGAACGCTATGTCAATTTCGACAGTAATGGCAGTCGGATAAATATAAAGGTACCTCGTCGAGTGCGCCGAGCTTAACAAATGCGCGCTGCCCAACTCGTTCAGTGTCATGCGTTGGTTCGAAGAAGAAAAGGAATCGCGTTCAATCCTATCCGCCTCGTATGGAAATTTAACGCTATCGACATTTTAGAGAAGTGTTCGAAAGCGAGGCTGTGTTTCCTGGCCGCTCTCCATCCATGTTTAATCATGTGATGTTACATTAGAGCTTGCAGGAAATATGAATTTTACTGGAGGGAAACTGCCGGCATCGCCGCTCGACTATTTATGCGTCTACCGTGGGGCTGTAAAGAGCAAAGACAAATGGAATGCCCGCGTGCGGCTCGGCCTCACTTATTTTAAGCAATGGTGAGTTAAATCAGTACGGGGAGGGGGCAAATTGATTTGTCAACTTGAATAAGAAACACTGTGGCTGAGATAAATGCAGCGTCACGTAAATTTCCACAAGACTTTCATTCCATGGGAACGTTCTGGAATGGCGAGCAAGGCGGCGAGCTTCAGTGTTTCTGGCCTTTTTCCCCCAGAAGGAAAGAAATTAACTCATTCACTCCCAAAGACGTCTTTTCAGACTTGGTCTAGAATTGGCTGGTACTGAATGAGTGAAGTGCAGAGATGAGATTAGTTAGCCTCGCCATCCGATTGGACAAAGGTCACCGCATGCACATCCGCAACTGGTGCTTGCAATCAGAACATAACGACTAAAAAAAATAAATAAATAAATAGACAATATCAGGTTTTTCCGCTGATCAAAACAAAGACGATTTCAATAACATTTTGAGTGAAACTTGCGGTATATTTTTACACCACACACAGAGTGATATAACCCCCCCCCACCCCTCCCACGTACTGTCACAAGCAATATGAGGGGGAACGGAAACCCCAATAGCAAGGCTACGAATCCGATCATAGGCTACAATAACACCTGAACTGCTGCCAAGGGCTAATTAGCTGCACGCCACGCAGCCTCGGTGCCGTCATGAATGCAAAAGGAGGCCCGACAAAGGACTGCATTGGCATATTAGCATAATACAATTCTCCGAAAGTTGCTCACGTGACATGTTCAAATTTTGGATTCTTCATATTTGTGTCTTTCGACAATGAGGCTTGAAATATTTGACTCATCAATTGAGCGCCAGGGTTGTTTTGTGGGGTCGGAATATATAAAAGCCTGGTGGGAGGCCTGACCGAATGAAGATGAATAACTAATTAATTTCTCGCCTCAATGAAACGATTCCACTATGACGGCGAATGCAAAGCGGCAGCCTGCGTCGTTCTTGCAAGCGTAATCTTCATGAACCAGACCGGCCAAACTAGCCCGGTCAAAGGAAGAAAAATATAGCACGGCATGTTGATTTGGCGTCTGTCTTTTGTGTATCTGTGTGGTTTCGCAACAAAGACCGTTCATTTCTATCTCCCGGCGACTCCTGATTGCGGAAAATGCTGCTCACCACATTATGGTTGAATAAAAAAAAAAAACAACAAAAGAAAACAACCCTAACATGCCATAATTAAATACTTTTCCACTTTTCTTAACAGTTGAGTCCTGACGGGGCTCTGCGCTGACTAAGTGCAAGTCTTGTAACTGTGATCCGAAAAATATATTGGCTGGAAAAGGAATATTAAATCAGACAAATGCTGTCATCCGCGAATAAGGTCTCCAACTTTTTGTCACACGCGAAAGCTATTGGCAACATGCGCGATGCAAAAAAAAAAATTTGCACTGAATACGAGAAGTTGAAAGGCTCAAGTCGGGCGATTGAAGGGACCCCCGGAGAGCCAAATGAGGATAGCGGGAGATGGAGGGATGAGAGTAGGAGTTGAAGGCAACGGCAAAGCGTGCTCGCTGAGAAAACCCCGCGGCTCCCTCCTCGCTCGGACTTTGGCTCTCACCTATTTACCTCTTTTATTCGCTCTCTAACTCTTAACGGTCTGGGTGACCTCGCTCTAACAACAAGCCATTTCTGTTTATTTGTTTGCCAACCGGAGCGAACAGCAGTTTGGCCTTCTCTCTCCTCAAACTTCCCACGGAAGCCCCCCTTCGACATACCGCATACGCGCAACGCAAGCGGCCCGATCTTTTCCCACACGGGTCAGCCCTCATCAGTATTAAGAGGCGTAGTTCTGATGCTAAACTGTATTTTAGGATGTGAAAAGCGAAGCTAAACCGGCTGAGAGGGGGGCAATTGCGCACTTAATTCATTTGGTAATTCGAAGACGGTCTTGGACTTGACCTTGGAAACTGTCAAACTCTTCTGGTTGCTCCATTCACACTCCATTACTACTCTAATAGCAGCAATTACCGCTTTGCTTAGCCGTGTCATCCCCAAATTCCCCCCTCGGAGCATAGGGAGCGCAAATCGTTTATCTTTCCATCCTCCGGGCTACACTACGAGTACCATGGGAAGGCAAACGCGCAGGTAAATAAGCGTTGAGGGACATGCGCACGAGTACGCCGAGCATCGGAAAGAAACAAGGAGACATTGTTATTCCGCCGAAGATGTAGGTCATTCCAGAACACATTTTTTTTTTTTTTTAAATGAGCATGGCTGCAGATATCGATCGTCGGGTCACGCAGTTGGCCAAGCAGGCGGGAAGTAAATGAAAATGGAATCTAAGTAATCACCTGCTATGTAATGCAGTTAGTCTTTATTACCCTGAGATAAATATGATAGATACACATTCCCGTATGCAATCATGTGAACTGAGCGCACCGCTTCAACCACTGAGATCTTACACGCCGGGGGGTCACTGTCAGACCTTCACATGTTTCATTTTATGACGAAATAAAGAGATAAATACGGTGCGAGCGATGCTTTGGTCTCACGGGGTGGGCATGCTTAACAAAGAAATCCACAGGGTCGAGCGCAAACCGTTGCCACGGAGAGCACTGATATTATAACGAAGGAATAGAAATGATGAGTTGCCAAGCTGATGGAAAAGGACCCCGTATGGAAGTCGATTCCCCGCCCTCTCGCATTCTTCCGCTAACACGACGCGCAACGGCTTATAAAAGGGTGGCTCGAAAAAGAAATGGTGACGCTGCACCCAGAAAACAAAAGTCATGTTAGAATATCGTCCATCCATCCATCCATTTTCCGATCCGCTTTATCCTCACAAGGGTCGCGGGGTGCTGCAGTCGACCCCGGCTGTCTTTGGGCAGTAAGCGGGGGACACCCTGAACCGTTGCCAGCCAATCGCAGGGCACACAGAAACGAACAACCATCCGCACTCACACTCACACCGAGGGACAATTTAGATCACATGTGTCAAACTCAAAGCCCGGGGGCCAGATCCGGCCCGCCAGGTCATTTTATGTGGACCGCGAAAGCAAACCATGTGTGCCAAATTACTAAAATCTGTACCGAAATGTCAAATTGTCATATGTAATAAAAAACGTTGAGATTTTGCAATAATTTGGTTAACCTGTTTACACTCACCTGAACAATAATTGAACAAAGAATTATAATTGACTTGACTGGTAATCTATTAATTTGTTGTGTACTAGTAATCATTTTGTGGTTTCGCTGTCATAACGGCCCTCCGAGGGAAGACATAACTCCAAATTGGCCCACGACTAAAATGAGTTTGACACAACTGATTTAGAGTGTTCAATCAGCCTGCCACGCATGTTTTTGGAATGTGGGAGGAAACCAGAGTACCCAGAGAAAACCCACACAGGCCTGGGGGAGAACATGCAAACTCCAAACAGGAAGGCCGGAGCTGGAATTGAACCTCCGCACTATGAGGGCGACGCGCTAACCACTGGAGCATTGGGCCTGTTAAAATATGGTATCATACCGAATATACGAAGGTCATTTTGTACAAGCACATTGGGAGAGCTGTCAGGATTTACCAAAAACATCTACAAGACAAGCGAAGTAACCTACTTGTCTGTTCTTGAAACCAACTCAGACTGGAATTGGGCACATTCACAACAACAGTGGATGGCATTCCAGCCATTACGCTACGGTAGTCATGAGCTTAACACGAGATTGGTGCAAAAATGCTGCGGTTTCTGCATAATGCCACTCTTTGTGATTTTTTATTTTTAATGTTCAAAAAGCAGACAGCAAAATATGTTTTGGGATTTTATTGGAAAGCACCAGTGTGTGTGTTGCTCTAGCTATGCAATAATGACCAGACACACCAAGCGGCCACAACTTGAGCATTTTTCATAAGCTGTCATGGGCAGCAAGGTTAATATTGTGGTGGTAAGGCCAAGCTATTGAATAAAATATTTGCAACATCATTCTGTGCATTTTGGTCTTTATGATTCCAAAAGGGTGAAGAGTTGCATTGATGCCCGCGTGACTCAAGCTGTAAAAATGAATTCCTGTGTCCACACCTTTAACCAGAATCTTGCCATCATTTAATCGGTTTATCTTTGGCTCCAATTTTTGGGAACTGTTTTGCTTTTTCATTTTTATTTATTTATTTATTTATTTATTTTTGCATAATCCTGCTAACTGTATAAATTCACTATATGGTAATGAATGTTGTGGACAACTTATTAAAACATCAAAGCAAGCGGTAGACCTTTGTTCAGTACGGACCGGCAAATGAGACCAAGAAGAGAAGGAAAAATAAGATTGAAGGTTGTCATTCCTAAAAACTGAACATTTTACATGTTGTCAAATTACCCCAAACTCATCATTTGATACTTGTTTGTCCTATTTCATAAAAGATGAATTTGACTGATCATCTTTCTAAAATGTTTGTCCTCATTAGAGTGAGCTGGGCAAGATTCCACACTGGATTGATTCGACAGTGTTTCATATTAGTATGAGAAAGTGGAACTTTCCGGATCAGGTTTGGTTCAACAATTTCAAATGGAAGACGTTTCATTCTCTTTTATTTTATGCGTCAGTTTTTACAGTAAACTTCAACACAGACCGATAAAACAGCTTCACGCAGGAAGACTTTGCCTCCTGTTTGGACAACTGCATGAGCGACTCTTATTTTGTTTTACGACAGCCTCCGGCAAGACGCATTTGTCATATTGATCCAGGTTCCCTTGAACAAGTTTATCTGTGTTTTAATCAGTTTAAATGTAATCACGTGTGAGGGCGTGCTACAACTAGATGGTCACGTGTCGTTTTTTTTTTCCCCATATATGCCCCACAATCAATGGGGCTTCACTGTACAGCGGAATAGACAGACATTTTGCGGCAGACATGGTTACCTTGTCACATCTCATGAGGCCCAGGTAGCGCAGGGATTTGCTGCTCTCTGCGATCTGCATGGCGCCCTGGTCTGTGATGTCCTTACACCAACCGGCATCCACGGTCTCGATGGTGCTGCTATACTGGCCTATGGCTATCAGAGCTGTAAACACGGGGTGAGAATTTGGGGGGAGGAAGCGCAGAAATGAGAAAAGGCGTTAGTCTGACAACCTTTCTCATGCAAATGTAACAGCATCACGCTCCCGCGGGGGCCGACTGAGATTCGAGATGAAATCAGGGCAAGTTTGTGTGGCCAGATGTGACACATTCTTTGAGCGTTGACGCAACACCCCGCTATCATGCACGCGCACACCCCATCGCGCAGACACAAATCTCTCACACACCCGCGCTTGTTTGGACTGCTGCAAGATGAATGTATTACAGTGTTAGCGTTGGTCCACAATGCCGGAGCGATGGCATCCCGCCGGTCCATCATTTACAGTGCTCAACACAAATGGGAAATGTCAGGTCGTATTTTCTCAGCGAACACAACCACAATTTCAGAATTCGCAGTCTCACTCTTTCACATTAGAAATGTGAATTTGTGATTCGTGATTTGGGGCGGCTCGGTGGAGCGGCTCGGTGGTCAAGCGCGTCAACCTCACAGTGCAGAGGTCGTGGGTTCGATCCCGGCTCCGGCCTTTCTGTGTGGAGTTTGCATGTTCTCCATGGGCCTGCGTGGGTTTTCTCCGGGTACTCCGGTTTCCTCGCAAATTCCAAAAACATGCATGGCAGGCTGATTGAACATTCTAAATTGTCCATAGTTGTGATTGTGAGCGCAGATGGTTGTTCGTCAGTGTGTGCCCTGCGATTGGCTGGCAACCGGTTCAGGGTTTCCCCCGTCTACTGCCCGGATACGGCTGGGATAGGCTCCAGCACCCCCCCGAGACCCTTGAAGGTTTGAAACTCAAGTCGGGCCTTTCCTTTGAAGAGGTTGCACGGCACCTGTGCATACAGTACATTAGGTGTGAAAGGTGGTGGTTTATCTATTTGTGCCCTGTGATTGGTTGGCGAACCCACCACCAACCCAAGGTCAGATAGGGCGAAGAACTAATAATAATAATAATATATTTTATTTACAAGCATGTATCCATTCTCTTTCTGAGAGAATGTGAAACGGTAACTACTCCCATATTCCAATATGCCGAGATAAACAACCGTCTTCCTGATGATTGGGCCAGCGGAAGGAGATGTGTGCTTCGACAGTCGATTGATTAGCCGGGCCTGATCTTTGTTCTCCCACTTTCTCACAACACCCGCTAATTAGAGCGGAAAGGTAGGTGGAGCAAGGATGAGAGAGAGAGAGAGATGAAAGAGGAAAGCTAAAGACAGAGCCAGCCTTTGACAGAACCGCTAAATAGTCACTTAGCCTCATGATGTCGTTTTCTCATTTGCACCACAAAATCAATTGACCAGCGGGGGAAAGTGAAAGATTCGGGATCTGCACTACACAAAAGTTTGGGAAACATTCACCGCAATATTTAATTCCAACATGTTAGGCCGCTGACAGAAAAGGTCGTCTAATGAAGTGTGTTCGGGCCCAACCAAGAGAAGCTCAAAGTTAGAATGTGTTGTAAAAGAAAGGGGAATATTGATCATTTTCTGCATGCAATTATCCATCTTTCCTCAGATTCATTGATCATGTGTACAGTATGTAACATATGTATCGTATAGCTCGGGGCAAGCATTTCACATGTGGTTCCTTTTGTGCTTCAGCGGGCTTCAGATCGCCAAGAGTAAAAGCAATTATAGCTCAACAGGCAGTAAAAAAAAAAAGTCTTTGAAGTTGCAGTATGTTTCGTGTAAAGCGTTACTGCGGGGACGAGGGCGTGCGCAGTGTCGAGCCGTGCACACACACGGGATGTGAATGTGTGCTTGGGTGTGTTCGACCCTTCTTGTCATGTCCAACCACATTATCCCAAATGTAATTACCGGGGCTCCCAACTCTTGTTAATTGCATTCCCACAGAGCTTCAATTAGGATTTCAATGAAAAAAAGACGAGCACATGAGATGAAAACGGAATTTACTCTGCAGCGGACCGTCAAAAACTTTTTGGGGCGGTCAGACCTAAAATAGCAACAAACTGAAGGTGTAAAAGTGACAACAATCTCGAATCTGAGGAAAAACAGGACCAGATATGAGAGCAACAAATTCATGTCCCAATTCAACATTGGTACCCATGAGAGAGTGCATTGGACCTTATAAATTGGGACGCCTTTGGAAGATTTCCTGGTTGCATCACATTTTTTTATATTCCAATGCTAGGTGGCTACATGTGAGCATACCTAAGGCCCCTGTCACACCTTGACGATTTAGCCAGCGTATGCCGACGTAGGAAAAATTTGGCAAATACGCTGGCGACGTTGAATTAAGTTATGGGTAAGTTTTGTATACGTAACAGCACGCTGAAGCACGTTGGTATACGTCGGAAATCGTCAGGTCGTCGAGAAATTTTAAGCATGCTTAAAATTTCTCGTCAGATGTCAGCGTATGGCTATACGTCCCGTGATCATGCAGGCCATAAGTAATAGGTAAGTTATGCGATCGTTGCACACGCTCAAACACGTTAAGTGTAGGTTACTCATAAGTCCATATCGTCGAGAATACCTACTAGCTGTTCTCCAACATCCGTGTTTCGAACTGCAATACGCTGCTGCATAGCGTGCAGCAGCGTATTGCCGACGATCACGTGACGTAGTCTATAAAAAGGCTGGCGCTCGACGTTTCAAATCATAACTGCACTAGACATTGCAGTACCAACATCTGTTTGGGGACTATCCCCCGGTCTAGTTAAAATGGTATAACCCAAGAGGCAAGGTGCGGCTTGCCATCGTTACTGTGAGTTGCTATTCACGCTATTAAAGCAGCAATCAAACGCCATTATGACTTGTGTCATTAATAAACCAAACAACATCAGCGTCATGGCAAAGAAAAGTCTGGGGAGCTCATCAAAGGTCTCGCAGAGGCTCATCCCATCACAGCCACTGCAGCCTTCGCCAACTACGCGCGTGACAGCCTGGTCAGCATGTCCAAGCGCAAGTTCGAAAGGCACGGATGTTGGAGAACAGCTAGTAGGTATTCTCGACGATTTGGACTTATGAGTAACCTACACTTAACGTGTTTGAACGTGTGCAACGATCGCGATAACTTACTTATTACTTATGGCTCTGCGATACGGGACGATAGCCATACGCTGATATACGACGAGAAATTTTAAGCATGCTTAAAATTTCTCGACGACTCGACGATTTCGACGATACCAACGTGCTTCAGCGTGCTGTTACGTATACAAAACTTACCCATAACTTAATTCGACGACGCCAGCCGTATTTGCCAAATTTTTCCTACGCGGCATACGCTGGCTAAATCGTCAAGGTGTGACAGGGGCTTGAAACGCCGAGCGCCAGCCTTTTATAGACTACGCCACGTGATCGCCGGCAATACGCTGCTGCACGCTATGCATAAATTAGACTATCGTTGGGCATAAGTTGTGTACGCCGCAACACGCTAGGCATTCGTTGGAATAAGTTATCTATAAGTTATCGAAACGTTCTATATAATTTACTGATACGTTATGTATACGTCCAGCCCGTTATGAATGCGCTATGTATACGCCCAAAATTGAAAAAAAAAATCGATAATTCAGCGTATGCCAGCGTTTTAGGGAAAATCTGAACGTCGGCATACGCTGGCTGAATCGTCAAGGTGTGACAGGGCCTTAACGTTACATAATTTAATGCGGGGCGGCTGGTGGTCGACTGGTTCACGTGTCGACCTCACAGTGCAGAAGTGCAGGTTTCGATTCCCGCTCCAGACTTCCTGCGTGGGTTTTCTTCGGGTATTCCAGGTTCTTCCGACAATCCAAAAACATGCGTGGCAGGCTAATGGAACATTCTAAATTGTCCCTTGGTGTGATTATGAATGCGAATGGTTGTTGGTCGATGTGTGCCCTGCGATTGGCTGGCAACCAGTTCAGGGCGTAACCCACCTACTGCCCGAAGACAGCTGGGTTAGGCAACAGCATGCCCCGCGACCATTGTGAGGATAAGCGGATCAGAAATTGGATGGATGGAGGTACGTGCCCCACTCAAGCTGCATGTACATCAGAATAGTTTAAAAAGATCTGGTAAAGACTCTTGGAAAAATAAAATCGAACACTTGCTCATATTAAAAGAGAAATTATCGTTTTTAGTCGCAACCTAATCTCAGACTTGGATATTAAAACGATTGAGGGTGACGAGCGTGCGCGGTGACTCCAGTGAAACTCCAAAACATCCTTCTGACTTTCAGTTTCTTGTCTGAGACCGTGACAATCTTTCGGGGTAAACCCAGCATCATACTCAATAACATCTTTGCTTATGTCTCGCACTTAAACAGATTCATTTGAATTATTTCTTTTGAGGCAAATGGTTTTGAAATCTCTCAAAGGATAGTGGTCAGATTTGTGGCTCCATTTTAGTTTCTCTTTTGCAGCGACTCCGTTTCTTCCCACTGAATTTACCGTATCCAGACTAAAAAGAAGGAAAAAAAAAAAAGAAGAATCAAGGCAGACAGGTGCTTAATGCAGTGAATTAGAAGACGCGCAAGTCAATAGATTGTCCGCGCATTTGGCGATTGCTGCGCTGCCCTCGCGTGCGCGCGGTTGAGTTTCAATTCCACGAGACTTTACGGGGAGAGCACGCGGCCCTACGAGGAAGCAAATGAAGCTCAAGATCATTTTGTGGGGGTCTGACGCAAACTGAAAGGAGTCAGATAATGCATCGGTCAGAACAAAGCAAGCGTCGGGGGCTATCACACTCGTGGCCATTAGAGCTTAATATCCCTGAATGCGCTCGTCTCCTCCCTGCTCCCGCCATCACCCTCCATCGGTGGACTGTAAACTGCAACCACTCCCTCGGGGGGGGGGGTAAATGGAAATCGTTGGCTACTTTTTGCAAGGGAAAAAGCCTTTTTTTTTCTCTGGAAAAAAAAAACGGGTTTTGCTAGAGCAAAATCACTTTTGTTCACCTGGGTGGTGAAAGTGGAGTGCAGTCGATGGATGGAGACTTGAATAAATAAAAATTGTTAGCTTTTTTTTTTTCCTCGCGAAAAACTTGTGATTGGCAGAGTCTAAGTGACCATGGGATCAGGAAATTGTCTTTGCTGACTGGTAATGATTTTCTGTCGACAAAAAAAGATGAAGCGATATGCAAGAAGAGCTCACGTCGGGGTGGGGTGGGATAGAAAAAAAAGAGAGGTGGAAGAATTGGAGAAGAAAAGAGAAGGAAAATCACATTTTGCCAGCCAGAGCTGTGACTGAGTGGTGACTACACACTCAATGACGGTAATGAGGACACATTTGGCTGCCCAGTCTGAAAATGGTTTTGAGAGTGCTGTGTGTGAGGTGACTGGTGGTGTTTCTAGTGTGGGTGGGTGTGGGGGGAAGAGAAGAAATACCGATTGACCTCAAATCCTGGATATCATTCATACAGACGAACGCACAGTTCAGATTGTCGTCCGTTTCTAGCAAAATGCTTTGTTTGTCTGGGACTCTCTCTGGCTTTGACACAGCATATCTTTGTGTCAATCAATCACCAAAAAGGCTAATCGGTCAACAGAGCGATGCAAATGATGGGCCACTCATTGTCTTTGTCCGGTGTCAAAGCAAAGCGTTCAGTTACCAAATTACTGAAACGTTTATTTATTTATTTTTTAATTCAAAAGAGAGAAAATGGGGTTTGAAGAACTGTTTTGGTCAACTGTTTGACAGGAGAAGAGCATTTTGGAGACAGAAAATTCTAATCTTTGGAAATAGAAGTTGGAGGAAATGCGAGCAAAGTACGAAGGAGCGTCAGCATCGTGTGATGGAAGCAACACGGCAACTGCAAACGTGGAGGAAAAAAAAAATCTGAAAGGATTTACTCAGCTATTTGCCGAGTGGTGCTTTTATCAAAATAAGCCAATGAGTTCTTTAAAGAAGAGCAAACAACATAATTGAAAGCTTTTCTGAATGGAAAACAAAAATGGCCGCTATTTTCCCTGAATGGAGGTGACAAAAGATGTTCAGAAGTTTGAGTTTCAATGTGTTGAAGCAACCGCAAACTTGAAAAGGCAACCGTAAACGCTCGGCACTGATGTTTCTTTTCGCCTAACGCTGATGACCGACACAATATTTCCCCAATCACCTTTTCAAATTTTATCTGCAGGATCAGCCCGAGAAAAACACACCATCCAACCACGTCAGACAAACAGCCGCGAGTTTTACGTTCCAAAGTCTGCTTGTTCGAATTTTAACACAACTCATGAGCTGTCCAGACCCAAAGGGTGAACGACAGAACCAAGGCCTTAAATCTTTTGCCGTTCCATTAACCCCCCCCCCTGTTATCTCAAAAGCCGGACACTCACAAGCTATTCAGTTTTTTTCTCCGAGCGGTTATTCAAGCGCCATAAACGCCGGATTTATCCAAACATAGGCGGGGTTCCCGAGGACGCAAACTGCTCTCGCAACAGCGGAGGGCTGTGGAGGGGTCAGGCGCTGGTCAATACGGAGATGACCGCAATGTGAGAAGGGAACCTTCTTGTAATCAGTTTACTCTCCTATCTGAGAGCCTGACCTCAGAGCTCCAGGGGTTAAGCATCTTTTTACAGGCTTATGAGATATTCACTTATTACATTGTCCTAAATGATGGTGTGCCATTACAGCTATCTCAACTGCGTCAAAGCCATCCCGGTGCCTGTTGGCCGTAACTTTATACCCCATATTTTAGCCGCTGATTAAGACAGAGCGTTGACTAAAGACATGATGTTACAGCGCCAAGATTTTACGTGATGGACAGTGTGCTTGTGAGGGGAGGATTAAAAAAAACAAAAAACGGTGTGTGTGTGTGTTTTGGGGGTTGGGGGGTTAATGGTGCAACAGGAAAACAGGGTCTCATTACGGTTGATGCATCCCAGAGAGCGCAACTGTCAGGTCGAATGTGCAAGACATTTCGTTTGCTTCTCGGTGGTGTGTTCGGGGATACTCAAGGTTGTCACCAGATGGCCAAAACCCCCAACGACGAAGGCGCGTTTATCCGCACACGATTCTTTGCGCAGTCGCAGCAAATGTTAAACGAAAAATGAAAGCGTCACATCAATTTCGAGACGGGTAATGTCGTCTTTCCAGCTGACCTTCGAATATTGAAGGGGAAAAGAATCCAAAGGATTTTTGGATTAACACTGGACAGAATATGATGGACGTCAAATGCCAAATTTGAGCGCGTTCTTTCGGGGGCTGTACTTTTCTCTTTCGATTTAAGGGTTTTGACGGGATTCTTGAACGCGACACTCGTCGGGCACAGCCTCACTACTTTCGCTTGAAAAAATAAAAGCCATGGATTGCATCAAAAAAAGTGGCCAGCCCTTCAAGAGACTCTCCATTTGTGGACAAGATTGTTCACACAAAGACATTAAACCACAGGTGTCAAAATCAAGGCCCTGGGGCCAGATCTGGCCCGCCACATCATTTTATATGGCCCGCGAAAGCAGCTCAAACATGTCAACGTTCATGATCCTTTCTAAAATGTCTTCCAAAATTTAAAATTCTTATTTGTAATAAATAAGAGATATCTTCTCAACATTTTCTTGTTCACGAACACCTCATGATAGGAACAGAAACAATAGTCGAATTAACAGTTATTCTTGACTTCTTCATATGGTTTCGGTCATAACGGCCCTCCTAGTGAAACGGTAACTAAAATGTGGCCCGCGCCAAAAACGAGTTTGACACCTCTGCACTAAAACCTTTCATGCACCCTGTAACCTGATAACGTGATAAGCTGTCCACTGTGGTAACCGCTGTCCCTGAAAGGGTTAAAGAATGATCGTCTAAATTCATTTGACATCTTAAGCCCAGTCTTTCAGATTGTGTGGCGTTCCGCAGGATGCGTTCCCCGGTCACCTAACACAATGATCATTTCACAAAGTTCTGTGCCCACGCTTACGTTCCAGGGAGCCGCACAACTAATGAGTTTCATCTAGTCAGCCAAGGGTTTTGCTATTTCTCTGACCGCCTCCATCAGTCTTCAGTGACTCCACTGACGACTATTGGACGAATCACAGGAAATAGTAACATCAATTCCAAGTTCTAGTGTTTATTTTACAAGAGAATGCGAAGGACTCCAGTCTTAACAACCGCTACGGCGTCGATGTCATGCTTGTTGAACTGCTTGTCAGCACTGGCCAATATTGGTCACAGCAGAGTTTACGCCCATGTTCATTTATCGTCCCGAAGCCGTAAACCCTGCGAAAGGTTAACTCAACAAGTATCATGTGGATGTCACTTGTCACTCTTGTGATGTGTGCTTGACTGGGCCAAGAGTTGCGGGTCTCATGGTTGCAATGACTGATGGAATGACACACAAGGCTCCGCTTCAAAGCTAAGCGGGCGTCACGCAAAAGGAGCGGCGCTAATGTTATAAAGAATAAAGCACTTAAAACAAACATTGCGCAAATGTTTAGACGAGATCCAGATTTTCGGCGAGCCGGGACGCGCAGTCAGTCTTTATTCGTAAAACAACAGGAAAACAATTTTGAATGAGAGACGGTGTGCACCCTGGAGTGGTTGTCAGTCCATCGCAGATGTGAACACACTGTTCTACTTAGATCTCTGGATCTGAGTCTTAACTTTTGAACTGGCTATGACGATTCATAGTTCCAATGGAAATGATGAGGAGAAAAGAGGAGCAGATAGATTGAAAAAGAACAATGAAAAAGTAACCGCAATGCGTATGGTGGCCTGGCATGTGACTATAACACACACACATACACAACACAGTGAGACTCTTAGTAGCTGATGTGTGATAACCTTCCAGAAAGAGACGCCGAGTGGAAACCGGGAAAGCAGATTGTGGAGGTTGGCGAGTGAGTGGCAGCGGGCGGCCCAGATAGAGGAAGAGTGATGGGCAAGGACAGATAGACCGAGTGAGGGGCCGATCGGAAGAGATGGCGCTGTCGCCGAGGTGACCTACAACAAGGTTCCTTTCAGCACTCGTCAGCGACTCGGTGTGACAATGGGACACTTAACGCTCGACTTTATTCATCAGGGCTCAATTGGGCTGAACATCCCGAGCGCCCGCAGAATGAAAGCGCCCGACGTGTGTTGCGTTAAGAGTACTTAATGAGACTTCGGGACGGGCGAGCACACTCAATTTGAAGAATCCTAACAGGAAGAACGTTCGGTGAGGAAAAGGCGGAAGACGACGGCGCGGAACAGCTGCCCAAGTGATTACTGACAAACCTTTTAAACATTGTCAAGAAAGATGACTTCTTCCTTTGAAATTTAAATCGAAGTTCATTTGTTACTTTTTTTTCTCCAGACTTCTTCCTTAAACATCTGCCACATACTGCGGGGACCGCCGCGAGGGATTATCTCACACCAGACATTTTTGTAAATATTTTGTTACATCTTTTCGTAGGGAAAAACCTGGAAAAAAAGGGCACTTTGCTACACTGTAAATTACGGTACGGACAACTTGAACAGCCACGTGTCGCAGCAATATCGAACCTGCAGGCAACAAAAGTGAGTACACCCCTTTGTGAAAATGTCTGAAAAGAAGATAAATCCATTCATCCATCCATTTTCTGATCCGCTTTATCCTGGCAAGGGTCGCAAGGCTTGCTGGAGCCTATCCCAGCCGTCTTCTGGCAGTAGCCGGGGGACACCCTGAACCGGTGGCCAGCTAATCGCAGGGCACACAGAGGCGAACAACCACCCATGCTGACACTCACACCTAGCGACAATTTAGAGTGTTCAATCAGCCTGCCATGCATGTCTTTGGAATGTGGGAGGAAACCGGAGTACCCGGAGAAAACCCACGCAGGCCCGGAAGGGGAGAACATGCATACTTCACACAGGAAGGCCGGAGCTGGAGTTGAACCCGGTACCTCTGCACTGTGAGGTAGACGCTCTAAGCACTCGCCCACCGGGCCGCCCAAAGAAGATAAATATTTTAAAAATAAATTAATTAATGGACCACTGGAGTTACTTTAACTTCAAAATCTGCAATTGTGTTTTTCATCCAATTTGATATTCAGATGTTTAAATGTAAAACAATAAAACAATCATCAACAACTACTTCAATCATCAAATGGGAAAAATGGATAAATGTAACTGTTTCATGATATCACCCATACGGAGAAAAAACGAACCTCTTATCTTGGATCAAATCTCTTTTAAAAGGAATAGATTTGTTGTGACATCAAATAATTGTTGACAAGAGTACTGACAACACAAAGCGCTATTTCAAACTGACAGCCCCTCTGCTCCAACTGCGCCGTCCGTTTGAAGATATTAATCATCCCCACCTTTTCTACTTCTTCATATCTCTTCATCGGAGTCGTGTATGAGAGGAAGACTCTCTGACGCAAACAGAGGAGGCATCGGCGAGACGAGAGACAGAAAGCCAGCGCGCATTACGCTGTCTATACATGACTTGTATGAGAGTCTAAACTGGAATTATGCTAGCAGTAGTTATGCTTTTGCTGCTGGATTATGGCTAATCCTTTCGCAAAGGGAGTAGGTCTTAAGGGTAATTACACGCTGCTATTGGATCCAGAGCCGAGAAACGGGCCCCTCTCTTCTGCTTATTTAGTTCCACGGGAAAAACTGATGCCATTTTACACGCTGCTTAGACAGAACATGGCTACATTCTCGAGCGTGGACTGTTTTTAAGATCACCGGGGCTAAGCTAACTCGGGTTTTTCCGCGTCATCACAGCTTGCGAAAACTGTGACAGCAACACACCTTGCGGAAACCTTGTTGCCACCTTATCTGGAGTCTTTAAAGAATTCATTTGAAACCAGCGAGAATCATTAACGAGGATTCCACAGACCAAACTTTTAAATCATGACGAGAATGTGTGTCTGTGGGTTTTTGTGTAAAGGCGTGAGAGAGTCAGAGGGGGCATAAGTTGTTTTCAGTGCTCGAGGGGGCTGGAGGGGGGGTCCCACTTAAGCCCCGAATTTGCCCTAAACCAAATGACCAAATTGCTATAAGTTGCACAACTATTAGGTTAGTAGAGCGTTTAGGGCAGACGGACCCGCCCAAAACATGTCATGCCCCTTTTCCTCCCATTAATGTGCAACCTGTGCGGTGAACAGCAGACAAACAATTTGCCACCGTTGTGCTGCAGCCGAGAGTCAGTCCAGCAAAGGCTGAAGCGGCAGGCTTCTCTTGAAATATGCTTTTTCATATGCTGTCAGAAATATATCAGCATGGGCTCTTCGTCAGTCATTTTCTCAGCGCAAATGGATTTCGATTAACATGACTGCATGCTCCAACGACACACAAAACCTGTTGAAAAATCACCACGACAAGATGAGAATAAAGCGGCAGAATAAAACAGGAGGGGTTTTTTTTTAAAGGGGAATGAGAGAAAACAAAATTAGTAAAGAGTGTTTTGTCAATTAACAAACAGCGGCCATACCTGACCATAGAACAAACATCAGTCTGTTTCCAGATGCTCATTTCGATCACACGTACATGCGAAACAACTCGTGTCTTACCCGACAACTTCACTTGCATGGAACTGATAAGATCGCCTAAATGCAAAATGACACCTTAAAATCTTGTTTTAGTTCTGCTTCATATTCAGGTCACCTAAAAAAAAAAAAAAAAAGCACTTTTCCTCTCCTTTTAACGAAGTTAGCCAAGCTCACATCAAGAAAGTCACAAGCTGAGAAGTTGACTGTACACGAGGTCCATTTGTGAAAAAAAAAAAAACAAGCAAGCAACTATAAAAGTCGGATTGTTGTGTTACAACAAACACTCTATTCAGAGACGATCATTTCAAACATCTGCTCAGCAAGAGCGAAGCGGTCCGAAAATTATTTCATCGCCTCAGAAAAACTTTGCAGGAGGAGTGGAAAGTTCCCTTCAAGTCAACAAAAAGAAGGAAAACAAATACAAAATACATCGACAGCTATGACATCAGGCGTGTTGGCCAAGACATGAACACAGTTTTTGTTCTAACCAGCGGAAATGATTTCCCAAAGTTTGAAGGAGACCAGTCCAGGATTGTGTCTAAAAGGGTGGCCCCTACTAATGATCTCACCTCAGCTGCCTCAAACACCGTCAACGCATTTCAACGACGGACCAAATTTTAGGATCATAAATATTGAACGGGTTATTATTATTGTTTTTTGAGGAGATATAAGATATGAAATCAACTGACTTCACAACCAGCATCAGTTTGTCAGACAGTGAAAAAAACATCTTTAAAAATAAAGACTACAAGCTGGTCATTACCAGTCGCATTTGAAGCTGACTGTCAAACTAAACATCAAACAAAGAGAATTACTCATTGTGAATTTAAAGCAACCTCATAGCTTTGCCTTACCACCGTCTGTTTAGCTTAATGCTAACAAACAATACCACCAATAAAACAAAACAGACCGCACAAATAGCACCGGAGTCATGGATGTTTGAACCCTTCGAGCAACGGCTCATCAAACAGACGGTGAGGCAAAAAAAAACGTAAGGATACAATACAGAACATACGGGCTAAAATATTTCAGTCCCAATGAAATTGCCCCTCAGACTTTCAAGACCTACTGAAAAACGCAACAAATAAAAACGCGGAGCAAGCAATTGACTCGACTTCACTTGTTTCCCAACTCATTAAGTCTTGAGATTCAGCAACGGGAAACGAGACAAAGCCTTCCCTTCTCAGCCAAGAGAGTTCTGACAAAGAGAGCGATTAGTCCCCGAAAGTGGAGGAAAGATGTTCAAACCGAAGTCATCATTAGCATCGGCCTTCTCTCTCTTCCATCCTCTGTGGCATTTCCTGCTCCTTAATCTCTCCGGAGGATGTTTCAAGGGTCCGGGGTCACCGTCATCCCCTCTTACTAACGCACAGGTGAACTTTGACCTCTTTACGGCAGAGGTCGGCCCCTTGTGGCCGTGGTGTTTCACATCCATATGCGCGTGGCTGGGTGTACACTCGCCATTTATTTATGAGACATCCAATGTCGACCTTTTACATCCACTTTAATCTGCCGCTCACGCGGCAGGCACAAACAGGCTTTGAACTGACCTCGCCGACGTTATTAATTATTGATTATATTTCCTCTGACGACAAAGTGCGCACATTCCGGAGGGGGTGACCTGCCGGCCCGAAGATCTAAACGCCCACCCCCCACTCCCCCCACCCCCCTTTTCTGCTCAGACACTCACTGCTCCGTGACACTTATTTAGTTGGCCACCACACAAGAGAAAACACGCCACACAGTGACAATCATTTCTGCGCCAGGCAACCAAGGAAACAAACATTTATGGGAACCGCTAAATCCTGCTGGCATAAAGAAGCAGCTTTTTTTTTTCCCTCCTCCGAGTTAACAGCCTTCATTTGTAACTGATGTGAGCATGTGCTTATTTTCCTTTCGGCTTCCTTGGAGGAATGATTTCCATTGTATAACACAGTAGGCTGACTGATGTGCAGGCTAATATTCGTCATTAATTTGCGTTGATTCCAAACGACATGGTTTAGCATGCTCAGAGTTTTCGATTTCGATCAAATCTCATCCACTTTATGCGGGCTCAGACTTTTAACATCAGATCAAAATGCAATCCAGATCTCAACTAGATGACATATTTTGTATTTATTTGCCATATTATTTGGATTCCAATATCGCAAATACATTCCGATTTCATTTTGAAAAGCTCAGCGGTTTTGAATTTGTTTTAGCTCTTTTGAACCCAATTCCAATGAAGTTAGGACGGTGTGTTCAAAAACAAAAACAGAATACAATGACTTGCAAATCATGTTCAACCTACCGTATTTTCTGGATTATCAATCACAGGGTTTTTATTTATTTATTTTTTTTTATAGTTTGGCCGGGGGTATCTTTTTCGTTATTTTCACATTAAACCACAGGAGGGCGCTCTAGGCCCGTATTGATAAGTCAACGATGAGTCTGACGTAAGCGAGGTAGAAGAGTTGGCAGAATTGTTTGAAACTGACACAGAGGATAAAGATTTCATTGGATTTAGTGATTACGAGTGATACTGATGGTTTGATGAACGTGTTAGCAAGCTATCTGGATAATTCTTAATATGCTACATGAACATACCAGGCACGTTCTCCGTAGGCTGTTTATGTAACATTAGCATGTTGTACACTTATTCAGCCTTTTGTTCTCCATTTTATTTTTATTTTAAATTGCCTTGACAGATGACATGTCTGTTCTTGGTGTTTGAGTTTTTCAAATACATTTGCCCCCAAAATAGTACGACTGACGTATGTTTTTTCCTTCTTTATTATGTATTTTATGGCTGGTGCGACCTATACTCCGGAGTGATTTATAATCCGTAAAATACGGTATATTTAATTGAATATGCGACAAAGACAAAATATTGAAGGTTCAAACTCCCCGTGGTGTATTCCTTCAAATGTGGGTGGAACATTATGTGCAAATGGTTGTATTCTGTTTTCAGTTACGTTTCACACAATGCCCCAACTTCATTGGAATTGGGTTTGTATGTCAGAGCTTATTATATTCTGTTCCCTTGGATACAAAAATCCATTCCGGACCCGTATGATCTTTTATCATCGTACAATGTATTATCTTCATTATTTTCCAAGAGGCTTCAAAGGAGATTTGAACTCTGGAGTGCGCTCCGTGTTGATTATTATTGAGTTTAGTCTCTTTTATTTTGTCTAAAGTAGTTATTCAGATGTGCCAATTCAGAGCCGTCTGTATTTGCGCTTCTGACTTCTTCTTTTCCTTGTGGGATGCGTGGAACATGGACGCATCGATCCGGCCTTCGCGCTGACAGAAGAGCGACAGCTGTTGCGCGTCCTAATGCCGCTGTACACAAGCTGTCCATATAGTTCTAATCGAGTGGCTATGAACGTGCTCCCACAGGGAACGAAGGGTAGACCAAACATTGGACGGACAATCTTGCACCGGTCCGTAAATTGCCAGCTCATTACAGTAATGCAGCCCATTTAGCATAGGAGGGCGGGGCTAAAGGGGACAGCGGGCCAAATGTACCAAAGGATCGGGCGACAGAGCGCAAGCAGCAGATGAAGAGCGAAAGGCACCAAATGGAAGTGCGAGAGGGACATTTTGCCCTGATTTTTTTTTTTAGGAGCTTTTCAATCCCAACGCAGCACACTTTTCATTAGGTTAAAATCTCTTATCTCCGCCGGTACTCGGCAAAAAACAATGCGGGTCATATTAATAGAGACGGCAGCGATGGCAGGAAATGTAGAGATGGACAAAGCGAGAGGTTTAAGTGTTGTAATTGAATACAGGAAGAGAGGCCCTGAGTGCTTGCACTGATTAATATAATTCAAATTGATTGTCCCCTGGACTCTCTGGTACTTTTCTGACTTTTATTTCCATGTTCAGCATGTTCCTAGAAAGGTGCATGTGTGTTCTAAGGGCTGTGGGGAGGGGGTGGGGGCATGTGTGGAACAGAGTGCTTTTTTTTAAGCAGAGGGAGGGGTAGAGAGTGCCCTCTAGTGCCCGATGCTTCTTTTACCCCCCCAATTTTACCTGGCCTATTTCCCACATAGGCAAGTTCAACGTTGGATGGCAGATTGTGCAAGAAAGACATATTAATGAAACCGTGACGTGATTTAGGGATTCTCTGTAATTGTTTTTATTGTTTTAGGAACACAGTCAGTGCAGTATCCTTGCAGTGCAGCAATTTACTGACCTTTGCCATGTTCATGTCCAAAAGTAATATGATCAGAATTTCTACAAACAGACGTGAAGTTTTTGCTGATCCAGATTAGAAAAAAAAAGAGTGGATTTAAATGTGAAGGCCTGCTGTAATTGTTTATTACAAATGGCCCTGACTGCAAACATGGAAAAAAATATCATGAAATACAATAATTTAATGCAGGGGTTGCCAATTTGCATTTGTGAACTTGAAAATTCCCAATGTTGCATTATTTTGTTTTCTTCATCAGTAAATATGACAGTAATAAGAGCTATAATTGGGACTGAGGCTACAAAAGAGAAAGAAAACAAGGGGGTATGCACATACATCGTCAACAGCAATAAATATTCTGTTCCTAAATGTTTTTCCCAAACGTTATTGGTCTTATTTCAGCAGAAACGACAAGCGCAGGGGCGGACGTGGGTGAGACTCGAGAAGATTCAGGTTTCATTTGCACCTCTGGAGTAAACGAGAAGGATTTATAGTCGGGGTGGGAAACCATCATTCATGTTTGCAGGTCGGGTCAGCGTTTCCATTTAAGTGGCTCACGTCTCACACCGACTCCATCTGCTTCAAGGCTGTGAACACAAAGAGCTCAAGCCACGCCGGCCCCCGCAGCTCATTGTTGTTCTATCTGCTTGCCAGCAGTGGGCAGCTACTAGGATACAAACATACACATGGTGGGCGGAAAAAATGAATAAATAAAAATAAAAACTATAAATATATGTTTAAAAAAAAATATAGGCAACCAATTCGGGGTGTCCCCCGCCTACTGCCCGAAGACAGCTGGGATAGGCTCCAGCACCCCCGCAACCCTAGTGAGGATAAAAGCGGTTCGAAGATGAATTAATGAATATATATATATATATATATATATATATATATATATATATATATATATATATATATATATATATATATATATATATATATATATATATATATATATATATATATATATATATATATATATATATATCTCCCCTTCAACATAACTCTACCCTCTCCAAGACAGGCATCTTTCCTTTTTGGAAAAAACCCACATCTTTAAATGTGTAAATAGGAAAAGATGCAACCTTAATTTTTAACAGTTACCCCTCTCATTGGGCATCTGATGACATCATGTAACTTCCACGGTGTATTTTCTCTTCTCGCCCCCCGCCTCCACCCCCATCTGTCATGTTCTTGATAGGGCGTCCCAGTGGTCGACTGGTTAGCGCATCAGCCTCACAGTGCGACTCCAGCCTTCCCGTGTGTTTGCATGTTCTCCCCATGACCGCGTGGGTTTTCTCCGGGTACTCAGATTTCCTCCCACATTCCAAAAACATGCATGGCAGGTTAATGGAACACTCTAAATTGTCCCTAGGAGTGAGTGTGAGCTCAAATGGTTGTACAGGTGTCCCCGCCTACTGCCCGAAGACAGCTGGGATACGCTCCAGCACCGGCGACCCTTGTGAGGATAAGCGGATCAAAAAAATGAATGGATGGATGTTCTTGATACTTGTCAAGGCTTCTCCTTCTCCCACAAAAAGTCACGAAGAAAATTTTTCTTTGAATCGTGCTGTAATCAAAATATGGCTGTTGTTCTATCCCGATTTTTACCGTCATGAAAAGACAAGCCATCAAAATCCACATAGGCGCAAACCAATCATTTCTCCGCCAAATTTCATTTTAGCTGTAAACAAAGCCTCGCACAGTTGTCGGCACTCCGTGTGGAATATATGAGGGGGGTCTCGGGGGTTGGGTGTCAAGAGGGTTCAGACTGTTAGTGTGTGCAAGGTACTGATTGAGCGCCTTCACTTTATATGGAACAGGACAGGAGGCACATGTACAAACCTATAAATGATGAAGAAAGCACTTGTGTCTACAGCTCAAATACTGCATGCTTGGCAGGAAAGGAGCAAAGTGCCATACAAGTTGGAAAAATTGAAAAAAAAAATGTGTGAACAAAGTGTAGACATCCACATAATGGCATCTCGCTCTCAGCAATATTAAAACAATATTATAACAAACATGTAGTGTGTCGTGCAACTTTGCAAGATTGGGGGAAAAACAACAACAACATAACCACTTTCTGACATATGGGCCAAAAGATACATTGGAGTGCCAATCCAGATAAAGGTACAAATCCAGGAATTAATTTGCACTTTTTTGCACTTACATGCCACTCTGGGACCAAGTAGATCAGTGACCCACAACCATAAGCAGTTTTAAACATGTTTACCATTGGCACTAAACGCAAAATCGCTGTCAAGCAATTCAGCATTTTTCAGTCAAACAAGAAAAAGGCATTTATTGGCCTTGAGGGTGGTCGGCAGTAAGATTCAGAAACTCAAGGCTGAAGTGGATGAAACACGAACAAGGCGATAAGTATTACGATACAACAGTTACTTCCGACCAACCAATTTAATCACCCAAGAGTCATTCTCAAAATGATGACATCATAGGACTTTTCAACTTAACATCTCACCACGCCTCACAGGTGATCTAAATGTTGGCCGACATCAATGGTCAGCGTTTATCAAGCATTACTAAGGCTTTGCACGGCAAAAAGGGAGATAATTTCTGGAAATATTTGATGTTATAAAAAAAAAATAATAATTAGACTACAGGGAAAAAGAGAAGCCCAAATCATCAGCGCAAACCTCTGAGTGCTCGTGACATTTTAATGAAACAACAAGTGAACAAACAGGAGCTGACACGAAGCCAACGTACAATTGCGACTCGCGGGTGCACAGTCGTCATGTCAACCGGCTTCATTTTGCATTCATGGACCACTTTGCGGACGTTTTCCTCGCCGTGGAGCGTTTACGAGATGACATAACGACATGACACAACTCCAAGTGGACTTTTTTCTCAACTTCTCACCGTTGTCATCCATGAAAACATTGACTTTGGAAAACTATGATCAACGTCGCTCCGCCTATTTTCCGACAAGTGATGGACCAAAGCAGTAAATGAATCTGAATTTATCTTTGTCGATTTATCTGTGTCACTGTCGACTTGTTCTGTTTTTGAATGAAGGGACGGAAATGAAAACATTTAGTTTTCCGTTTCATCAATTGATCGACGAAATAGTCAACAGACTAATCGATTGTAGAGCTAATCGTTAGGTGTGGCCCAAAAACAAACATATATTTGTTGTTAATTAATGGCAGGAGTAGCACTGTAGAATAAAATTGCACTTGATGTTGTACTTCCTGTACACAGTACATGTTTGTGATACTCCTTAAGTATCGTCCATTCTTTAGTGACCCAACATGAAATGAAAAAACAAATTATTTCCCCTCATCTAACTTAAAACTCTTGATGACATTGACGTTAGCAATTGCTTCTAACTTACGAACCCAGGAACAAGAACTGCAATTTGTACTTTCACTGCGTAATTACACCTCCAAACATGTCGTTCAAAGTACGGTTATAGTTTTGAATTTTTAACGGTTAAAAATACATTTACAGCGATGTAACATGAAACACATTGCAAATGAATCGCTGCGGCAAATTTGAAACAGACATACAAAAACAGTATTCAACTAAGCCCCCTGCTGCAGAAAAAAACAAAAAAATCCCAACAACGCTGGTTTGATCCGCCTCGCCAATTACCAGCTGGTTCCGATTTTCCTTCCATGTCTGACTTGACTTCATGAGGCAAGTGAATGCGGCTCTAAGTTGTTCTCAATTCTTTCTTTCGGTCTTCATCCTTTTTTATTTTGGGGGAAATTGGTGCATCAGTGCCAACCTTCTTTTCATTCATTGGAAAGTCCACAAAAAAATCATCGGGTCAGCAAAGGATTTGACCCCCTGACCCCCAAAAAAGCTTCAAATGTATTGTCAAATATTAAAAAAATAATAATAATAATTCAGGTGTCCTGTTTCATGACCAAGTGCATGCTCATGATGTAAAACACCAAAACACCAAAAAATGTGACTCAAAATGATTTTTTTTGAGTCGCACTTTTCTCAACTGGGATTGCTTTTTGCAGCAACATTTGTGGCCCCGGGAGCAACAACAACTACGCTGGCGTCAAGTGTTTGATTTTTTGAAAGGAAAAGAACGACTTTTGCACTTCCTGGACATGCTGTGGAGAGCATTGATTGGGGGGTGCACGTCACATGATCCATTAGTGGAACGCTGGAATCGATGAACCAAACGAATCCTATTTGCAAAAATTAGATCAGGTTTCAGTAGCTGTAGTTTTTACACCTCTTAATACAAACGTGTTCAGACGAAAAACAAATTCAAGCTTGTCAAAAGGTCTCCGCACACGTCCACGGCAGAACATGTTCGCCCGCAGCGTCCGCCTTCCCAATCACCGCTGCCGCAATTAATCAAAACCTTGTTCTATTTCCTCTACGAGTTAAGCCTGTCACCGTTGCCTCTCACTCTTTCATCATCCCTCGCTCCTTAAAACGCCACACGCCGGATGGCAAGCCCTGAGGGTGGGGGGGTAGGGGGGTGGGGATATGACACGTCGACACAAAGCGGCGACCACGGTTTAAATCATACTGACATGCAGATTTATCACTGTTTAACTTGTCCGAAGTGTCTCCGCTAGTTGGAGCAGATCTGACTGCGAGAGCTGGTCGTCGTTCGTCTGGGGAACATCTGAAGCCGCGGCCAGAGGCTCCCCTCCTCGGTTACGCCGCACATACCAACAACGATAGCTGCGACCCCGCACACGGGCGGAGCGGCGGAAAACTCTGAAAGCTCCACGGAAATCCATTCGCTCGGTCACACGGTTGGAGTTTGACAGATGTCAACTGATGAAATGGACAATACAGAAAGTAAAATAAATAGACTTCGAATCCCCTGATACACACTGGTGAACGGTGTGTTACAGCTATAGTGTTCGCCTATTTTTTGTTGTACAATTATACTTGCAAATATGACGTTTCTTATTCACACTTGAATGTTGCTTTAAAATTTGACTTTAACGCCCCCCCCCCAAAAAGCAGAATCCCAGCTCCTGAATGTGAATGTCAATGGTTATTTGGGTATATGTAGGCAATAGTTTAACCCGCTCATGCACCCTGTAACCCGATAACATGATCAGCTGTCCGCTGTAGTAACCGCTATCCCCGAAAGGGTTAATTGACTAACTTAAAACCGCAACGACACCCAAAAAAAATCCATTTAGCCTTTTCTTTATATTGGTCAGGCTAGTGCACCTCTCCTGAAATCATCTGGCAACCACAAGAGAATCACACTTTAAAACCCGCTTCTGGAGAGATTTCCTCAATTCACCGTGACAAATACAAATATAGCCAAGCCAAAGGCTCCAATTAAGAAAGTGGGTAAGAAGGATGAAACAAAAAAGGTTTTATACAGATGAGCAGAGTGTGAAACTGTGTAATCAGTTGAATGCGACAGCTCGACTCCAACCGTTTTCCTTCATTTGATCCTTTGAACCGCGATTCTTAAAAGAGAAGACGGGTTCATTAGCGTGCGCTGTATTTAGCTCGATATGTTGCAGCAGTCTGTTCTTTGCCTTCCTCATCAGGAAGAATTCCAGATAGCATTGTTCTCGGTCCTCTGACAATCACGCGTAATTCACTGGGAATGCGGCGCACATCGTTACATTCAACAGCACATTCAGGACTGTGATGTCACATGAATGCGCGGCGTATATAAGCGCCGCCACATTGTGATGAATGTGCTTTTAAACTGGATCCCACAGGATATGACCCCTGGGGGGGGGGCTTGTTGAATGAACGGTGATGGTGAAAGCAAAGAGTAACAAAATGAAATAAAAGGGGTTGAAAGGAGAAAAAAATAGACAGTGATGATGGGGCATAAAAGGAAAAAAAATCGAGCCACCTGCATGTGAAGTGATGCTCGATCAACAGCATTTGGATGCATGCGATCTTTAAAAAGAAATGAGACGGAAACGCTGGTAAAAAGTATGAATTCTTCCAGTGTTGGCAAAGTAGGGATGACTGGGAGAAGGTTTGGAAGAAGATAGTAATGGAGTGCCCCCCCCTCCACACCACCCCCACATCCCTTGAAGCAATCAATATCATTGAAAAGCTGCCAAATCCCAGTGGCGGCACGCACATCAATCTATCACAACAGATAACGGTCAAAATCAAGTGGCGTCTGGTATATCGTCGGTGATGGATGGAGAGAATCAGGTGCGGCTCAATTCGCTGTCTGAAAGATCCGGGAAGAAAAGTGAACGGCGGCGAATAGCTGGCCGATGAGGAGGTGGAAAAGGGAGCGGCAAAGGGGGGGGGGGCAAGGAGGTGAGCCGCCCGCCGTGTTTCACCAGGCGACAGGGGGTCTGCCTTTAGATGGATGGGCCCGGGCTATTGATAAGGTCAGACCTCATTTGCGCCAGACCTTTTACATTTCATGAAATGTTGGCCCGGCCGCTGGGCTGTCGAGGGCCATTCGTCGCGGTGAAAAATGGACCGGCTCGGTGGAAAACGGTGACTCCATCGCAAAAGCACGGGCGCCGTGCCTGTCACTGTAAGTTGTCATCTAAAATAGAAGCGGCCCATTTCAAATCTCCCCAGTGCCTCCATCTCCAATCGGCGCCTTCCCCCCTCCCCCCGGCTTCGCCCCTCTCTTGCCGTGCGCTCTCCAGAATATCACAACCGCAAAGCATTCTTCCTAACGCAGTACCACATGTCAATCTGTCAGTGTCAACATTATTTCGAAACAGCTTTCTGATTAGAGGTGAAAACGCCGAGAGAAATCTTCAAAGGAAGAAAAGAGATACCTCAAGGACTCTTTTCATTAACATTACAAAGCTCGCGCCAGCGAGCGTATGTCAGAATGGCCACAATCTCCGCCGCGGTGAAGGTTGAATACGACGCCAGTGCAATTAGTGAACTAGGATATATTCTCAAAGAGAGGCAACTCTTCATTTAACCCTTATTGACCCTTCTGGGAGAGACTCATCAATCCCAGCCTTGAAAGAAGGTCAGTTCCCATTATTGTTAAATAATGTAAGAACATAACCTTGGCGGGCAGATGGATTCATGAGGACATGGGTGTGGAATACCTCATGGCCTTTCTAACAAGCTCCGTGACGGTAGGCCGGTCAGAAAATGACCAAATCAATCGGGGCGTGGCTTGGGTGAGAAATGACGCTCAGCCCTTCGAGATTACAAATAGAGCGGATTGATTAATTCAATCCACTTCCCGTTTCTTATGTCTGTCTGTTTTCATCGCGTTTCCAATGTTTCTCTGCACAGACGGATTTTATTTGTGAAAGAAACCAACTTGCAACTGCTTGCAACTTGTAATCGACCCTCAAACTACCGAAGGGCGAAAACACTTGTGTTCAATCCAAAATACCAAAGGCAAAAAAATAGAGTAACAATACAAAACCTGAACAAAACTTGTATTTGCATTTCCTTCGGCGCTGATTGTTATTTTACAAGGGTATCAGTCAAAAGTCACAGTGGGATAAAAATGGTGAGCGATATCATGGAATTTAAAATGAGGTGCATCGCAAAAGGCAGCATTGATAAAAAGTGAGTTTGGATGTGACTGTTTATTTTAAATTGAACCAGGTGGCACTAGTTTGCACGTTCGACTCACAGTGCAGAGGCTGTGGGTTCGATTCCGGGCTCCGGCCTTCCTGCGTGGAGTTTGCATGTTCTCGCCGTGCCTATGTGGGTTTTCTCCGGGTACTCCGGTTTAGTCCCACATTCCAAAATCATGCATGGCAGGTTAATGGAACACTCCAAATTGTCCTTAGGTCCGATTGTGAGCGCTGTTTGTGTATGTGTGCCTTGCGATTGCAACCACTTCAGGGTGTACTGCCCGAAGACAGTTGGGACAGGCTCCAGGGCGCCCGGCGACCCTTGCGAGGACAAAGCGGATCGGAAAATGGACGTCTGGAGAAACCAAACCAAAACAGTTCAATTATTTCAATCACAATAAAGTACGATTAAAACATGACCTAACATAATTTCCATTTCCATATGGTAATTAATTCAAAACCCAAAACCCAGTCTGAGGCCAAATAGCCTCCAGGAACAGGAGTGTGTTCAAGTGCAGAGGGTAAACACTCTAACTCTCCGTGTATCATCATCGAATTAGCTGCATTCTGTGGGATTAACTTCTGCAATCACTCAAGCGTTCCTTTTTGGGTATGAATGAAAACAACAATGAAAATGCAGCTTTAACACCTCACAAAGCAACTTCTTGCACCAGCAACAAGCTCAGTCTCAGACGACCCTGTACATGATCCAGAGGAAGTCGCTTTCTAATTGGCTTAAAGACCAGCTGATCCATGTCAGCTTTCAATATAAGTTACTGCCAATGTTGATTAAATTAGACTTGCATCACAAACAACACCGTACATCAAGAGAGTACAGAGCTCACTTTATTTTCATTCGTTTGGCATTAAAAGTACATAAAATTCTGACCCCTTCTGCTCTTCTGAACAAGGACGCGTAACTGGACTGTAACTCTTCTGACAAAGACACAGCTATGGCAAATGTCCAAAACGTAATAAAAACAGCTTCCATAAAAAAAAAAAAACTGCCATCCACGCTTCAGATATATGTTGCAGATGAATTTCGGCCACTTTCATTAGCTTGGACGCCAGAATTTATATAAGAACAATTCTGAAAGTATAAAGCACAACGGCGAGGACGGCCTCATAAAACACGAGACAATGTCTTCCGCCAAGCATCAATTCTGACAAAATGAATAAGAGATTGGCCCGGCTTCTACATCAAAACATTCCAATCTTTTCACTCACCATTGAAAATATTTTTAGCTTTGACATGCAATGCAAAGAAATGGTTGTACATTCACCAAAACAAGCACTGCATTAACAATTAAAAAAAAAAAAACACTGTGATACTTAACTAGCGACCCAGCAGTTGTTTGCCACTGGACAAGAACGGTTCGGCTCACCTCAGCTGTACTTCTACTTCAAAACAGCATCGTGGAAAAATGCTAAAATCACGCTTTAGCGCATCAGTCGGCTTTGTGACAACAATGGAGGACTACTAGAGTGCCCTGGTATTTACTTCTCGGCATGTGGCTGTTGGCAGCAGTGAGAGGAGACATTTTAACGGAGAGCAGACAAAATAAAAAAGGGACCACTGTGGCAAAGGCGAGACTGTGGAGGATCATGCTGCAGTGACCGGTGCTAAGGCAAAGCAACAGGGTAAGCTAACATGAGCAACGTTGGCTCAGCAGGCTTGGAACCCTTGCTGAACAGGTACTGGACATGGTAGCTGCTCGCATCTGCTTTTGCCAATGTCACCAAGTCATTCGCGGGGAGCCAAATGGGCATTAGATCCCCAATGCTTGTTTCGCAATAGGGAGCTCAACAAAACTGGCATCGCTAGTCATTTGTATGCCTGCGCCCCTCGGCCTCCTCGTGTTCATGTGTAATCAATCATTGGGGGCGGGAGGACAAAGAAGAACTCAACGAATCAGTTGCCATGGATTCATACAAAAAAGATGAAATTAAAGCTGCAGGAATTACGGTTACTGTGGTTTGAACTAGAAAAGGAGGCTATCATGAACACCACATAATGCTGTAGAAGGTTGGCTCAACACCTTTTTTTTCGGAATACAGTGGAACCTTGACCGAAGAGTTGAATTCATTCAGTGTCTACGCTTGTTACTCACTTTACTCCTATGTCAAATCATTATTCCCCATTGAAACACATTTCAATGCCATAACTCAATTATATTGACCCCCCCACCCCACAGACGCACAATTTTTTTAGCTACGTGATTATGAATAAAATAAAAGAATACGCCACTGTATTGTATAAAAACAAAACGTGATTTTTACCACAGCATTCACATATTGAATGTGTGTCTTTAAGGGGCGTGGCCTCATGACATCACAAGCTGGAGTCGAGTGGACCGGTTAGTTTGGCCATGAGTTGTGGCCAACAGCATCTCCAGTAGCTACATTGCATTTTCTTTTTGCACATCACTCGAGCGGCGCTGAAGCCTGCTTGAAGTAGTAACACAAAGGGGAAAAAAATCCAGTGATAGATCATAAATTGGGCAACTCATTCGTCAACATACAACAATAAAGTCTAGTAGTACATCCTAAAAAAGACAATTGTCTTTTCATACATTATCGTACAGCTATCCAGATAACCCCTGTGGTTTCACTGTTAGCTAGCTTCAATATTAGCTAGCACTTGGCCAAAACAAATCATGACGATGCTAAAGCCATTGGCATCTACAGTATAATCAAAGACTACTGCGTTCGTATGTGCTTGAGCTAACACGAAACAGAACACTTTGCACTGCTTGATATGGGCCGGTTATCGCAAAACTGCAATGCACCAGTGTCACAACCCCGCTTGCAACTGACCACGATGATAAAATGGTCTTCTCGCCCGTCTCCCTTTCCAGGCTTAACAGCCCACGAGCTCTGGCGTGGGCTGCTGAGTGACCCTGACTGCTGCCATTTCAGGCGGAGACCTCTGAGCTCAAATCAATAGCTAGCGCTGAGGATGGAGCTTGTTTGTCACCCTGTGCCTGGTCTGTCAGTCACCATTCTTCATGTCCTCCACCGGCTGCTATACACAACATGGCCGAGGGTCTGTCGGTGGAAGGGCCCTTAGGGGAATGGAATGATAATTATCTTTTGAGATACCTATTAATGCAACTGATGAATGAGTGTGACCTCGAAAAGCTACGCAGCCTGTTTGATGCGAGTTGTTTTGTACGGAGACGAGCGATAGAACCGCATGCATTGAATTTTGGTGAGCTAATCAAGCGCAGAAAAACACGTTTGGATTGAAAGCAAACTCAGATGAGGCCGTTTAACGCTGCGAAATCCACGTTAATCAGATGAAAAATTGCTAACACTGCGCAGTTAAGTGGCTCTCTTATTGCAAAGAAACGTGCATGAATGAAATGCAAGCAAAATGTAGCGCTCGCCCTTAAAGCCGAGTGCAATGCAAGGCGTTACGAGTTTCCTCCACAAAAAAATGACAAGCGCTTTCTCAGTATTCCGGCTGCTGCTGCCGCCCTTTGAGGAAATTCGTCTGAAGAAGGGTACATAGCTAAACAGCTTTAACAGTTCATTTGAAAGCGTGTCAAGAACCACCAGCAACTCCAGCGATCACTGGATGCTGGCACTTTATTCCCTGTAGTGAAAGCTTCAGCAAAGGGTGGATAAAAAGCAATCTCTTCTCAAATACCACATCACAACAGTTTCCTGGCACATGGAAAATGCCAGCAGAATACAAAAGGTGGGGTTTTTTTTTGCAAATTACAAAATGGATGGATAGATCGATGGTTTTGAATCTTGGGAGATAAATTAGGTAGTCCGCCATGTGGCTTCCAATAATATCCAGGTACTATGGAGGATTATGCAACAAGTTGTCAGCTGTTGGGACCAATGCTTTGACCCCCCCCCACACCCCCTAAAAAATCTAATGACCCGGAGTAGCTATTGAATAACTTTGACAGGTTAATGTGCCTATACTTCAGAAAGTTATGCACACATTTATTAAACGTAACACTGAAGAAGATCACAACATAAAAGAGACATTGGTAGAACACCATTTCTGAACACCATTTCTTCCATTGGTGGCAATGCCAAGTGCACCGTAACCAAAATAACCCCCAAAACAAACTAAATACACAAATGTCGGGATGAGCCTTTTAGAACAGCTGAACTTTATTTGTTCATTATTGGTTTCTTAAAGGCACTTTAAATGGTGGCACTTGCGTGCTGACATCCATTTAACTTGAGTGTGAATTTCATTTGTTAAATCTGTACACAGCCAGCCCCAGTTATAACACAGACTCTCACACTTGGTGCAACCACATTACGTCAGAGGTTTTTTTGCACTATGCCTTCCGCAAGATATTTTGTTCTTCACTGTACATGCGGTCGGTCACAATGGTGGAAAAAGTTTTGAAATGCCTTATCGTGGTCTCGTTTTATACGGCAAAAATGTGTCATTTTAACCTGGATCTGTAGACTGAATTACATCCACTAAACAAACACACAAACACACACGCACACACACACGTGCACACACACACACACACACACACACACTCTCCTGCTCTCTCTGCCTATAGCAAGCATTCCTTTCATTAAGCCTTCAATTTCTCCAGCCACCAGAAACATTTCAATAAAGTCTCTTAATTAACATTCACACCGATTAGAATGTCATGTTTCGGAATGAGCAGCAATCTGTCATCCTGTCAGTTCCCTCGCTCATAAACAAGACACGCACGAACAAACACACACACACAGACACAACACACCTTCCCGCCGGCAACTTAATGGCTTTTTTTTCCACCTGCACTTAGCAATGGACTATGGTCTGCGCATAGTAAGTAGGAAGAGAGTGTAAAACAGGACAGGACGAGGCCAAAATAGGTGCGCTTGAAAGAGAGAAATTTCATGGTTGGACTGTCAATGTAAATGCCATATGCTTGCGAGGATTTCATATTTCTGCATCAATTTCCATTCATTTTCCTTTATTGATGTGTGTACCGGAACAGTGGAATCTGCTGGGATTTCTAATAAAGTTTGCTTCTACAGAGGCCGTTTTTTTTTGTTGTTGTTGTTTTTTTTAGTAATTGGTTGAGTAGCAGCTCAAATAAAGAAGATGCAGAAAAGTCCATTACAGTTTACAACAACAATAAAGAACAAAAGCATAAGCCACGTCGCATGCATTCTCCCGATCCACAATAAAGCCAGCGGCACTCCATTCCCGACGCTTTATGCCCGATCGCAGGGAAGAGGACTTTGAAAGCCCTGCGAGTGATTGTATATTTGCGCATATGCAGGCTATGTCTGCATTGATTGTGTTCGCCGGGAGCCAAGGCCACTTAGACATCTCTTATTGTGCTCAGAAGACAGGAGGAGGTGTTTACAAAATGCCGCACTGGAGCCGCATTCCGGCAGGGCTCCTTTGTGGACGACCCACGGCGCAACGCGGTCGTACAGAATGGAGAGGCACTCGAATCAATCCCAGGGCCTCGTCGTCTCACAAACATCGTCTTTTGAGACAAGAAAAAAAAAAAAAAGGCGCATCCAACGTCACAGATGGGAAATCGAGCGCCAGAAATCCGATGTCGCAGGTGCAAGCATGTCTGGCTTTTGACGTCGTCCTCGTTTATGGCCAAACAATAAACACAAAAACACCAAAGTCAATGTTGACCAGAGCTCCCCCCCCCGGGGGTGTCTCCTTGGCGTGAGGGCAGGATGCCAATTGCCAGTTCACTGCGTATTTATGTAAAAACTCCCATGAGGTCTCGCGTCCACTAATAAGAAATAATAAAGGTAACATTGACCTTCTAATAGCTGCTTTCCTGCCAAAGCGGGGGCTCTGAAAGCAAGTCTTTGTGTCACGGAGGGCGCTTTTTTTGCCAGATTACTGGGAGGGTTAACTAAACCCAACACAACCTTTTTAGCAAAGCAGTCTGACATTATTTTCCAAATGAGACGCGCAAACACAAATGGCACGTGAGCACAAAGATCATATTGATATTGATGTCTGTGAACATATTTTGTTCCAGTCGGTTTAGATCAAATCTGATGTGTCGACAGTTGTTTTTTTTTTCTGGAGCCTAAATGGTACAAAGGGTGGGTTTCTCACGACGGTCAACAGCGTTAACAGATGTGTGTGCCGTGAACCCAATGGCTATGCGCAATTTCATGTGGCACAAACTGATGCGATTGTGCCACTACTAGAAAACACACACACCAAAAAAGTAATAAATAAACAGAGGCTAGCGCTCGGGACGCCTGTTTGCTAGGCCTTAGAACAAGAAGTCTCAGTATCAGTGTCCTCTTGAAGAAAATGGGATTCTTTACTGAGGCCGAAAAATACACCCGACTGCATTGCTGGTGTTTGTGCGGATGTCTCGTTCAGACCGATGCGTTCGATGTGACGCGGCTTCTGCACTTTGTCGTGGAAAAGCAACCGAGCTCAACCTAGGCGAGCAGAGCTGAGCCGCGACAAAAAAAGACATACAGTAAGTCAACAATAAAAGCAACAACAAATAAATGCCTCGCATCCCGTATTTTGTGACCAATCCTTGAAACTTCGATCAACTTTGCAACTGCATTCATCATTTTATACATAATTGTGGATTAAAAAGCAAAGTGTGGTGAGCCTCTGTCACCGCAATGCAGAAGTGCAGTCAATGGATGGAATCAAAAGGAAAACAAATCCACACACACACTTTGCGTATCATTATAACAGCCAGGGCCAACAGTTTCGTTCTTGTTGGTTGTGGTCCAACAAAAAAATAAACATTAGTTATATATACATGCAGGATATGAGAGTTAATTGCCTGATGTGCGGCGGGGTGTCGCAACCCCCCCCCCAACACACACACACCAATTGGCAATTCAGTGGCTTTTGGCCTCGTCGCTCAGCGTGAGACGGGCATTAGGCTGCCTTATTAAATCAGTCAACTCCAAAAGCAGAAATGTTCAAACACAACTCATTGTTTTTTTGCTCCCCAAGCTCACCTTTTCATGCTTCATTTGCTTCAAACCTTGCATCTCGGTGCTACCGCGCTCCAAATGGCCTTGTAAGTAGAATAGAAAGACCCCCTTGATTCCTACCGTCGTGCATCGTAGTAAACACCTGGGGATGAACGTATCATTCGATCTAGCTGGTGAAATGTTAATGGACTGCGTATTCTGGATTTTTGCTGTCGTGCTTTACAGTACTGTGCGCTCTTGTTTACCTATTGGCAAGTACATTCCGTAAGTGCTCAAGGACACTTCAACAAGCTCTTTGCAGGCAAAACGCAACCTACCTCTGACGGGCGAAAGTACTTGGAGCACATCCTGCGGCGACCTCTGTTTGGTAAATGAAAACATGACGATAACCTGAAACTTTACTTAGTTCCAATCAGAGACAAATTGAGTGAAATGCCATTAAAAAGATTAGCGGCAACTTTTGCCAAGGTTGAGCGTTTCCTTTGTACGATTTTGCCATCAAAACTAAAAAGATGATGAAGGATTTGATCAAGTCACTGTGACAGACACTATCATTCAAGTTTAACTGTTTGACCTTCTGGAACCATTCCAGCAGAACAATCAACATCAACATCTTGGAGCCAACTGCATTGCGAACGCACGTCTCAGCCTTGTCAGTTGTATGTCACTGCCAGCGGGTTTTATGAGTTTGACTGACTTTACTCAGGTTTCTTGTCATGGTATGAGAAAGTCCAGCTGGAGCTCTAACGAGGGTGAGGAAGGATATCATTTGTTTTGGTTTATCGTTACAGTTGAAGTTCGGTTCTCCCCATCATCAGCTTGGAGGTTAAAAACAACTTGGGTACATTTAGAGTGTGATAATGAGGTTTATGATAAGGGTCGGGGTTACGGATACAGTTATACATACGGTCACGTTAACAAAGGAGACATTTATGGTAAGCTTATGAGTTATAGTTCTGTGACCGATGGAGCTACAATTGCAGTTATGGTGAGGATAAGGTTCCTGGATAATTTTTTTAATATCTTATTTTTATGATCCCAAACTATCACTGATGTCTACAGTATATGGATGTGGTTGCACAAAAGGGCCATCAGTGAAGCACTTCTTATTCAGACTAATAACTAGATGAATGAACAGCGTCTCTGCTGGTTGCGGTCATTTTAGCTACGTGCTAACATTGCAAAATGTCAGACAGGCTAACAAATCACAGTAGTGTTGCTGTGTTCACAATCACGAGAGCAGGGGTGTCAAACGTCGCGGGCCATGTTGTCGTTACGGTTTCCTTCAGAGGGCCGTTATTACTTTTGATCAGTCTGAACTTAGCATAAGAGCGATAAATCTATAAAAATAAACATACGGTTGAATTACAATGAACTATTTAACATGTAACGGTGTGTCTTAAGTATGATTTATTTATGCCCATTTTTTTATACTGCGCCTATTAATATAATACGGTGTGCCTAATGCTCCGTAAAATACGGTAATATTCAAATCTTGATTTTTGTGATAGCATGAACAAAATGAGTTCTTGCACTTAACGTTGGTTGACTGTTCAGCAGTTCTGTGGCATCTTTGATTGCAAAAGCGATAGTATGTGGTTATTTTCTATAGTTGAGCATTGGATCTTTTCGACGTGCATTTGAAAAAGAAAATGTATGAAGATACTCGTCGCTACACTTTCGAAAAATGCACGGTCCTATGCGCCTCCCCCTGTCACCCTCCCCATCATTTAAGTTGCCCATGCCCGGTTTCGACTATCGCGAGGCTAAAGTTGTAACAATAGTTAGCTCTCTTTTGAATCCAAAAGACTGGGGGTCAAACTTGATCGAGTGGCCAAAGACAGATTGACAAGAATAACAAAACTCTTCTTTCTAAGCCACAGAAAGTGCATGAAACCATGCATGCATGTGCCTCCGCCGTGCGTTTGGGCGTCGGGCATATAATTGAGAGCTTAAGACGCGCACCCCTTCCGATAAGCCGTCCTATCTATCAGGCTGCATGCTGCTCTCACAAACTGCCCTCCACTGGTACACATCTGATTAGGGCTGCTCTGTAAATGAAGCTTTACAGGGCAAGCTGATAACACGAGGAGCGAGGGCAGCGGGAGAGCGCAGAGAAAGATTAGAATATGTAAAGGTGAAATGAGGCGGGAGACCTCCAACAAGATGGCCCAAGGTGGAAGGACAAGTGGGACCACAAGAGTAGCACGGGATCATGCGATCATCAACTCAGCTCCGTTCTTGTTACGGTGAAGCAAACCGTTCAACGGGGAGACTTAATGCAATTACATACTTAAGAAAATATCCTCTAGAAATCAAAAGTACTGATTTTCACATCTGAAATGATTCATGGTACTAAATCAATATTAGTATGGATGGCAGAGGGAATTTAAAAACATCTTATTAAAGCTAATTATGTAATTGAACACATTTAGCGCCGTAATTAAGGACCAGTCAACAAGCGCTGAAGCCGTGCAGACATTTTAAGAGAGACCACTGAATTTGTTTCTGGGAACAATATTAATGAAATGGATATATTTGCCTTAATCAGTTTTATTACCTTGCAATTTGAATGGAGTAGGCAGACAGAAAAAAGAAATCCCGCCCCAAAAACAATTTTCTTATTCAAATTTAAATGTTGTTGGTACTTTTAAAAAAGATATAACAGAAGCTGTTGAACTGAATCTTGACAGAAGAAAGTGTCTGAAAACTGTTGGCCATTGCTCAGCAGGGAAGAAAAGTAAGGTGGATGAAGTTCATCAACATATTTTTGTTTGTTCAATGGCTGTTCAATTTTCAAAATATGGTTGGCAAAATTCTGTGCTGAACTTGAAACATGTAAGATTGTGTGTTACAAGACTAAAACCTAAAACTAAAACTGTCGCATAGTGAAATGACTAAAATGCGCCAATATTAAGCATTTTCACCCAAAAGACTAAAACTAAGGTGGCTGCCAAAAACAACACTGGTCTCCATTTGTTTCAAAGGGTAAAGATGATCCGATATACGACAGATTTGAGTTGGGAGATGGGTCACAAAAATTTTAAATGGACATGAAATTTAAGTGGCCACATGAAACTCAAACTAACAAGGTCACTGCAGAGGGGGAAAAAAATCTTTGAAGGAAGAATGATTCCGTCTTCAAGGAGGAAGTGGCAATCTTGCTGCCAGTCAAGCACGCATACTGTGTTCACTAAATCAAGACTGCGACGATGCGCCCCCTCGCCATCCCCGCCCCCCTGCTGCGCGTTATGTTTAAAGAGCAGCAATTTCCAAAAGCCTTTTATCATAAAATCATGTACATAGGCAAACACATGCCGGGGAGGGGGTTGCGTTGGTGGGCTCCATGAATGCCATTGATCAAATGATGAGCGGCTCGCTGTTTGACACTGAGGCTATTTGCCAGAGCTGCTGCTCCAAACGCATTTAAGAGTCATGAGCTAAGATATTCAAACAGCGCTTGATGTGCCGCGCATTATTGCCACTGCCAAGTCACCTGAATGATTTAAAGCTCCTCTGTCAAACTCACAGCGGGAAGCGGCACAGAGAAACAATGCAGGTGGGGGGGACAGAAAAAAAAAATGTAAAAAAAAAAAAAGCTACCCTCCACAAGGTGATGACATGAGCGCAAGGAGAGATGGCGAAAGATGAGATGAGAGCGCAACAAGGAAAAGTGCCCTTTTAAATAGATCGGCGCTTTGCATTGAAATCCGACAATAATCTTCCTGTAAGGGGCAATCCCACTGAGATAAAGAGGAGGATGTCGGCGTGGACAGCGGGCCCTCCGAGGAGGAGTAAAAAAACAAGGCAACAATGGACGGTAAAATGACAGGTCAATGGTCAGAGGCAGCAGGAGGAAATGGCATCAGCGGGAATTATGAATAAACAGTGGGGGGATAATCACCCAATGCAAGCGCTGACCTTGTGAGGGATTAGCGGCGGCATTATCTCACAAATTTCGACACATGCAGAAAAATGAGGACGGGGGTGACCTTCTGCTCACAAAGTTTGCAGGCTGGACTTTGACATTAAAATCAGAACATAAAACTTCAAGTCAAAGTATTTACAGCAAAATGTGAAAACGAAGTTTGCGTTGAAGGTGAATCGCAATTCTGCTGCTGTGATTCGGCGCGATTAAGAAAAACGATTTTCAAGGAACTAATTATCATACTATCATAAAATTTTTGAAAAAAAATCTGTTCCAGGCCATGGTAAAGGCTTTATTTTAAAATTCTGAATTGTGATTAAAGTCTTTTAAAAAAGTGAATGTGTAATTATAAGAGGCTAATATTGAACGTGCTATTAGACGTAAACTCACTAATATTTGATTACTTGGTCACTGTGGTCAGAGCGCTAAATGCACCTTCTCTTTGTTATTAATTAATAAAGAATATCAATTTAGACGTTAAGGGCTATTTTGCCTGACATTTTAGTAATGACCTGCATTAGTATAGATCTGCATTAATCCATACCTTCATTAACCTCCATTTTAGGTTTCTTTGCTGCTTCTTTGCTGCTGTGAATTTGGAATTTCTCCATTGCGAGACTAATAAAGGTTTTCTTATCTTTAATGACAGCAACTCAGTCTGTTGGAATGATGATTCCGTTTTCAGTGCTGCATGTTCCCCATGTTTGAGAAGTGGCCTTTGAATTAACAATTACAAATAAAACAGTCCCAAAAGTGACAACAGCAGTCCTGGCATCGTGACTAAAAATACAGTAGGCCTATGTATTCATAAAAAAAATGAGATATTTTATTCCTAAAATGTATATTTAATTTTATTTACCGGTATGTTTTTTTTTTTCCTCATTATGTTAGGGTTGGGGGGGATTGGCAGATCCTAAAAATCACTTGACTTGGATGCAAAAAAAAAAAAAGTGATGGGGACATCCCTAATTGTCATAAAAAGTTAAATACAACTGACCCGTACCGAGGCCTGGATTCTTTCACGTATCACGAATGGCACCACTTTGACAATCACTGGATTTGGGCAAATAAGGCAGCAAGTGCATCATATGGCAGGCACACAAAAAAAGTCACTTTCTCTCCAAAGGATTCAGTATCACTTGAACAAATGGACTGGAAGCTAACTATAGAGCAGGCAATGGTGTGCTTTAACTATTAAACACTCCTAAATGTGGCCACCAACACACATCAACACCCGTGTAACCTGGAGGACAGTTCCATTCACACCTGGGAAAAAGGAGGAGGCGGGAGAAAAGAGATGTGAGACGGCGGGGTAAGAAGACAGTAGGAAATAAAAGGAGATTATCAAAGAGAGACAGCAAAACCTCAAAGTCATTATGGCACTTTTTACACCTGCCCGCAGGCTCCTCGGAGGCGAAGCTTGCTTGCGAGCATGTGAGGCCGCTGGAGCTAATCGGGGTGGGGCAACACACACACACACAAAATGCAACGCTCCACTTCGCATCCATAAACAAAAGCAAAAAAAAAAAAAAAAAAATTATGAGCGCCAATAACAGGGATACTGTTATTGAGTCCCACGGGCACGCTTTTTACAGCTCACCGTTATTAGGAGCTGACAGGAAGTGAGTGAGTGAGCCAGAAGACAACGTGGAGAGAACAAATTGAGCTGCTATATCATGCAAGCCGTGACCAACACACACGGGGGCACATCGTATGGGGTGGGGGGCTTCACGATCACAAACGTGACAATGGCCATCCTTGAGCAACACGTGTGCGCATGCTCTTTTACATCGCATGCATGCAGACACTCACGCATGGGAATAAAACAGAACCAAATAGAGCGTATGTGCGCAAACGAGAGGGAACGGTGGGAAACGTGTGACCAGTAAGATGGTAGACAGCCCGAGCCTCGAACCTGCACGACCCCCACCTCATCCCCCCAACCCTCAAAAGACAAACAGCGGATGAAACCGACAAGGCTTAAAGTGGAATGCGAAGCAGGGAGGACAATATATGGAAACAAATTCAATTTCCACCTCTTTGCACCGCTCGGCCATGCGCAAATAGCACCACACAGGCTGATGTAAGGGAATATGGGAAATATAGAAAGCCAGCTGCACGGAAGCCAATGTAAGTGGACTTATTATACCCTAGAGCAGGGGGTCATCGCGCTAAACACTTTTTACCCTGCGGCAATTTCAACTCAAACTTTCGAGGGCTTCCTGAGCGCCGCCATCCTCACGCGTCAGCCACTCGATGCCCCAGTGCGGCCCTTAATGAACTGTGCAATTTGACAATCAGTAGGGTTTTTGTTTTTTAAATTAAGGAGCATTTGTCTTGTTTTCCAACAGTGTTTCAGAAACTCAAGCCATAGGCAAACTTTTTGCCGTGTAAGCTGATAAAAATTTACTATTGTAGCTTTTAGAAAAAGAATATTGATTTGAAAGAAAGTACAGAATTCATCCCCTCCAATTGCGGCAACTGAGAGGTTAGCATACACACATAAGAATTCTGTGGTTGGGGGTTCAAATCCAGGTTTTGGCCCTCCTTGGTGGAATTTGTATGTTCCACATGCTTGTGTGGCTTTTCTGAGGGTGCTCCAGCTTCCACATTCCCAAAACCTGCATTCTAAGTTAATTGAAGACTCAAAGGCTGTGTCCCAACGTTCACCTTGATTCCCTGGCCCCTCATTCACTTACATATTCCTTATATGCAGTGTTTTGGAGTATATGTTTTTTCTAAACATAACAGAATCTGGAAAACCTGAATAATTCTACCGATATAACTTCAAGCAGCAATAGTTAACCCGGCAATTACATTCATTCATACTGCCAATTGCGTAAAATACTACATGCCGCTGTAATGAGTCTGATCGACTGAAAATTTATTGTCCTGTCATATCAAATCGATCCATGGTAAATTGTTGTTTTTCTGTTAGCTGATTTTTTATTTCACGTCATAAAATGCGGAGTGTTATCTGCTACATTAAAGACACTAACTGCTTATATGATCTCCGGCATAAAAGCCAAACAAAACATGTTTCTGTCTGTGTAGATACTGAAGGTCATTAACATTAATGGAGCCACCCAAATGTGAGTGAAAGCCAAGAACCTTATCTGTTTTTAAAAAAATCCAAAACACACAATTACACACGTAACCACCCTTGCAGGGTTGATACAGACACAGATTGTCTATTGACTCGCTCCCCTTAGAAGACAGCATAAATCTGCTGTGCTGCTCGCCCACATTTTAATCGACTGCCTTTGAGAGTTACATTATTTACCGACTGAAAGCCCGCACGAAAGCGGGGCAAACAACCCATTATGCTATCTGAGTTTACATCACGCAATGTTTCACTTGGATTGTACATCGGCGACTGACTGCATTGTAAACAAATGAGGCGGAATGAAAACAACGGGGGGGAAACTTGACAGGACATAAAGCTAAAAGAGAGACGGCCCGCAGTGTTTAAGCGCACCGTGGAGGAAATACTGCAAACCATCACGTCCTTAAATCAACATTTTCATTGCATTCTCCGCATAGCTACATGCCAAAAAACACAACCTGCAGAAAACATCAAATCGAAAAAGCCATATTTACATGAGAATGAATTGCTGGTATGTAACCTGGCTAAAAACATCCCGATAATTAGGACTAATTTGATCCTGACTGCCGCCTTCCGATCAGTCAGTTCAGACCTGATTGTCATATGTCTCTTAAAGATGAGCACACAAAAAATTTGAGGATTGGATGAAGCAGAACAAAAATGGCCTATTACAGCATCCCAGCAAATACACAGGTTAGCTCGGTTCTAGCTAGCATCTGGTACGATGCAAGCAGGTGATTTTAAAATTGGTCCAAAAGAAGACTCTGGGATTTGGCGTTGGCCAGTGTACGGCGAGGGAAACTGGAGGTTAAGGTAAGTCATTTTAAACAAAAAAGAAAAACCTTTTCGTAGGTTGACACGGCTGCGCTAGCGCGTTGGTGTACACTCGTGTTTTCAAAAATTGAATGTGAGGTTTGGTGAAGCATATGGTGGAGATAAAGCGTTACAGAACTGCACTCTACTTCCAATATACCATGACGATCAAATTTGATTTTTCGGGTTTTTTGCAGTATGATGTGCTTTCAAGTTGATTTGGCACTCGCTAAGTAAACAGACAGCGAACGCGGCTTTTTGGGAACGAGTCCGACTTTTGGTGTTGGCATTGGTTAGTGATCGACTAAATCATGTTCTGACTTGTGTGCAAATTAGAGACCTGTTTGCTCATTTTAAACTGCCCTGAAATCCGCATGAGTCATGTAAGCATGGCGCGAGCCACACATAGTGTATGAGTGTATGACACATGCTTAAAGAACAATATTTCAATCTTGAATTTCCCCACGTGAGAGGCATGGCTGGGAATGCCATATATCATTGTTCAGGCCATTGAGAAGAAACCGCCTGTGATGAAAGCGAGTGATGAAAAACGAACGGAGAGAAGGATGAGCGGATGGAACAGAGAAACGGGCAAAGTGTGGTCATGGATAAAGAGAAACAAATCTTAATTTGGGGGGTTGGGGGGGGACTTCCACTGTGTGCAGACAAACTTCATCTGATGACAGACGGGAAACACGGCAGAATATTTCCGCTATATTTATTATTCCTCACTCATTATTATTTTATATTTGCGGCCTTCAACTGTTGTGCCTATAACTTCGTGGAATTACGCCTTTCCAACTGCATTGGCGTACGTTCGTCAGAGGGAAAGAACATTATTTTGACAGACGCGTCAGAAACTTTATTAGTTTAGTTCCACACGTTTTCGTGAGGGACTTTCGGAAAACTAAGATCAACGGCAGGATGCAAGTGATTTTTTGCGGTGGCATTTAACTTAAGTATTAGTTTGATTCAAGGTGCAAACAGAAATACAAAACATTTGTCCCATACAAGCATTAGCCTGGCTCTGTTCAGATTGTTTTCAAATGTACCACGATCCAATGATTTGAGAAATGCAACCTGACAGACATAATGTACGGTAACTCACTTTTCCAAAACAAAAAGAGACCTCAGAGATTGTAAGGTGAATCCTGCTATTTAAAAGCCTACAGATGGTCGTCGCATTATTTTGTCGATGCGAAAACTGAAAAAGGATTTAAAAGGACTTTTGTCTTACAGTTCTCTGCGAGCGCAATGTAATTATTCCCACTTTTTGAACAGCTTCGCGCTTTCTTTTCTCTCATTCTCCCACAGGTGCCTCGCTCCATCTTGTATTCGCCTGAATGTACATGAGAGGCCGCGACTGACAAGGTAAGAGGTTGTCGGCAGCCGTGCGGGTGAAAAGGAATTACCATATGTAAAGAATAAAGGTGGCGAGGTCGTTCTTTTTGTGCCCGCATATAGCAGGTAGATAACCATGGATAAGTGCGCTCAGACGAATACGTGGCGGACGCACGCGGATGCTAGTCACACTAACAATTGAATGTAATACTGTAGTGGTTCCAGGTGACTTGCAGGTACACAGCAGGTCGTTGCTTGTGAAAGGTCTCAGTCAGTGCGGTCTGATTAGCACTGAAAAGCAGGTTTTCTCATCAGGCTCAGCTTTCATACTGACGATATACTGCTACTTTTAATTTGGAATACAAATCAAAACAAATAGAGAAAATTCGGCTAGAATTGAAGCCCACAGTATTGCATGTGGGAAAAAATATATAAATCCAAAAATTCTTCCCAAAACACCGATAATATTCAATTAATGGCAAAATGGAGGCAGAGGACACCCCCCTCAAAAAACTATTTCATTTAAAAATAATGGCTTTTTCTTCCAGCTGTATATGCTCAGAAACGATGACAGGACAGAACATCCATGGAATGAACGAGATTATGTTTGCTGTGATGTAATGTCTTAGTTTGTGGATCGCATCAATGACACTACTAATCGATTGGCAAATGATGACAGTACAAGTGACCACTGATTTTGCATGAAGAAGTATCTGTGTAAAAATCTAATAAATATAAACAAAATCATTATAAATCATATAAATATGAAATTTAAAAAACGTCCAATGTGAGTCAGGACTCTCCTCACTTCCAAAAAAACCTTTATGGAACCAATCAAAATTTTGATTACTTGTGTACCACGCTGTAACTGGGCTATAAACAGAGAAAATTTTCAGTAATATTCTGGAATTGTATTTTTTTTCCATGGGCATCAAATTGCCGGGAAAAATATTAATAATAATAATGATAGATGGGAGCGCCACTGCCACCTACTGCAATGGATGTGCAATTACACTTTTTTTTTGTCACATCCACACACAAAAAAAACATGTTCCCCAGGTCACACACGCTGCCTCTGGCGTACCACTGCACCACCCGACATTTACAGTATCAAACCCAGTGCCTGGACCTGGAACTCTCCAACCTCTTCATTAATCAATAAATGTCTGGAAGTCGACGAAAGACCAATTCTCTATTATTGTTCCCTGTCACGTCACGTTATCATGGCCACTTGCTGCTGGACAGCGTTCTTCGGGCTCAAAAATAACTCCCCTATTGGCAGATGAGAAAAGGGAAATTATGACTGTCACACTGTTTGACTGGCAAAGTAAGGGCTAACAGTTGCTCTCCTCACCCTGGGACAGACAAGAACTGGAAATCACAACAACACAGCGTTCACAATCGAATGCCTCCTCGGTTTTACAAACTAAAATACCAAATGATTGAATGAAAGAAAGAAAAAAAGCTGATTACGATGGTGGGGACTGCGACCCCGTGCTGCCGAGTGTAATGATTCCAGAAAATACGAGACCAAAACCACATGTGGGAACTTGAGTAGCATTCTTTTTTTTCTTTTTTTAAAAGAGAGGAACGAAAACAAGGAACCTAGAAGAGAACTTTTGTGACGAGATTAGATTTCATAAGGAGTCATTTCCAGCAAGCATGTGTTTAACAAGGCTGCCTAGATTGCCACAAAAAGTCGGGTTCATGCTAATTGGTTTGCATGTTTTTGATGAATGGGAGCGAGCATGCAGGAAGGCTGCTTTCATGGCACTAATAGGGCTTTCAGCGAGATCATTACCTCCCAAAAAGGCTCTGTCTCGACTTTTCCATTTATTCCTTGCGAAATAATCGCAAAGAGCCATCTGCAGACGGGGTTAAAATTACATGTTTCGTAGCTTTCTGCTGGCGTCATCAAACAATGTCTCTGCGTTTCTCTCCAGCCTCTGATCAACTCACACAGGAAGTCGAAGGCTTGGAATACAAAGCAAATGTAAGAGGCTTGTGGACAACTCAAATGCACTCAGAGAGGCCATTAATAAAAATAATTAGCACAGGAGATGAGTTGGGGGGAGGGAGAGGTTGGGGGGGCGAACGGGCAGAGAGCAGCTTGGCAGATGTAAAATCTCATTTCTGTTATTCAATTTATCAGAGGCTGAAGCAGGAAACCCACCAATCATTTGAGTAGTGCCTACAGCAGCGAGCTTTGCGACTGTGGATGGACATGCAAAACGCAAGGAGGCCATACTGGTCGGCCAGAGGGGTCATTTGCCAAGAAAGAAGATCAGATATCGCCAATTTATCTTGCTCGAAAGGATTAGAGACAGAAGAGAAAAAGCAAGAGGGCAGCTGCACACGCTGCTGCAGTTTTAATGTACTTTAAGGCTGTGGGAGTCATTCATCAACCCACACAAGACGCACGCCCACGCCGTCGGTGGTTCAGGTTCGGGAAGGCCAAGGTGATTATTGCCACGGTAACTCACACCAGTCACAGTGGTGGCGAGTAATCGCACGGGTCTCCACCCTGTGGCTACATGTGTGACACAACAAGCGAGTCCTTGGAAGGTAGCGCACACGCTTTCTTCTCCGTTTCCCCCATGCTATCGCTTATGGCATCTTGGGACAGTTGCTGCGCGCTTCCAACTTTATAGGACCGGTTGGGGGAAGGCACTTTACTGACGACGCCGGCGCTATAAAGGCATGCTGGAGGTGTTTGGTCATGCTATGAATTAGAACAGCGATTGTGAATCCGAAGGACCTGAGAGATGGGAGAGTAATTCCCAGAGACACACACCAACATTCCCACTCAAACATCTGGTCGAAAGTCTTCCCAGATAAGTGAATGCTGTTATCGCTGCAAAAGATATGGATCGGCGCCATATTGTTTCTCTATTTTGAGTTCCGGTAGATGTTTCTAAAAAGCCTATCCCAGCTGTCTTCGGGCAGTAGGCCCAGGACACCCTGAACTGGTTGCCAGCCAATCGCAGGCCACACTTCGACGAACAAACAACCACGCTCACACTCACACCTATAGGGACAATTTAGAGTGCTCCATTAACCTGCCATGCATGTTTTTGGAATGTGGGAAGAAAATGAAATACCCAGAGAAAAGCCACGCAGGCACAGGGAGAACATGCAAACTCCACACAGGAAGGCCGCAGCCGGGATCGAACCCACGACCTCTGCACTGTGAGGTCGACGCGCTAACCACTCACCCCCATCGGGCCGCCCAAGCTAAAAATATATTTTTTTTAAATCCAATTTAGCGATTGTTTTATGCCTCCAGAAGGATACGCAATAGACAACAGCATTTGAATCTGAGAAGACAACTCCATTTATTTTGCTGTTTCCTATTCTGGCGCGCGCATACCCCTTTGGTGTACTGAAACAACAGAGAGGATCGCTAACAGTGACATTAACCAACAAAACTACAAAAACAGATCGTATGTAAAAGGACCCACAAAAAAAGTTTTCAAAAAGGGAACAAAAGAAAAAAATGGTGCATCTATGATAGTTTTCATGGACAAGGCATATTCAGCAACAGGAGAGAGCTCATTCAGCGGAGTATGTCTTGAACATTTTTGATCAAATTACATGAAAATGACACTTAACAATAGCGAGAAAAGCAAGACACCACAAAAGCGCCCCAATTACACGGGTCCTCGGTTTGCAAACCACATTTGTAACTGTTCATTGACGTAATCTCTGAACCACAGAAAAAAAAGCAGAATAGTCCGGCCTGGGAGGGACACTGGTCTGTGGGATTTCAGGAAAATATGATGTAGGTCATCGGGAAGTCGTTATATAAGCAGACCGGTAGCGTGTGCGTCTCTATGTCGCTCTTTCAAGCTTTGAGGCCTGCGTCATGTGATAACCAGGCGAACTTCGCCAACTTGCAGATCTTTAACTACACCACTGAAATAAATTACATTTGAAATTTGACTGTGGCTTTACAAGGACCCTTTTACATTGAAATCGGGTTGAAAATGGTTCAGGAAAAAAATATACGTGGAATAGACACAATTCGTGTGAATTAAAAACGGGTTCTATCAATGACCAACAAAAAGATGGATTTTGACAAAAAATACGTTATGGTTAATTCCTTTAAATTTCCACACATTCCATTTATTTCCCATGAATGTTTGCCCACAGTGACAACGGACTTTTTGAAAAAGGAGTCCTGGTGATGTTGATTTTAAAATCTGCACTGAAAAGTTTCACGCTGCAACTGCAGTCGGAAGTCGGAGGACCACAGAGGAGATCCGACACCATCCCGCATAAAACTTTTCAATCATAATTTTACTGTTTGCGAGCCTCACGTGGGCCAAGCTGTAAAAATAAAAATGAACCCTGAATCATGGCGGTGTCGGCGGGTAATAACGGTTACGATAATGATGTCGGAGGCCGGCGGCAACAAAGGGACGGCGAGTGAAAGTAGCCTACCGTGGTCGGTGATTTTACAGGAGACCAGATAGAGCTCCTTCAGGCTCCTCCCCTCCTTGGCGATGATTTCCACGCACCTACGGCAAAGCACAGAGAGAGACATTTGAAGCACCTGCACTCAGATCAGATGCTATCTCTGCGTTATCCCAAAGAGCAATTTTTTTTTCAAAAAAATGCAATAATCAATACGAATCAAGCGATTCTCCTGCAGCCGAGGTTAAAAAGAACATCGGCAGGGTCACCTCACTTTACATATTCCGCCATTTATTATTTAACACCTGATCTGATTAAATTAGCATGAGGGGGAACGACTGGACCCTATGTCCACGTGTCGGCATGAGAGCGCACGCACACGCGCACACACACACACACACACACACACACACACACACACACACACACACACACACACACACACACACACTTCTTCACTTCAAAGATGGCAATCTGCATTCAGCACACTGGCTGAGCCCACAGGAGCAGAGTGTGTGTGCACGCTGTGTGTGTGTGTGTGTGTGTGTGTGTGTGTGTGTGTGTGTGGTGGCATGTCTGTGTGTGGATGTAAAGGTAAAATGAAAGCATGCACGAGGGAGGGCCAAGGGGAAGATCAGAGGATGTGTATCAAGCAATTCTCTTTAAATGATTCTAATGAGAAGTGTGAGTGCTAAAACGGGATTTTGATCAACACGTTTGACCTATTAACCTTCAGCAGAAAATGTTTTGATCATTATGCTGGTGTTCGTTCATGAATATGTATGTGCCAAAGAGGGAAAACACACACTGAAATTAACATAGATGCCTAAGATGACAGGGGGCAAAAAAAGAGCGAGGGGGAGGGGGGGGACGCAGTCGATGTATTCGTCCATTCAAAGACATTCTGAGCCTTTGGATGCCAATCTGAGTTGTTTGGGTTTTTTTTTTTTCCATCTCCTGGATGAGTTGTCATTGCAGTCTTGGAGCAATTTTGGTTGGCAATCCCCTCCTGGGAAGGTTCACCACTCTTCCCAATTTTCTCCATTTGTGAATAATGGCCATGGTTTGCTCGAGTCCCAAAGCTGTGGAAATGACTTTGTAACCTTTTCCAGACTGATAGACAGACTTCAGTCACTTTCTTTCTCATTTGTTCTTGATTTTTGTCTTGTGGCTAGAGGGTTTCATTTTAAGATCTTTTAGCTGTTTCTAGGTTTGTGAAGCTAGATAACACTTTGCTAACAGCATACAATGTGCACCGTACCTTAATTATTTTTTTTCGAGATGACACAAAGTAAAAATAGTGAGCGTAAACGAGAATCTCTCTGCTTCCTCCGGTGCTATTTTTCATGCGGTCGAAACATGACATGCCGCGTGTGTGACGTCACTCCTCCAGATTCCTACTGGTTGCATGTATTCATGGATGCAACTGTGCCTTGCGCCAGAAGAAATTTCTCCCTCGGGAGACAAATGATGAGAAATCATGATACTGCCGCAAGATATGAATGGCAGAGCTGCTTCGTTGAAAATGCACCGTGTATGTTCCAGGACTACTTATCTTTATCCACCTGACCAAAGGGCAAGCCAAACTCTGTATGCTTAACAAGTTCTAGTAAACTGAAATGCATTGAGAATCGCCCTGGGAATCTAATACAGAAATATTTCCTTCTGAAAGGCACGATTTGTAAGGTTGGGTTTGTAAGTGCAGCCCTTCCATGTGTGACATATTGCACTGTGGAATCAGGCGGCGACAGATGTGTGAGCAAAGTTCAAATGTGTGGCATATTTCTGCACCGTATTTGGTGCACCGGCCTATCTGCTTTAGTTCACTGGGCTGCATCTTTATACTTCCCTTTTTCTATTACATTCCCGTTGCAGAGGTCCAGGGAGGGTTTTCAATGTTATCAGGCCGCGCTTTCACTACTTTCTATTCCATCTTCCAATTTTGTCCTGTTTATGTTTGTCCCTTTTTTTTTCCCAATGCAGTTTTCCTTCGTACAGCCACCGATGTATTCATGGTTGTCCCCCTGCAAAGAAGTAATTCTTTTTTTTTCTATCTTTCAAACTTATCATTCTTAATGGGTCAATAAAAATGTCAGTTTGTGTCTAATACCATATTGAGAAAAATCTATCCATGAAATCCATGAAAACTGATTCAGAGGCTGTTAATTCAAGGTCAAAGCTAAAGGTTTGTATTTGTCTTTTATTTGTGCATGTCACATTCAGAGCACTGATAGCTTAGCAGTATACTCCACAATTGCCAATTTGCTGGAGGTTTTATAAATGCCATCAGTCTCCTCTGGCATTAAATGTGTCTGTCTACCCTGGCCATTTACATTGAGAAGTAAAGACAGAGGATCTTCTCCGTGGTCGTTGTATGTTATAACGTGTAGTTCTTTCTGAGGTTCAAATAGTGTGCCAATTTCCCAACAAACTATTTTGAAGAGGAAAACTGACAGCCGCCAAGTCTTGTATTGCGACATCTCTGACCACGCCAGGACAATCGACACTGTTCATCAACATCAGAGTCTTGGCCCACTAACTAAAGCCACAAAACAAACTTGTGAAGCGCTGAAGGAGTGTTGAAAAGATCGTGGAGTTCCATTTGTTGCATATTCTGACATAGCGGAAGATTACAGCTATGTTTCGGTATACAGCACTGGTATATTAGTCATTGTGTATCACAACAGTCTTTCGTCCATCCATCAATTTTCTTTAGTGTTGTTGATCCTCATTGGGGTCGCCACTAAGCAGGGGCCTCTGATTTTGGGAAAGAGGTAAGGAACACCCGAGACAGGTCGCCAACCGATCACGATTTAGAGTCTTGAGTTGATCTAACAAGCCTGTTTTTGGAATGTGGGAGGAAGAATACCCTGAGGGAAAAAAAACCACCCAAGCGTGGGAAAACCATGCAAACGCAAAACAGGAAGACTGAGGGCTAGATTCCAGACCTCATCTTCAAAACTGGGAGGCAGATGTGCTACCATCTTCATGGTCTTCGACACATAAATTCACAAAAGTATCTTCAAGCATTGGATGTGCAAACTGTCTTTTGACATTTAAGACTTTGGATGGCCATGGTCTAAAAAGGCAGAAAAATACCTGACAAGCATGACCCACCATTGTACAATAACAGTCCTACACTCGAGATTCGGTCAAACCAGCCGAGACGAAATACCAAGCTGCGTGTCTTGGGGGCAGCTGCATTGGAGCTGCTAATGAATAAATGCGCTGGTGAGAGCCCGCCAACAAAGGGGATGAGAAGAAAGAAGAGATTTAGGAATGCAGCGACGGAGGCCGAGCCACAGTTGCATCCAGTGGGAGCTTGTTACTCTGTGCTCCCGGGGTCCCAAGAGTCACCGCGAAAGCAATTAGATCAGACATCAGTGACTGAGGAGTGGGAGCCAGGGAAGATGGAAAGACAGCGCAGCGGGAAAGAGAATAAGTAGGAATCTCCATTCTGTGGCGAAAGGGAACAACAGAGGAGAGGTGAGAGAACTGAAGCAACAGGAGACGAAAATGGTGGGGGAGGTGGTGGGGGGGGGGGGTTGAGGGGGGGGGTCGAACATTAAAAAGGAGAGAGTGAGCACGAATGAAATGGAGGAAGGATAAATTGAGGGGAAAGCGGCGGTTTAGGAGTCGGCAGGAAGCGGAGATGCGGCATGTGAAGGCGGAGGTCAAGCCACATGAAAGAGCCGAGAGACGCAACTGACTCACCCACCCTACCCAGCCGTTTCCTCAGCTGATATGAATTACTGATCATTTCTGGTAACATGATGTCATTTCAGCAGATTGTGAGTATATTTTGAAGAGTTTGATAATATCGCAATGTGTTGGACTAGCGACCAGAAGTTAGCTCACCTCTGTAGCCCAAATGTGAAATTGGTGCCTGCATACAGTCCCTTACATCACCGTCACCTGCGGCCTCAATCCGTACGTGCATTTAAAGACTACAGGCCCTATTTTCGTGCTCAGCGTAGGTCTCATGCTTGGTCTAATGGTTTGGACATGTCCAGAGGAGAGAGAGTGAATATTTTAGGAGAAGGGTGCTGAGTCTTGAACTGCCAGGCAGGAGGCCGAGATGAAGACCAAAGAGGAGGTTTATGGATGTGGTGAAAGAGGACATGAAGGTAGCTGGTGTGAGAGAAGAGGATGCACAAAACAGGGTTAGATGGAGGCAACTGATTCGCTGTGGTGACCCCTGAAGGGAAAAGCCGAAAGGAAATGAAGAAGAAGCATAGGTCTAATGCAAAGTGAGGTCCAACTGTGCGCATGGGTGGAGCTATTTTCCTTTGGTAATGTTGTCAACGAGCGCTGGTAGAATTTGGTTTGTGCCGTTTTGGGAGTGAACATGCTAAATCGATTTCCGGCCAATAAAGTGGCTCCTCTCATTCCTTTTAAATTCCGTGGAGGAGAGGTGCACGGTCTAAATGGCGGAAACATAATCGACTCGTTGGTGTCCGTGCAGACGAACGACATGCGCAAAGTACATTTAGGATGAATTGCAAGATCTCCACTTGCGGATGATGTCAAGTTAGCCATTATGAAATGGGCACCACCTAGCATTTCCCCAGCAAGTAGGTGCCATTTATTTTTGTCTACAGCGGGACTTGAACCAAAACACTCCAGTTTCCAAAGTCCAAGTCCTTACAAGACCGTGGAGATGAGTACTCTGTCATGTGTCATTTTAATCAAGATATTTCATTACTTTGTTTAATTCCTCAGTTTTTTTATGTTGGTTTGTCCCAAGGATAGAATAGCGTAAGAACTCATCAAGCAATAAAGATAATTTTAGGGTCCTTATTGTGCGAATCGCAGATGAGGATTTCAATCAATAAATAAATAACATAGGGGAATCGTACAATAAAAGTAAAAGACACAAGATACACAGAAGGTAGAAGAAGCAACAAAGGTAACATTACAGTTTCAAGAACGGACTAAGAGACAGATTTATGTACAATCAACACAGGAGAACGAGGTGACACTCACAGGATATAGATGCTTTAAAAAAGAATCTGGGTGATGTATGACAGTATGGAGACATCATTTAAACTACATATGTTGTCAGCTAATTTTCACCTCAATCCCTTTTTGCAGGAAAAAAAAAAGACTATATCACAGTCTCCATGACAACCTCGGAATGTTCAAGTAATTGGTGCAGCCGATAGGCAGGCGACAGAAAAAAGGTGATGATCCTCACTGGGGGTCACCAAGTGTCACCTCGCTGTCGGCACAAACAGCTTGAGGGGATCTATAAATGTTGCTTGAACTTATTCCTACATTTGCACACAAGCAGAAATTAAACATGGTTTAGTTTGCTGAAAACTGTTGGCTTGGGGGTCACCCGAAGTAGTACATATTTTCTACTAAAATGTAAAAACAGAACCCTCAGAGCTGGCCTTGCTCACCCCAAAGGACAATTTAGAGTGTTGCGGCACGGTGGATGACTGGTTAGCACGTTCGCCTCCATACCATACATTATCAGATAACTAATTGTTACAAAAACAAAAATATTGTTGCTTTTAATCGTAATGTGAAAAATGGGAAATATGGCATGGAGGTGTTGGGATAGTACGTAACTGTAAGGCTTGAGAGTTTGGAAGATCGGATTGATTCATGGTGTCTTGAAGCAATTGGAGCAAACATGGAATGCAGTCTTTGGCAGCAACCACCTGAAGAACTTGTTGATTCACTCTCAAATCATTTGTGGCCTGAAGAACACCATGAAGTGTGTTATGGGAATTGACACTAAAATGCAGAAACATGGATCTGCCCAATGAAGCTTCGACACAACACAAAAATGGAAAAAAACAACCAACCCCCCCCAAAAACCAACACTTGATTGAAAGTGACTTGTTCGCCCGGGTCAACTAGTGCACCCAAACAAGTAACCTGTTTACTTATTCATGAATTGTTCGAAAAATAGTCAACCAGTTTAAAAATGGAAGCTTGATGACCGTTCAACTCTAAGTTTACTCTTGATTAAAAGGGCAAAAGCAGCTAAAAACCTTCCCGAACGTTGTAAGTGTATGTGAACAAACGCGGCATTTAAGGAGGTGCTGATTCGGGCAACTCATTTTCTTTGTTTTAATCCACACTTCCAACCTCCCCTTGTGTCATGATTTATTTCCTGCAAGATATTTCCCTCGGGTTTGTTTGGGTTTCCGTTTTCGTAACGATTCAAATGCGCAGAGGAATTTTGGAAGATTTAGACGCGCTTCCAGCTGGCTTTTTATGTGCGGTGCATATTAACCATAAGATTCGAATAGAAATACACAATGACTGTTAACTCATTCAGTACCAGCCAATTCTGGACCAAGTCTGAAAAGACGTTTAAAAACGTCTTTGGGAGTGAATGGGTTAATCTAACCAATGTCTAGATTAAAATTAAAATAAAACACTGAATTGCGGTCATTAAAAAAAAATAATAATAAAAAATCAGCCGTTAACAGTATTGTACTTTCTGAGGAACACGTTTAAATGCCTTGTTAAACCGTGCCCTGTTCTGCTTTGCTGGAAACAAGCTGGAGCGAGGTCGAACAAGGAGCTGATGGAGGACAAAGGGACAAGATGGCTTTCTGTGTGTGTGTGTGTGTGTTTGAGAGATGAGGCTAATCTTTTGACATGAAACAGACTGGCGGCAGGAATACAGTGGCAACAGTTAAGAGGAGCAGGGTTCTGTACTTCTCACAAAGGAACGCAGACGGACAACAAATGTCGCGTTGCTCCCGTGCAAGAGCGCCCAATGGCTCGGGGGACAAAAGGCGCAACGGCTCTTAGGGCAGGTACACAAGCGCGATGCCCGCCAACACGAGGCCTCCTTCTCATTGGGCGCTTCACACGGACAAGAATTACACGGCTGTCTGGATGTACAAAAGAAGCAAGGGAATGGGAATGGGTGTTTTTTTTTTTTAGAAGAGAAGCATGACGTGCCGGAAAAAGGAAAGCGGTTGAAGGTCCAGCAAGAGGTTGAAAACATAAAAGCAGCAGCAAGAGGAGGGAGGGAGGAGGTGGTGACGGACGGACGGACGAGGCTTGAGACTTCCACGGCTGTCTTTGGACTTAATGAAATGGAAGGGCGGAGCGGCAGAGAGCAAGGCTTTACACTTCTTAGGAAAATGCTCTCGTGAAATGATTCTTAGTAGTAAATTTTCTTTATATCACCCATAAATCCCAGAGCAAGCAGAGGGAATCAAGGTTCTGCTTCCTCAGAGTTTCTCTCACGCTCTCGGGCTCCCGGACAAAAGAAACTTTTTTCATTGGGGTACAATAAAATGATGTAAAAAAAAAAAAGATTTAATATCCGAAAAGAGGGCATTTCAAGGAGCACAACTTTCACATAGGCAACTTGCAGAAATGGTCAAATGAAAGCAATACCGATATTGCTCAATTTAAAAAATGCTCATGACATTACAAAACACTGAAATCCTTTTGACTATTTCTTTGCTGCTTTCTGTGTGGTTCAATTAAAACTGGATTGTCATCACCAGCATCGGTAATCGTACGCACTCGCTGTTGTCTCATTGTTTCCTGCCATTGCTGCCCTGAAAATGACATTTTATGTTTTGCCTTGAATATAAACGGGCGACAAAAACAACCCCACAGACGTCATTCGTGTCTTTGAATTTGTCTCCATTTTCATAACATGACCAAACGATTCCACTCACAACCACAAAATTGTATTTCTTGTTGACAAAACGTTCCATCCACAAGCCGGTGTTGCAAGATACATATTTCATCACTATTTGTTTGAGCATTCCGATCGTGTAAATGAGGGTCCGCTGCAGCAATTAGGGTCTGGCTGATTTCCCAGGCCGCCCCGGCTGGACCCACCACACAAATAAGAATCCCATTCCTATTGTGTTCCGCGGCCGTTCATCATGTTTTAAACCAATTTTGCGAACGATGTCAGGGCAGCCCGGCAGGTTGTCATTGGTCGGCTCCGAATTGTGCCAAAGGGGTCATAACTGCAACTATAAATGCCCATCACTGCGGCTTTCCTGTTAGCTTTAAAACGAGGGGGGAAATAAATGAGCTGAATGGGCATTTTTTTTTTTGCACGCCTTCACAGCCAAGAGAATAAAAAGGCAAGACTTGTGGTTGTAAGTTTGGCTCAAAAATACTTTCGAAGGCTTGACCCATGAAGTCTTGGAAGGGCCAAACCGGACGAATTCCACAGGACTTCGACTTCACTTCTTAACGTCTCCGTCATGTCCAAAACAAGCGTCAATGACAAAGTGGCTGATTACCTTTGATCAAAAAGGACTTAGTGAGGTTAAGTGGCAGCAACCCACTTGGAGCGGACCCAAATGGACAAACTGCCAACTCATCCGGGCCTGCGTGACGATCATGCACAAGAAGCTTTGAGGCAGCTT
>JAKGUB010000348.1:8772500-9147500 GCA_026261675.1 Hippocampus mohnikei
GTGGGAGGAAACCGGAGTACCCGGAGAAAACCCGCGCAGGCACGGGGAGAACATGCAAACTCCACAAAGGAAGGCCGGACCCGGAATCGAACACTGCACCTCTGCACTGTGAGGCCGATATGCTAACCAGTCGACCATCGTGTCATCTGTTTACATGTTCAATAAACAAAGAAACAAGCAATTGGGGAAGGCCTTGCTGACGCTGACCGCTCACCACTCCCGATGTCTGACCACTTAACATGCTCAATGCTGGAGATAAACACTCCCATTTCCAAGGAGAGACCTCAACCACCCTCCTCCCTCTTTCTCCCTCCTCGACGGCTTCCAAAGTGCAGTTCATCCTCTAATAATGAAAAGTGAAAATTGCAGCCCGTCAAGCGAAAACGACATCCGGCGGGTAATTGAATCATCACCGTTGAGCAGGTTTGAGATGAATCCCCCGTAAGGAGAAAATCAAACGGTTGGCAAGAATGTCGAGCGGAATAAAGCACATGTGCCGTAATCCCATTAAGAGCTGCACATTCATGCTCTGCGGAGGTCACAAACAAACACCCAACAGTATTAAACATGCATGTTAATTCTCATCATTTTCATTATCGCTCTGAGCAGCCACTATCAAAGCCTGTGGAACATATCGGATTAGGAAAAAAAATGACACACTGATGACCGCAGACATGTTTTTAATGAGGAAAGCAAACATACAAACGATGTCAATGACTGTCCGACTCATCGTTCTTTGTTCTAAAATTACACTTGGGAAGTTTTGAATTACAGTACCTGCAATTAAGCCTTTCATGTAACCTGATGACATTATCAGCTCTCCACTGTCCTAAGCGCTGTCCCTGAAAGGGTTAAAACGAAAAACACGCAGTTCTCCGAATGCAATGGAAGGCGTTTCTCCATTAAAAAAAACAAAGAGAAACAATAACAAAACAGACCATTCCGAATTTGCTTTTGTCATGCATTGTTTTTATTTATTTTCAAAATGCTCAAGGCAATACAAAGAATATGTCAGAAATATTACGCAGAATTTTAAAACAATAAAACACAACATCATTTTTTTTTGTCTTTAACATTACACAAAGGTATTGTTTAAATAAAGATCACAACTGTCAGTTAACTCGTTTGCTGCCAACTGTTCTCAAACTGCCAAGGTATTCATATTGCTACTTGATTTTGAGCTTTTTGACGGATCTTTCAAGACCAGGCGGCTCGAATCAAACGTGTGGCTTTTTACAATGGCATTCCTCTTTCGCTTTAGGGACGGCATCATCTTTATTCACATTCTCGATGCATACTTCTTACATCCTTCTGTGACACATTCTTTGTTCATACCACGCGTACTGTACTGTATAAATACTTCGTTCGAGTGTCAGATTTATAAACTTGTCCAACTTTAAATGTTTCTCGTTTCCCTCCCTCGGTGTCGACGTGTCAAGCCGAGATTCATCGCCTAATCATTTTCTTCTACTCTAAAGTTGTGCTGATTTAAAATCCAAAGTAGGGCAATGCCGCCATACATGTGGATCTGTGAGTCATTACGGTCTGCGTACAAAGTTGAATTTCACAGACAAACTAAGCGAGGCTCTCTTTGTTGTCTAACCATTGAAAATGTTACTCAATGAATATATACGTTGGTGACTGTAAGCGGTTAGATTTCATTTGACGAAGAAAAAAATGAAATCCTCAGTGATTGGATTAACCTTTTCATGCACCCTGCAACCCAGTAACACGATAAACTGTCCACTGTAGTAACCGCTGTCCCTGAAAGGGTTAAATACAGACCGAAAAAAATAAAATACTTGACATCCTGTAAACAAATGTATTAACAGATTTTTCGTGAATTGTGTAGTTTCACTCCACATTGCACATGTTGTCCAGGCTGTTCTCTTGACCTTCGGGCAGCTGGTGCCGTTCGAGTAGTCGGTAGCGGAAAGACACGCGGTTGATGTAGTTGCCGCTGGACACCAGCCTCACCACCGAGTTATCACAACTGATCTTCATCTGGGCTGAGGAACCACACGGACAACCACAGTTGGAACTCACGGACCAATTCATTCAAGGCCCCTCTGATATGATGCATTCTAGTCCTACACCAGTAAAAAAAAAAATCCAACTTAACCCTTTCATGCACCCTGTAACCTGATAACATGATAAGCTGTCCACCGTAGCAACCGCTGTCCCTGAAAGGGTTAAAAAGCACGCCATAAACAAACACACTCTCAAATGAGATCATGTTCAAAAAAGGACCTGCAGTTGTGCCTTTTAAATCGTTGCAAACAATCCAGACAAGTCAATATTCATCACTTTGCGGTGGAATTTGTACCTGGCAGGTTTTGAGATTAATGATCTTGAATGTTTTCTGTGGACATTTTGGGACAGCTTGCGGGACACGCCAAGCTAAAAAGCGCACTCATTTGCATTTAGCAAACAGGAGAAAAACAAACACATTGAAAAACTAATCTGACAAGCAGAACGTGCAAAAACATTCAGCCATAAATCTGTGTGACACTCTGAAATAAAGCATAGCTGTGCTTCAGAAAGTTAAATGTACATTTTGGAGGCTTTTTACTTTTGTTTTTGGGCACACATAGCAGGTGTGTCAGAAAAGTTCCAGAACTGGTGTTATGGAACATTTCTGACACACCTCATAACAATAAAAGGAATGGGAAATACATGACTGTCGATCATCACGACAGTTTTTCAACATGTTGAAAACACAACTAAAGTACCCAATGGGGGAGCCATTCAACCCATTGCCAAAAAGTCTCATAAATTCCAGACATAACTACAAATTATTGACAGTAAAATATTTTCTAGCTAGCTACCCAGCTAGCTATTGGGTAGCTAGCTAGCTAGCTTGCTACCCAATAGCCGTCAATGTGTTGCCAACAAGGTGCCAAAGTTTGGATTTGGTTGTGCCAACGTGTGATATTCACAGTAGAGCAGATGATGGACTTACCGAGTCCACTGAGAGGAAAACACAAATCAGCAACAGGGAACATGCGTGACGTGTCCACGCCGTTTCCGCCCAGGAGCTCCACATAGTCACCGGAACCCGAACATCCAGATGACAACCTCGCCTTCCAAAAGAAAAACAACAAAGGAAGTGTGACAACTTGCATGCAAACAGCGCTGTGTGTATATTTTCACGATTCATTTGGATTACAAAAATAGTTGCAAAAATAGTGTCAGCAATTGCTTGAACTTGCAAAGGCAAAATTCAGATAAAGTTTCAGAGAGTTGAAGTTTACTGTCAAACTAAACATCAAACAAAGAGAACTATCACTGTTTAAAGTAACCAAACTACAGTGCCTTAAGAATGGCCCGTGCTAGCAAGTTAGCATATACTGTAATGGAAAGCCCCTTGACATGCTAATGGTTAGAATTGATAATTGCAGTTTTACAACCCTTTCAGCAAGGGATATTTGAACACATCTGGTGAAACAAAAAATGTACACACATAAAATAACAATACTCACAGGCATATACAGTATAGATTTTTTAATAATCTGACTTCTAGCAACTTGCTGAGTAGTACAACAAGAATAAAACGAAAATGTGCGTCTTTTCTCAAATATAAACCTATCAATATCCAAATCTGTGTCAATTATACTTGCGCAGTGGGCCCTAAATTGCTTCCGTATAAACTGTACGCACTGTATACGAAGCACACAGGAGGGTCTGACCTTGGGCCTGAGCTCGTTGCTTTTGGCCTGCTCCAGGCTAAGCTGTGCCAGTTGGATCTCCACCGGGTAGATGATGGAGAAGCTGCAGTTCCTGTGCTGATGAGGCATCACCATGGTGAAGCTGCCCTCTGGGCTCTGAGACATGATGTTACATGCTGCAACACGCACGCGCGCGCACACACACACACACACATACACAATATGTCACAAATTGGACATAATCAGCATTATTGTATCCTGCTAACATCAACTCTATTCTAGAAGATGCCTTTTAAGACACATTATGGGAAATGCAGTACCGTATATTGCATTTGATAACTCCCTGACAACGCACATTTCAACTATCGGGCAGTCGAAGCAGTATATTTCGCCAGTGATTCCCACCCACTGTGCTGCCATGAGAGTTGATTAGATATGTCACAAGAAATGACACGATTTCATTTAATTGACCTGAAATTATTTGTTTTTGACAAATACGCTGCTGCAACTTTGTTTAGTCATGAGTGACATATAGTGACAGAGCAATTCAATCCTATTTGAGTAGCCCGTGGATAGCCCTGTTGTCATCCATACAACAGCAGAAAATTTGCAAGTAAATTCAGGAAATATATATTTTTTTAACTGCAAAGTGCTTTGGGCACCACATGCGCTACTCCATTTACAATGTATGTATGTACTGTATGTATGTGTGTATGTATGTATGTTTTTATTTATGTATTTATTGACATTTTAATTGGTGATTAGTCCACGTGTGAGCAGCTGGGCGTGAGTTGTAGCCTACAGCTGCTCCCTGTGAGTGTTCATTCGTAAGTAGCGGCACTCGTAAGTTGCGTTAACATTGTAGCAAACAATCAGATGGACTTCAAGGGACAGTCCATAGCTGTCACTCCCATCCAAAACGAGCATTTTTTTGTTTTTTTTTTACACCTGAGTGGTATTTGCTGGTCAGTTCTTGCTTGGCTGCCACATTGTGATTGACACAATGTTGACAGCATGTTTGTCCAGCAGGCTGACAACAGGTGCATACCTCTTCTTCTCGCTCTTGGCAATGACGCCGCACTAGTGAGTGTGAAATGAGCCCTGAGCCCTCGCTTAACCTCGAAACACCCACTCATAAGGAAGCTGTTCCAAACGATATATTCTTTGACGGGCACTCACGAAAAGGGTTGGGCAGCTTCTTCACCACGAGGGTGAAGCCGCTGTCGGGGTTGTGGATGCGGAAAAAAACCATGGCCACGTTCTGGGATGAGCGACTGGTGTGGCTCGGCGGTGTGGACGAACAGATGTCCGTGTAGCGCTGGTGAAGAGGCAGTGGGTGGTCCTGGCTACTGGGGAACTTCTCCCCCTTCAGGACCCAGCCGTCAAATATCTGGGAACACACGTATGTCCATCAAAGGTCCTCTAACCCGATAACATGATAAGCTGGAGAAAACCCATGCAGGCCCAGGGAGAACGTGCAAACTCTACACAGGGAGGCCGGAGCAGGGATTGAACCCACGACCTCTGCACTGTGAGGTCAACGCGCTAAGCACTGGTCCACCGGGCCGCCAATTTTTCCTCTTAAAAAGTCTAATTTGTATCTTCTTTCGTTTTCATCTGTTGATAAGAGATGTCGCTTCAGGCTTACATGTTTGGAGGACATACCACGGATCACTTATCTAAAGCATTAAATTCAAGACATCCAGCCCTATTCTCTCTCAACAACCAATCCCAACTGGCTTTGGGTGAGATTCTGTACTTCCCGATAACTTGGCTTGCGTTAGAACATAAGGAACGCATCTCATTCTGACCGAGTGCAGTTTTCTATTTTTTGCCCAGGGGGCCCCCCCTGTGCGTGGGTGGGCGAGTGAGGTCAACCTTGATGAAGTCGCCGACGTCGCAGTCGATGTTGACGTCAGACAGCTCCAGGCCGATGACTTCGCTGGGCTCGCCGATGATGAAGGCGGCGCAGGACAGCTGCTGAGGCGACGACGCCACGAAAGTGAAGTGGCCCTCGATGGCCAACATGTCCAAACATCCTGACAAAGTGGTTTACATGAGTCACATTAGTTCTCAGTATGATCCAGAGCATTGACAACAATGACGCACGACACCATTAGCTAATTTCACTTTTTTTTTTTTTTTTTTTCAGTTCACAGGGATGGCGAAGCTATAGGAACATGTTTGGATGATATCAAAACCTGAGCCACTGCTAACAAAAAAAAAAAAGTTATTGAAAGAAGGAAACTAAGTTGTGTGCAGTTTTTTTTCATCCTATGTATGAAGTTGTCAAAATGGAGACTTTATGTATACATGACAAAAAAAATGTTTTTTTTATATCTGGACTCAAGTACCGGTACATTTTATACTCTGCTCTTTTCTATTTTTACTTCAGTGAAGGAGTCAAAATGTTTAAAGTATCAGTACTCAAGTAGCGCATGTGAGTACTTTTACCACCTCTGCGTGATCAACGACAATAATAAACATACCACATTTCCGAATATTGAGGGCAAAACTGTGTAAATGTATTCACTAAGGTATCTGTTAGTACCATATTTCCACAAATGGTGGCCCGGAGCTACGAACATACCCATCTGCAGATTGAAGGGAGATCTTTATTTGTACAGACATGTGTTTTTTTGTTTTTCATATTAAAGCAAGCATTACTTTTATTTCGACTCGGCTAAAAAGACAAGAGACACGGCAGACTGATTCTCTGGAGCATAAACACACAACATTGCAGAGGGATGACACATTCTACTGGAATGCTAATCTTTAAAGATCCATTTTTCATAATTGTGTTATTTAAATACAGCATGACGCTGTAGGTGCTGCTGTATTGGTTAGCAAAGGGATCAATAGCGTGATTCTGCTCTTGTATCGGATCACATTAGCTTGTACAGGTGCACTGAATGTCGTGACCAGTGGATGGACACGCACACGCACACACCGCCAAATTAAGACCGGTTAACTTCTGAATGCATCCAATCCACTTACTGAGAGGTCGCCTGAAAATAAAATCTTCAGATTCTCTCTTCTGCTCCAAGCTGAGAAGAGAATATAATCCGTCGGAGGTGTCGTCCTCCTGAAAGTACACGATTGAGAAACAGGCACCACATAAGCAGGTTTTGGAGACGCGGATCTCACCTCGATGTAGCGGCTGAGCACCGTGCGAGACGAGAGAGAAAGGAAGAGGAAGAGAAGTTCTGTGCGCACAGACGGAGACATGGCGGTGGTGTGCGTGCGTGTCTCTTTGCCACTAAATCTTGGAGAGGAGAAGAACAGCTGGGGATGCTCGGTGGCAGCTCTTATATAGCAGCCGCACAGGCTCAATGAAGCGTCCAGCAGGACTTGAATCATGTGTGAGGGTCAATCATCCATATGCAGATTGCATTTTGCCTTTCTTGTAAAATGCACAATTTGTCCAAATGAATATAGCAGTTTTTCCTCGCCTTTGATGTGCCAAAGCACATTGACAAGCTAATAAAACTAACATTGCCATCACGACCCTTTCAGCAATGGACTTTCAAACACCATAGGTGAAGCAACACATGCGGACAAACAATGTAAACAATACTCACGTGCACATATTCATGATCATAATATCACTGCAGCTTACAGAGTTACTTAGTTGTGAAACCCTTCTTCCTGTATTATGTCGTGTTTATTACATGTGCCCTTGATGGCCAAGGCGCACACACTGGAAGGAACACAATGCCAATGGGCAATGGAGCATGAACTCACAATTCACAAAATATTTGATTCACTATATTACCGGTATATTGAATTATGTTATCAATTTATGTTTTCGTTTTTTTAAATGCTGCTTTTTGGGGAGGCTGGAAGAAATTAATAGCGTTTACATTTATCGTGCTTTCAGTTAAGTGCGCGGTCACGTGCACACCATTGGATTAAGAATTTTGAGGCACTGATGCAAAATGCATGGTGAATTAGTGGCTGTTACGGCAGCCTCATAATCAACAGGTTTGGAATTTGGGCTACGGCCTGTGTGAAGTTGGGATGTTCTTACGTCGCTTGCGTGGGGTTCGTCAAGTTAGCTGGCACAGGCACAATCCATTGATGACTCAACAAGTCATTCGCGAATTGTTCTTTATGTTCCCTTCCCTTTCCATTTCTTTGAGTGTCCTTCACTGCCAAGTCCTCGTTTTTGTGTTGAGAAACAGAACTGTGCCCTAATCCAATTTCTGAAATTCACTTAGATGCGGCTAATTGTAAGGATCCGCGCATCCGTTGTGAAAGGTCAAACTTGACAACAAGCGGAGTGTTAGGGCCAGCGACTCCTCATCTAAATCACACAAAATACGACATGTGGCCTACAGTTACCCTCTAATGAGTGGTGACATTTCCTTTGAACTGATGAAGGTCTTGGACGCCACACGCTCGGCTCCAAAAATAAGAAATACAACAAAGGGCAATAATAGCTTCTAGACAGGAGCCTTTCCCTTCAGTTTGCAATGACCTATTCAAGGTGTATTACCATCAATTTAAGACCATGGGGGGTTGGGAGGGGGGGGTCAAATTAATTGGTGTTCCTTTTTTTAAACCCTTTCTGCATAGCCGATGTCTCTGCCTATCTGTTGAATGACAGGAGTATTAAGTAACATGCTAAATACAGTGCACAGCACAGGTATACAGGTACTGCATTAATATTTTCGGTCATCATTTGTCATCCATCCATTAAAATTTCTCTGTCATTCTCCCATGTTTGCATGTTCTCCATGTGCCTGTGTGAATTTTCTTCAAAAAACATGCATGGCAAGTTAATGGAACGTTCTGAATTGTCCATAGGCGAGATTGCGAGAGCGAATGGTTGTTCGTCTCCGTGTGCCCGGCGATTGGCGGGCAACCAGTTCTACTGCCCGAAGATAGATGGGATATTTTCCAGCATGCCCGCGACCTTCGTGAGGATACGTGGATTAGAAAATGAAGAATGGATGGATAGCCAGAGAGTGGAAACAGGTGGTAAGGAACACAGAAATAAATGAGTTTTGAGAAGTTTAAGAAAGTTTGAATACATTTGAAGGGTATGTGAAGATAAATTCCCGTTAAATATAATTGGAAGTGTCTAACTTGCAACTCCTGTATGGAACATACCTCGTGACAAACGGGGGTTATTCTGTATTGTGCATTCTGTGCCGTCCTTGGGGGAGCTCACGTGAGCATCTCACCTATAGTAATGGGCGATGTTAAAACTGTCTATAAGATCAACCAGTGATCTCGATAAATTACAGCGTCAAAAGCTATTGGACAAAAATGAATTTTTGACAAAAACGTAGAGTGTGATTCAGAGAAATGCATACAAAACAAATACAAATACGATTCTGCTGCCCTCTGGTGGCCAATACGAATACGTGTCCTTTGTTTAAAATGTGAGGAGTAAAGTTCAGCTCTTTTTCACTTACAGTTATGTTTTTAAAAAAATGTAATTACTCTTTATAACAGATGCAGCTTGATCAGGATGGGGAAAAAAAGGAAAGCCGGTTTGTCTCCTGCATCAAATAATTGCTTACGGTGGTCAGACCTGATGGCGTCCTGTGTGGAGTTCAATTGCAATGATTGTTGACTTCACAGAAAAGCGGCCGTCTGCCCCTTTGAGTCCCAGCATACACCCTTCCTTGAAAACACCACCTCCCTGGCGGAAAAGGAACGTTTCGTAGGCTTTCTCTTGATTGGCGCATGTTGACTCACTTGCTCACACACACACACACACACACACACACACACACACACACACACACACACACACACACACACACACACGCAGGTGCTAAAAGTGCACACGCAGGACAACTTGACCCATTCATCTCCTCTGGGGGGGGTCCGAATGAACCGACCCTCCCCATTTGGACTGACTGGACAGAGAGAGATGAGTGCGAAGCCTTGTATGGATTTTTGTTCCTCATCCCTCTCCTCCCAAACGAGGTTAGTTCCAAGTGTGTTAATCAAAAGCGATGGCGAACACCGTCTTCTTTTAATTACATCCCAGCACACAACTTCAGGCCGCCCTTGTACCTGCAGTTTTTTTTTAATTTGTTGTTTTGTTTTTTGCTGCCAACTCAAGTCTCTCTAGTTAAATTCGAGGTGAGGATAGTAAAGAACGGTTAAGTAAATCAGTTTAATTTTACGCTTTCATTTCGACAGTAGAACGGTGTAGTTTGGATTACAGCACAACAATTAGTGCACATCGTTCGATTTTGCAGCTGTAGCTACTAGCTAACACACGCCAGGCCTTTGACTTTCTGTAAACGTGTCCTTCCATCATTCTGACTCTTTCTTGGCCCTTACTCCTTCTTTCCGAGCTAATAAACATTGGTTATCAATACACTCAATGACAATGATTCAGTACTCTGCATAAATGTTATTGACTGCAATCGGCTCCAAATAGCAGCACCTCATTTGTCCACGACTTGAAAAAATGGTATAGAATATTCAGATTGTACATTTTTTTTTCCATAACGGGATTGCATCAAGAGTATTGAGCATGTCACCCAACAAAAACAAACACGGACAGTATTTCCATTTTGCAAAAGCCCTCCAATTCTTTCTGCAAGCCACCAGAAGATGTCGACATTGAGCCACAGCTAACACGAAAGACGTGAAAATGCACCATAAAAAGGACACATTGTTTTTCTACTCTTGTTTTGTGGCTGACCTGTGTCAACGTATCAACAATATAATAATAACAATAACAATAATTCCTCAGATGTAGTCTATGAAGCATCCTTTCAAAGCACCCATTTTAAGTATTGATTTAGTACAGGAGGTTTTTGATTTTTTAAGAGAATAAAAGCCATGATACTATATGGAAAATGTTGTATTTGTTAAATGACTTGTTTAAATATGACTTTATTCCCTTGTTATGCTTTGTTTTTAATAGCGCAATGTTAATGTTAGCCAGGAAAAACATTTTATTAATTATTATTAAGATTAAAGCTTTTTATCCTGACAACATTTACACTGGTACAGATTAGGACTTTTTAAAATTAGACTTTGTTTTTAACATATCCCAAAAAAGTTTTCCCATTTTTTAATAGAAATTATTAATCTGCAATCGTACGGGTACTTCTACTTTTTTTTTTTTAGTTGACTAGTTAATAGTTGACTTTTTCATTCATATGGAATTTAGGAGAACACGCGTTTCACTGGCAGAAGGATTGTCAGGGATAACATTTCTTCACTGTAATAGGTCCATGGAAATAAAAAGTTTGAGAAATCCATTGTGCAGGTCAAAGGTCATCCATCCTTCTCAGCCAATTATTATCTTAAATGTATTTTTAACCAGTACAGTACATTTGTTAATTACAGTTCAGTTGTATTTAACTTTCAAGTACAATCATGGATTCCTTTGGAGGTTTTTGTTTACCAACCTTTATCGAGGTCATTTATTTATTTATTTTTACTTTTATATACAATCGATTATAATTGAATCATTCTTTGAGTACGTTTTGTTTTTAATTTCCTTTAAGCGCATTGCTACCATTCAGTTGCTGCATAATGTGACAGTGGGTTACAATATGAAAAATACATTTAGGAAAGAAAGCTGTCTCGTTCCTGACGAAAACTTTGGCCTACTATGATACTATATTTTAATGTTGGTCATTATGGTGGTACAGGTATTTGGAAATAAGGATCATTTTAGGGGAACGCCACAACGCATGCTCACACAGTTTGGAAAAATTTGCATCTAAGGACAACAACTATGTGACATATCACCTTTCAGCAAAAGTACAGTATGGAGAGCATGTAAGTTTGGTGCCGGCCTTGCGTGGCCATGCATGGCTGGGTCACATAATGAATGTTGATGAAGTAGAAAAGCCGCTTTAATCAGGACGGATCACTGTGCAGAGGTGGAGAATGTCAGCGAGAGCAGGCACAGCTGCTTGCTGAGAAATTCAATATTGACTGTCGGGATAAATGTCCTGCATATTCTCTCATGTGTCCCAGGGGCCGCGGTATTATGCCTCTCACGTTAGCGGGCCCTAATTGGATTAAAAATGACTTGTTATTGGGAGAAAAATGGCCGAGAATATGCCGTCATAATTATTGCCTCTGCTTCTCCGAGTGCTCGGCGAAATGTCAAAATCAGGTGTTTGCCCGCAAACACCTGATTTGATGGATTGTGTTTCATTTGGGAATCAATGAGAGGCTGTGCAGTAAGAAATGTCACATCAAAGTCTTATTTTCCATTTCTTTGGTGGCTCGGGCTTTGATACACCTTGCAGTGTTTGGAAAAGTAGATGCCTGTATGAGCCGGCCCGATGCATGAGCAAACTAAATGACTGCTTGGGACCCCCTGACCACAACAACCCCCCAAAAGGCTGATTAAAAAAATATATGCTGTACATGCATATGTATATATGTTACTTTTTTATTTTTTTATAAACATTTTTGCTTCAATTCAAAGGATACTGTGCTCCTCTTTCTGGTATGTGCACCTCGCCCACCCAGGGGTCGTGTAATGCAAACTAACGGCTGTACATGGAGCCATCTCATGTCCTCAGTAAGCCGCAATAATATTCGCTGTTTTTCGTAAAGGGTAAAGAAAAGATGTCTGTGATTATTGTTATCTTGTCTCTGCACGTGCTGCTCCTCAGTTTGTGTTCAACTGCTCATTGCTGAAAGGGTTATAACACCGCCACGTCAACAGGTAATTCTCTTTGTTTTGTGTTTAGTTTGACAGTAGACTTTAACTGCAGTAGCATTAAACAGCTTGAAAAGTGTTTTTCCAAGATTTGTTCTCTATCTGCCAAAGTAATGCTGATTGTGAAATTCATTGTGAAGTAGGAATTGGAATAGTTTGCTCTTAAAACAATATGTAAAAATGTGCAAAAGCAATAGTTGACGGGGGGGAAAAAATCGAAATCCAAATATTTTAATTTGGATCAAAACTTACGTTTCTATTTTATTTATTTTTTTAATGTGACACTCTTCTTCCTCTGTGCAAACCCCCACTATCCCTAAATAATCCTGAAAATAAAACTGTACGTTATTGCACTTGGGGTTGTATGTTCTCCTCCTGTGTGGGTTTTGTTCGGGTATTCCGGTTTACTCCCACATTCCAAAAACATGCATGGCAGGCTGATTGAACACCGAAATTGTCCCTAGGTGTGAGTGTGAGCGTGGATGGTTGTTCGTCTCTGTGTGCCCTGCGCTTGGCTGGCAACTGATTCGGGATGTGCCCCGCCTACTGCCAGAAGACAGCTGAGATAGGTTCCAGCACACGCGCAACCCTCGTGAGGATAAGCGGATTAGAAAATTGATGGATGGATGGTCTTGGCGGTCCCCTTGTGGTTATGCAACCCAAAGCAGCTGCTTAGTTGGCTAAAGTGTTGGGCTCTGCAAAGGGGAAACGCAAACATCAAAATTCTATATAACGTGTACAGTAATAAAAATTGAAGACATGATATTTCAGTGAATTTTGGGGTTCAGTGTTGCCATTGGACATTGAATTATCTGGCACCGATGTCATTGTGTTGTGATCGTTGTGTCAGAGTTTGACAGTTTAGAGGTGAAGCAAGGGTGAGATGAGGGGTCGGAGGGGGGGTGATAAAATTCTGCGCTAGGCCCTATAAAGGCTTGGGCGGGCACTGGTGCGCATGCATGCAACCCCCCCCCATGCAAAGTAGACGTGACACAGACAAAAAAATCCATCAGATGTCCACTGGGCTTTGCTTTGCGCACACCACCAGGCACCAGCCATTAACACAAAATAAATGCTCTACGCCGTAAAAGTGACAGCGTCTCATTCATACTGACACGGGCTAAATTACACATAAAACCACTGATAACATCATCATTAAATATTGATTCTAAGGAACCATAACACACACATACACTCGCCCGTTGCAAAGCCCTCCATGCAGATTCAGCAGAGGGCTGGGGTGGGAGTTGCAAGAGGTGACGAGAGGTGAGAAGGAAGTAGAGAGAGTGAAGCAGGGGCGTGCGGGGGGGGTAGAGGCTTTGAGGAGGGGGCCGAGAAGGAGGGGCAGTGAGATTTAACTCTGAGGCTCTGAGCAGATGTGAGCATTGATGATGATGGATGTGGCTTGTTGAGATGCAGACTTGTTAGCACGAGAGGCCCTCGCAACTTCCTCGCGGTCCCCCGTGTGCCACCGTGGGCATTTGTCTGCTTTTATTTATTTTTTTTTGGGGTGCTTGAAAAGGGTTCCATGTAACAAATCTACATGGATGCAAATGAGGAGAAGCGATGAGACACAACAAAAAGGAGTTTGTCCGCAAGAGAGGAAGCTGATAAAACGGGGTTGGATGCTAACCACAGTGATTTTCCCTTGCAGATGAATGAAAATTATGGTACCATGATCGATTGAAATGAATGGAAATGCCATTCATCCATTCTGGTCCTCTATAAAACATCCATCCATCCATTTTCTAATCCGCTCATCCTCACGAGGTTTCGCATGGCGTGCTGGAGCCTATTACGGGCTCTCTTCGGGCAGTAGGCGGGGGACACCCTGAACCGGTTGCCAGCCAATCGCAGGGCGCACACAGACGAACAACCGTCCGCGCTCACACTTACACCTAAATCATGAATAAATGATTCTCTTGTCGCAGTGTGCTTACAAATCGAAGCTATTTACTCTGTAGTGTGAATGGCAGCAGTTGGATATTCTTCTGCCATCTCATGAAAGAGAATTAAATTGTTCTGCCTGTCACTATACCTGTAAAGATACATTCATTGTCACAAATAGCATCTCATGGTACACTATGACGTGAGCACAGTGATTGGGAATCACTTCTCTCAACCATGAAGCGGTTCCCAATAGAGCGCGTCGCTAGCTAGTTAGCATTACACGACGATGACAGCGCTAAATAAATAAATACACAAAAATATACATTTACATTTTTTTCCCTCTAAATGCAACATATTATGGAAAATTGATTTGTTAATCGCTTGTATATAAACACCGCAATTTGGTCTCAGGAGCGCCAGGCCCACACATCAAGTGTGAAATTAAACACCTAAGTAAATTCGTCTGCCTAGTTGTGAAAATTAGTTTGTGAGCGAGCCGCACTTTTGCCCCGTTGTTCCATACCAGTGGAGCTGATTAACATTATTCCACGGCCACACACACACACACACACACACACACACACACACACACACACGAGTTTCTCCATCAATGACTTGGAAGCTTATTTGGGAGAAGATCCAGAGCCACTTAAAGCGACGTCCGGAATTCAAGGCCCTGTCACACCTTGACGATTCAGCCAGCGTATGCCGACGTTCAGATTTTCCCTAAAACGCTGGCATACGCTGAATTATCGATTTTTTTTTTCAATTTTGGGCGTATACATAGCGCATTCATAACGGGCTGGACGTATACATAACGTATCAGTAAATTATATAGAACGTTTCGATAACTTATAGATAACTTATTCCAACGAATGCCTAGCGTGTTGCCGGCGTACACAACTTATGCCCAACGATAGTCTAATTTATGCATAGCGTGCAGCAGCGTATTGCCGACGATCACGTGACGTAGTCTATAAAAAGGCTGGCGCTCGACGTTTCAAGCCCCTGTCACACCTTGACGATTTAGCCAGCGTGATGCCGACGTAGGAAAAATTTGGCAAATACGCTGGCGTACGTCGAATTAAGTTATGGGTAAGTTTTGTATACGTAACAGCACGCTGAAGCACGTTGGTATACGTCGGCACGTCGAGGTCGTCGAGAAATTTTAAGCATGCTTAAAATTTCTCGTCGATGTCAGCGTATGGCTATACGTCCCGTATACGCAGGCCATAAGTAATAGGTAAGTTATGCGATCGTTGCACACGTTCAAACACGTTAAGTGTAGGTTACTCATAAGTCCAAATACGTCGAGAATACCTACTAGCTGTTCTCCAACATCCGTGCCTTTCGAACTTGGCGCTTGGACATGCTGACCAGGCTGTCACGCACGTAGTTGGCGAAGGCTGCAGTGGCTGTGATGGGCTGAGGCTGTGCGAGACCTTTGATGAGCTCCCAGACTTTTCTTTGCCATGACGCTGATGTTGTTTGGTTTATTAATGACACAAGTCATAATGGCGTTTGATTGCTGCTTTAATAGCGTGAATAGCAACTCACAGTAACGATGGCAAGCCGCACCTTGCCTCTTGGGTTATACCATTTTAACTAGACCGGGGATAGTCCCCAAACAGATGTTGGTACTGCAATGTCTAGTGCAGTTATGATTTGAAACGTCGAGCGCCAGCCTTTTATAGACTACGCCACGTGATCGCCGGCAACGTCGAGCGCCAGCCTTTTATAGACTACGCCACGTGATCGTCGGCAACGCCGAGCGCCAGCCTTTTATAGACTACGCCACGTGATCGTCGGCAACGTCGAGCGCCAGCCTTTTATAGACTACGCCACGTGATCGTCGGTAATACGCTGCTGCACGCTATGCAGCAGCGTATTGCAGTTCCGAAAGGCACGGATGTTGGAGAACAGCTAGTAGGTATTCTCGACGATATGGACTTATGAGTAACCTACACTTAACGTGTTTGAACGTGTGCAACGATCGCATAACTTACCTATTACTTATGGCCTGCGTGATACGGGACGATAGCCATACGCTGATATACGACGAGAAATTTTAAGCATGCTTAAAATTTCTCGACGACCTCGACGTACTTCGACGTATACCAACGTGCTTCAGCGTGCTGTTACGTATACAAAACTTACCCATAACTTATTCGACGTACGCCAGCGTATTTGCCAAATTTTTCCTACGTCGGCATACGCTGGCTAAATCGTCAAGGTGTGACAGGGGCCTCAGTTTGTGGTGTGTAGACGTGCCCCGAGGACATTGCTTTTATTCTCTCGATCTTTTGCCCCTTTTTGATATTTTGCACGAAGGAAAATCACCCGCCTACCCCGTCCAGTACACGCTACTTGGCATACGTTTTATGTTTAAAAAATTAGGTAAAAAATATGCTAAAAAAATGCGCTTCTCCCTAAAGGTGCGTGTCAATACTGTATTCATTCCAAAGTTCTTTTCTCCATTTAGCGATAAAAATTGTCTAGCATCAAAGCCTGCCTCACCCAGTTACAGCACATCTAAGCGCATCCCTGCACATACACAGACAGCAGGTGGTGTGTAAGTGTGTGTGAATGGGACCATGCCGAGTGGTAACCTGCTCTCCACTCTAACCATATAAAAGGTGCAGGACAGAAACACGCGGGTAATTGATTGCTAATTAGTCCTTTTGTTGTTGTGATGTATTGTCCTGACACAGCTTTGCCCCGCGCTGTCTATTCACTCTCGCTCAACCTCTCTGCCGTCACACTCAGAAAAATAAGCACAGCAAATTCCTAATGAGACAAAGCGAGGAGACCCCATGCGGCAGGTGATTAGGATTCAGCTTGCTCTACGCAGACAGTATTCCAAACTCACACTCGAGGGACACAACATTAGGGACGGCTTCACATTCTCATCAAGAAGTCAAATATTTGCATCTTTTAACCTTTGTGCCACATTTGATTTTTTTAAAGTGGTCAGATATGCAAGGTCATTTGTAGATTTTTTTTTAAAATAAAAAGTTAAATGTGTATATAAAATATGTGTATAATATCATTATATTTTTGATTTTTGATTACTATCATTATTTGAAATGTATATGTATAATAGTGAAATGTTATTAATATAGGTTATTTGATCATTCACAATGAATACATTATCAAATTATTAAAGGGGATGCGTGAAATTAAAAAAACAAATACAAAATACATTTTAAACGGTAGTATGTGTCTCTTCCACCACCAGCACGTAATGAACCGATATGAGCCTTTTGAGCCACCGTAATGCAGAATGGGACACACGTCAAGCCGAGTTGCCACATTTGGAGCAAGACGTTTCACGTTTGTCCACTGACATCCGCAACGAACGCCAGTTTGAGAAATAATACAAGTGGATTTGAGAGACTTCATAGTTGGCAGCTGCGCATGAAGGGAGGAGAGTGCAAAACAGAAACAATGATTCCCGCTACTGACACGAGATTCTTTCCGCAGCTGAAATCCTGCTCTGGAGCAGGACATGAACAAATCAACTTTTTTTTTTCAATGGACGACATTGACTTAGTGAAACTCAAGTCAAAGTCGAATAATTGATTATGTCATTGACATTTTTCAGCACAGTAGAGCGGTCAGCAACCTTTTTTTTTTTTTTTTGGGCACCACAGACCGATTTCAAACTTCAACGGCCCTGCATAGGAAATGATAAAACCGAATGATGACAGACACAAGTCACCATTATGGTCATTGTCGTTGCTGTAATTAGTGGGAGGCCCTGCAAGTTTTTTACTTCAACGTCGTTTTCATCTTGTGCTACATATCATAGTCTTAGATTTAGGCCTCAACTTTTAGTTCGATGACCTTTAAGACCATTCCGACAGTGGGATTTTCAGATTTAGGCCCCTTTGGCTCACATAATTAGATACTAAATGACTTGAGCCAGAATGTTATATTGCTCTGACCTTCATTCTTGCTAATGCTGCTTCCTTGCATACTTGCCAATTGAAACCAGTGAAGACTGTGAAGTCATACAAAGGAAGATAACAACAAATTGTTTTGGATATGTCCCTGCGTGCAGCGGTGTGGCTAAAGACAGACTTAAGAACAGGAAACATTTTGGACACATGAAACCTTTGACAACTGCACGGCGAGCAAGGCTCCACGGGTCTGTGAACTCAATTTTTCTTACATTTCCTGTCTTAAAAACATCTGAATTGAGAGTATACGTAAGTCTTCTAATAGCTAATGTTACTATAGCAGACATGAAAGAAAAAGATCCGGCTTAAAAATAGCGTGTTGGAAGATGGGCCCGGTAACCAGTTCCCCCCCCAAAAGAAAATAATTATTATTTTCTCTGTTTAACTTGTGCTTTGAAAGTGTTTGAGGATAAATAATGACATAGTTAATAGCATAATTTACAAGTGACCATGCTCCTGACCTCACTTTTGGTTAAATATTCATAGATTAAAAAAATATGTGTGTGTGTGTGTGTGTGTGTGTGTGTGTGTGTGTGTGTGTGTGTGTGTGTGTGTGTGTGTGTGTGTATCATTTCGGTTGTCAGTGTTTTAAACCGACGTGTCATAAATCGCGTTATCGCGATGTTGGTGCAAGAAGGCCAAGGATGGGAAATAACTTTCTGATACGAATCCGTTTCCGTCATCATAATAATGCTCCCGATGTCGCTGCTGTTTTTCCTGCCTTATAAGAGTCCCAAATCGCAATTAAAATCTCAAATGCGATTGACTCAATTGCTCTCTCGATTTAAAAGTACAGTGTGTACAACTCACTTTGCATCGAGCGGTAAACTTAACAAACTGCCATGACCTAAGTTTGAAGTGTGTGTATTTTGTAGCACGCCCGCTACGGTGCCTCAGAGAGACCACACTTGACAAACCAAACACCATTTTTTTTTCAGCAGAGGGGCCAGCGAAATGTCATCACAAACGACTTGTGGTATTCCCTCGAGTAGCGAAGTAAGTGCATTGCGTTTGTTACGCATGCTGTAGTCTTTGATCCAGCAAGTTTGTGATCGGGTGAATTGTCTCCTTTGGCCTTCCGTAGCAGAAAAATGGCGGTGAAACATGGCCGCCTCCTGTTCGGTGAGGCATGACCCATGTAATATAATTAGCGATGACTAAACCTATAATTATATATTTTTTAAATGTATGTTGATGTGACAGTACATACATTTTATTGAAACTAAATGTGAGTTTTAAAATGAATGAACACTGAAATATCAAAAAGGAGGACAAAGTACACGTCTCCCTTTTTAAATGGAGAGAGTTAAAGTAAGTATATTCAAGTCACGTACAGATACCAGAAAAAAAAATCCACTTAAAACTCATTCAGTACCAGCCAATTCTGGACCAAGTCTGAAAAGACGTTTAAAAACGTCTTTGGGAGTGAATGAGTTAAGAAGAGCGATGAAGTATTTGTTGCGGCTGTTTTTTTTAGACAGCACATCATGAAAGTTTGTCATATTTGACCATCGTGGTGCAGCTGTGACCAAGTGTTCACAACCAGGTGCTTCACAGGCAGCCACGTCATGAGAGGATAACACACAACAATGATTGAACAAATGTAATAAACAGAGGAACACCGCCTCCGCTCCACCCCTCGGCTGGCTGAAGCAGTGTCATATGAGCGTGATGTTATGCTAAATCTGCCCGCAGCGTGCTCTTCACGGGCACGGCCCACCACATCCAGCGGGGCCGTGCGGATGACCTGCGCGGGTCCTGCCTGCCTGCCTGCCTGCCTGCCTGGGCTGCACACCAACAGATGCAAAATCACATTAACCAAACGCCGCAATTAGTCTCACTCGTTCGTGGGTTAATGAGTTTGTGGAAACGCGCGACCCATTCCTCATTAGGTGATTTCTCATGCACTGATGAGAGGGAGAGAGAGAAAGAGAGACAGGGAGAGACAGACAGATATAAAGAGTAAAAAAGATGTACATACATACATCTGTATGTATATATATATATATATATATATATATATATATATATATATATATATATATATATATATACACACACACACACACACACACACACACACACACACACACACACACACACACACACTTGAGTTCTAAGCACCATTGCTGCAATATAACTGATTGCTCCACCCAGTCAGGAAAGTAACGGTGAAGTATGAATTGTCCTTTTTTGCACCGAGATGCCAATGAAGGTTGGTTGAAACGCATCACAAAACAGATTGTTAATATTTTTGTATTTGATGATTGTCCCGAGGTGTGAATGTGAGCACGGATGGTTGTTCGTCTGTGTGCCCTGTGATCGGCTGGCAGCCGGTTCAGGGTGTCCCCGCCTACTGCCCGAAGACGGCTGGGGTAGGCTCCAGCACCCCCCGCGACCCTTGTGAGGATAAAGCGGATCGGAAAATGGATGGATGGATGATTTTGATATCTATTTTGTTTATATAGAGAGGATGTCATTAGGTTGTACATGTTCATCCATATATTCAACTGTCCTACACACCCGCATAACAGAAATAAATGGATGTTCAGGATGTGGCCTCAGTAGCGACAAGCAAGTTGACACTAATAGGAAAAAGTGTGAGGTAAACTGTTTTAGCTCAGCTGCGCTAAACTTTTTTTCATTAGGAGGAATCCTTAATTAAACCGCAATGTTTTGATACCGAAACAAGAAAAATCCAATTATGGGCTTGCAGGCGATGCTGCTGGTCGGAAGTCATATCTCGTCAATTAGCACCCTGTGACCAGCGAGGGGGCCGCACTGTGTTGAAGTGGGGTCCACATTTAATCTCGGTAAGGTATTTTCACCTCACATCCAGTGAATTGATCTTTTACGAATATTAATATCTGGAGAAGATAATTGGACATAAAAACAAAGGCACATATTTGCTTGCTGTTGTTTTACAGTATGAGTAAATATTGATGTCTGTGAGATTGCTTCTTATGTAAAAAAAAATCATGGTAACACTAAGGAGATTGTATTCACAATTTAATAAGCAGCACGATTGGAGATACTTATTATTAAATTATGCAATTTGTGTGAAACTAAATGCAAGTATAAGATGCAATGCAAGCGCTGTTAAATAAATAAAGAAATAAAGGCTCTTCAGAGATGTTATTTTTATACTTAAAAGAAGAAGCTAGTCCTATAGGTTTTAAAAAAAAGATTATTCAAGGTGCTTTCATGATTCACTACCAGAATCAAATGGTTATTGATAGTGTTCAATATCCAAGAATCATTTGTGCATTTGGTGTTCTCTTATGTGGCCAAAGACCCACATTTGGGTACTATGTGTAGAACCTATTATTTAAAAATTATTATTATTAGTCTGAATAATACTAAATGCATCTTTACAAAGATAAGAAAGCTCAATTTTGATGGACACAATAAAAGAGGTATTGACTGAACAATGTGATGATTATTGTGGTTGGAGATTGACAGTGTTGGTGAGACGAAATATTCGCTCTCAGTTCACATCAATGGAAACTACAACAACAAACACTATCAAATAAGTCGCTCCTAAGTAGATGTCATAATATTGTGCTGGTGTTCCGAATAAAGTGACCAGATCACTGATACGTTGACTAAAGCCGATACTCATAAATCGAGGTCAGTGAGCAATGACCACAAACAAAAACCACGCCATAAAAGAAAATTTGAGATGATAGAAATGAGCTCCAATAAAATCAAATTGGCCAGAGACATTTGGACATTCTTTAAAAGTACTTTTATTTGTTGCTTTTTTTTAATTGGTACAAACCTGTCAATGTGATGCATTTCAATGTAAGATCAAACATTTAATAAGAAATGTGTCAAGTAATATAGCACATACAATAAGTTAAAACATGTCACACAAGAATGTTGTTGTTGTTTTTTGTTTTTTGTTTTTTAATCTACACAAAAACACCCTTTACAGAGTTTAGGTCTAGACTGAAAGATCACTGGATAGTATAAGTGTGTGAGTGTGCAGTGTCCCCTCGTGTAAAATCCCCACGCATGCACAGTGCATGCCTGCAGCTCCAACGGGCCCACTCACAGGCTGTGAACTCCCCACCCCCCTCGTGCCCCCATAAAAAAAAAAACTCCAAAAAATTTCATATTTCATAAATTACCTTTTGACATAACACAAGTTCACTTGAACACAACATTACAAGTGCTCCAAGAGGCACTCGGAGGAGACGACAATTTTTGGGGGGCCCTCCGGAGGATCATCACGGAAGGATTCAGAGTCAAATCTTTTCTTTTTTTTTGAAGTGAACATCATGAACCCACGCGCGGGGCTGCGCGGGTGACTTTCGTTGAGTCCCAGTGTCTAAATCGGGGGCGAGGGACACGAGACTCGGCGTGGGGGTTATGATGGTAAAAGTGGCGGGGGAGTGGGGGGGGGGGGGTCTGCGTGTTTTGGCCTTTGTACAAGTCACTAAGTGAAGCTCATGGACACTGTGTGCTCGAGTGCCTTGCGCCGGAGGGACGCGATGCTGGTCCCTCTCCACATGTCACTGTCCGGGGAGCTACACAGCTGCGGGGAGCCCGATACGTTCGTGGGGCCGGAGAGCGACGCCGACATGCTGGGGAAAGGCGACTGGTAGAGGTGCGACTGCAGGCCGGAGCCGTTGGACGAGAGGCCGTTGGACAGCCCCATGGAGTTGGGCGGCGGCCCGTGGCCGAGGCTGCACTGCGACAGCGACTGCGCCATGCCCGGCGGCTGGCGGCCGAGCGCCGGCGGCAGCTGGAGCTGCGACACGCCCGGCATGCCCGTGGCCCAGCGCGAGTCGTTGGCGTGGAAGGAGCACAGGCTGTTCTCCATGGCGGCCGCTGAAAACTGCGGCAGGCCCGGCGTGGGCAGCAGCGTGCCCGGGGCGCGGAACACGTTGGTGGTCTTCTTCCTCTTCTTCCACTTGGCGCGCCGGTTCTGGAACCACACCTGCGGGCCCAACGGACAGCGAGCGGTCACGCCGGGATGCGCCGCGTGCCCGAGACGCACCGCTGCCTCATTTCAACAGCGCCGCACGCTATAAATCTCCATTGAGTTTGGGGAGCGCCAATATTTACGTTTTGACGAGTATTGTCTTCGGGATCCATACGTGCAACTCGGGAAAAAAATATATAGTCCACTCCAAAAGGTTCACAGTTTTATTATTTATCGTTATATATTGAAAGATAACGAGCCAATAGTCGATAATGACTAATGGTCAAAATGGCCCAAAAAGGCAATCGTTTTCTTTTTTTTCCGTGTGTGTGTGTGTGTACACATATATATATATATATATATATATATATATATATATATATATATATATATATATATATATATATATATATATATATATATATATATATATATATATATATATATACACATACACATAGGTGTACTGTATAGGGCTACACACTATACTGTACCTAACGTACATACGTCGAGACTAACTTTGATATTTAGTTTTACTTGCTTACTGTTACTATTTTTTATTACCTTGCAAAAGATTGCATTTGAATTTCGTCATTTCTTTATCTGTCTATCTATCTATCAAGCAAGTGTCTTGCAAAATATGCTGCAGTCTTTTGTCTCGAGGGAATAAATAATCAAACGATGTGGTGCATGTTATTAGTCACAAAATTACAGTACGTCGTTAAAAACAAAAGTAAAAGAAATATAATTGCTTCAAGCAATTCACAGGGCTGGCCAGCAATCTGAATATTATCACATGCATGTAAGTACGTAATTGCTGAAATAAAAATATATTAATCTTCAACCATGCTGTAATTGTTGTGTATATTTAGTAAGAATTCTGCTGTCACACAATAGACAGAATACTGTCTATTGTTGTGAATTGTATTGTAAATAAATACGTCACTATGTCAACCGTGGGAAAATAAACAAGTAACCCTTTTCATATTTGTAACGTCACACTAAAGTCAACAATTTTGACAGAAATAACAATTACTCATTTATCGGTCACTTGGTGACAATACATAGTAAATTAACACACCCCCAAAAATCTATTTGTCGTTGCCTTCGAAAGTGACCTTGATTGGCCAATAAATAAATCACAATTGTATGTATAAATTTTTTAGGAAAGGAAATGTGAGCATGTCACCAAACGCGAAAGAAAATAGACGTGCCTTTCCATCATTTAAATATTTTTATGGAAGTGTACCAGATGATTAGAGCAATTGATTTGCTTTTAATCAGAGGCGTTTGTGAAGGGCGACCAAAAATGTCACGTTCCCTTTCCGCTTTTCCGAAAACAAAACAAAACAATATTACCAACGTAACGCGCGTTTTGCAGTGGACAGTTTACGCGTCCAGAACCCCCCAAAAAATACGCGCGGTTCTCGTGAAGATTTCATCACGCTGGGCTGTGATAAACTTGCTCTCATTCCACGCAGCCACGCGTGACGCACCAGCCGAGGCTATTACACGACGAGGAGAAAGCAAATGCAATCCCTCATCCCCCCCCATTCAAAAAGAGAAGATATTCTTCTCGGGTCCTATTAAGAGCTTCATGATGGAATATTTGAGGACGACCACGTGACCGGATCGAGGTGACTACTAACGATTGGACGACTTTTATCGTTTCCGTGGGATCATTTGCATGCGGTTTCCACTTGGCCGTGATCATAAATAAGACCGGAAAGTGGCTGATGTCTTCTTTGCATGTCAATATTACGCTTGTAGAAACAAACACGTGTGCAGATAATTTACTGTTCTTTCTTTTTTGTGTGTGTGTGTTATACAATTTCTGTTTTAACGTTCAAGTGGCGGTGAAAAATCGGTCGTTTTCATCGAGTGTGTGCTTATAGGACGGTTGTGCTCATATACACACACCACCCCGAAAGAATTTGTGAAATATTAGCCATTTCATGGGACATTAAAACTAATTGTTTTTCTTTTTTTTTTAATTTGTAATGTTTGCTCATTACGCTATTCTGGAATGACTTCGTTTCATTCGAATCGAAAAAAATGTGTTTTGGCTGTTCACATTCTGAGGAATGACGTAAAATTTAAGAGCGCGACTGCATATTAAAAGTAGATTCAATGATATTTTAGGGGTTGGAAAATATACACTGGAAATTGTAAAGCTTTGCTTGATTAAACACAAAAATCGAATCGAACTATTAACTGGCATTTTGAGAACTCTTATGAGACAAGAAATTGGTGATTTTTTTGTTTGTGGCGAATGATCAACGATTTAAATTACGTTTTCATTTCGACAGATGTGACAATGATAAGATTCATTTTTTTCTGTGCGCGCGTGTTTCGTGTTGAACTATTTGCAGCGCTGCTTCAGCACAACGGACAGCGACACAAAACAACTTTTTTTTAAGGCTGCATTTAAACGTTTTATTTTGTGCACGTAAAACTAATTTGGCCACTTCGTGATTCTGACGAGTTTCAGGGTTATTTAATCAAATGCGCATATCATGTCAAGCACAATGGAAGAAAACGGTTGAAGACGAAGTCAACGCTGAGTACGTCTGATATGATTGCGAAATGATTCATTGAACCTTACACGTGAGATTTGCATTGATGCCGGATCAGTTTTGAGTCCTTCAATCCTACACTATTTCAAAGGCTTACCTGGACTCTGGACTCGGTCAGGCCGATCCTCAGGGCCAGTTCCTCTCTCATGAAGATGTCCGGGTAGTGGGTTTTGGCGAAGCTGCGCTCCAGTTCGTTGAGCTGCGCCGGCGTGAAGCGGGTTCGGTGCCGTTTCTGTTTCTGTTGACTGGCCTGCCCGCCCGAGCTCTGCTGGGGCTGCTGCTGCTGTTGCTGTTGCTGCTGTTGTTGCTTCTCCGGCTCTTTCCCGTTCACCGGCATACCGGCCGAGTTGGATCCCACGGTGGTGATGTCTTCGCCGGGTAAGAGAGTTGCTCCCTCCACGGAGTCCGAACCGGGGGCCATGTCTCCCGGATGGCCCTGGTCCGGGACCCCGCCGCCGAGCCGACACTTGAGAGCCTCACGATGTCCGAGTAACTCTGCAGCATCTTTCATCCCTGAGAAGAATAAACGGAGTATCAATGCATGTCTTTAAAAAGAAAGGAAAAACAACCCACTAATGGAACCAAAATCATGACAAAAATAATAAATTAACCTAATTTAGCTGGGTGTCTTAATCACATTTATGCTGTCAAATGATTCCTAATTCTACAAAAACACTTACGCGTAATTAAATACACACTCAATTGATCTTCCCCCCCCAAACACACACACGCATGCACATACAGACGCACGCGCACACACACAAGGTGAAATAAATAAGAAGTTAAGTCTTACAGTGGAGTTTAGCTCCCGGGTTGAGAGCCGAGAACTCACCGAGCCGAGCATCCAGGAGGTCGGCGTGGGAGAGCATCGCGTAGCGCTCCAGGGCGAAAAGAGGTCCGGGCAAAACGCTCCTACTAACTTCGGGGGCAATTTAAGGGGTATAGATGTTGTAAATGAAGGAAAATTCGCTTTGTGCTTAAAAAAAGGAGGTCTCTTGCATTATAATGGCCCTTAGAAGGGCTGGGAGGCGCTTATTAGTGGAGCCAAGCCGTCAGCTTCCTCAAATAAGAACCAATCACAGGCAAGGATTGGACCCAACCGACACCCCCAAACACCCAGACCCCCACCCACCTTTCTTGTTGTGTGTGTATTTTAAAGGTACGCACGCGCCCAGACCCAACGCGCACGCGTAAGAAAAAAAAAGGGAAAAAAAGCACTACAATTTAATTCTGCCATACCATCCTCTGATTTATTAGCTTTTTCATGCTCAAATTATTCCACGTTAAAACGTCTTAATGTGTTTGTTTAATCTGCGCGAGGGCTGCGGGACACCTGCTAGGGAGATGAACACACGCGTGAAATGTCCCCACTTAGAATTAAAAAAAAAAAGAGAGTGAGCGGAATTAATGTCAAATTGCAAAACAATTGCACTATACGGCGAGTGTGCGCGCAACATCGACAACAAATAACAATCCGGGGATGTGAATTTAAAACTCAAGTGCATGCATGCAAATGAGCCAGATGATTTCTTTTTTAAACGGTTGCACAAACAAAACAAATATGCGTCCCGGTCCCGGCTGGCAGGTGATTTGTGGAGACAAATGGAGGAAATAAATAAATAAAGGAGTACAGATGGATCGCGGCTCCGTTTAGTGATCGGACCGCTTTAACTCCCATCGACTTTTCATCAAGGCGTTGGCAATTAGAGCCATTTAGGCCCGCTTTGCTTGGAACTAAATCAGACGTGCAGGAACCTAAACGCTTGCCCCCGTCTTGCAGGGGGGCGTCCGTAAGAAGGACTGTTACACAATTAAAAAAAGAGGGGACAAGCATTGATCTGAAACGCGTCTATCCACCGTGCAGGCTGCGTGGCGCGTGGGGGATTTTGAATATTTAGTATTTTGGGGATGGGGGGATTTTTTTCTTCCCGGGACAGATGTTCGGGTTGAGGCCGGAGAATGGAGCAGCACAGCCCGGGATTTGACAAAGGGCGCGTCCGAGCGAGGAGTCCTTTCTCCCTCTCTCTCGAACCTCCACATGGTGCTTTGTACTCAACCTGTCCGGATGCAAAGAAGCAGCGCAGCGTGGAAAAAACGCAAGCAAATGGACCGGTACGTGCAGGGGATGAAGAGAACTTCAACATCATCATCATCATCATCATCATCATGAAAGGCCGTGAATTTAGTGAGGGAAGAGGAGGAAAGGGATTGTGAAGCCAAGTTTGTTTTATTATTATTATTATTAGTAGTATTATTATTATGAGAAGGTTCTGAAAGGGGTCCGAAGACTAGTAAAATCCGGTGCGGGCACAAAGTTAAAAATGGGTAATTATTTAAATTATGTTTTTATATATATATATATATATATATATATATATATATATATATATATATATATATATATATATATATATATAACAATATAGCACATTTACTGCTTTACTTTGCATAATTACATCGGGTGTGTATTGAATAAAACTACAGCTAACCGTAACAATTTTGTACAATAACAACAGCAACAAAAAATAATATAGCAACGTTCATCATTATTAAAGCATGTCCATATGGTACTGTGATTTTCCAATGTAGGTCTAATAAATTAATATATGAAGACAATAGTAATGATAATAAATGGATATTCTGTTTTAAGAGCGTAATAAATGTAATAAAGACCATGCCAATGCAAATAGTGCGATTAACACTTTATGAGGCACTCGGTGAAATTTTTAAAATAATTTCACACAGGCGCCACAATTTTTCTATGTCGGTATTTTTTTTTCTTTTTCGTCTGCATCATTATTATACAAGAGTAAAAAAAATCAGTAATTAAGGATCGTCTATATTGGCCTTCATGTTTGATAATTTGGGGATGGGTGCCAGAAATCGAGGGCAAAAATTGCTGTTTTGTTGTAGGCGAAGAAGGCAAAGTAATCAGTAGGAATCTCTTGTGCGGTTGGCGCCTACGACTCTTGCCTTTATTGGCGTAATAAGAGCGAGACACTTGTACGGGCTCTATGTCTCACTCAGCCTCCCTAACTGGACCACATCAATCTTTCTGCTTTGCAGTGGAAACACTCGCGCGCAATCCGCGCGGGTTAATGCGGCGCATCTGAGTGCACGCGGGGCTGTTTACACGCCAAGAGACACACTTTGAATGAACATACAACACCACAAAAACAAACAAAAACAAATGCAATTTTGTCGAGCAATAAGATCAGATTTATTTTTTTTTGTTGGTCACCTCGACTGCGTTCCATTCACTGCGCAAAAGCAAAAGACGGATAAACGCGGGACTATAGACACAGTATTCTGATTGTATTAGGCCGAACACTTTTGAGGCACACGCGCATTCACTCGCTGAAGGGGGTAAATCGATGTTCCATCTATACAGAAATGGTTGAAATGGCATTTGTGTGTGTGTGCAGGTGATTTGATGACGGTCCAATGAGTACATCCGACCCCCCCGCCCTCCTCCTCCACCCTCCGGCCCCCCTTCCACTCCTCATGACAGGCTTCCCTCTCCGGCCATCCAGTTTGGCTGCAACACGGCGTGCATCCCGAGCCCCAATTAGGCCCGCCGCCCCGCGCCTGCTCCCCGGTACTGCGTGATCTCTTGCACATGGCGGTAATCACAGGCTCCAAATAAAATAATCAGCAAAGAAGAGCCATTTCCTTAATGATGAAGAGGAGGAGTGTGGCACGCAGAGGCTGAATTGCGGCGCGCGTGCATGTGCGTGTGTGGCGGAGGGGTTATTAAAAAAAAATCGAGTCATTAGGGCACAATATTAGGTACACCTGCACCATGGCCTAAATAATAACGCCGACTTATTAAAAAAATTAAAACATTAGAGTCGCAACGATTAATCTACAACTAATAATCACAAACTTTCAAAATCCTCAAAATTCCGGCTTCTTGCCAGGAAACCTTGTACAATTTCTGTCGTCATCCACGAAAGCAGAGTGATTATTTTTTTGGTTTTGTTTTTTTTTTCTCAAAATAAATCTGCTTATATTTTGTAAAACAATGACTAACATTATTTTTTACCATGCACATTTCTGATATGTTCTGAACCAAACCAGGAACTGAATCATAACACCAGTCAACAGCAAATTTTATTCCGGGAAGGCTCTATGTGTCCCTTCATGTATTTTTGACGCAGATGTAAAAATGTATTTAGTTTCTTTTCTTGTGCATCAGGTTTTTGAGATGATTTTTTTCTTTTCACATTTGACTTATTAGAGCTTGCAGAATATGAATTTTAGTGGCTATGACGTTTCAGAAATAAATTACCCCTGCTGCAGAACCTAACCCTTAATTCATCCATCCATCTATTTAGAAGAGGGCCGCCGGCGTGCCGGAGCCGGAGCCGATCCCGGCTGTTTTTGGGCAGTAGGCGGGGGACACCCTGAACCGGTGGCCAGCAAATGGCAGGGAGACAAACAACCTCGGGACAATTTAATTGTTCGATTAACCTGCCATGCATGCTTTTGGGATGTGGGAGGAAACGGGAGTACCCGGAGAAAAACCATGCAGGCACGGGGAGAACATGCAAACTCCAAACAGGAAGGCCGGAGTCGAACCCTGCTCCTCTGCGCTGTGAGGCCAGCGTGCTAACCAGTCGACCCCTTTAATACATAAATATTAGATATATTATTAAAACATGATGCACTTTGGAAAAACGAGGACAGATTCGGAATCAACTCAAAAAATGCACGTCGTAAAGTTTATTTTTAAAAAACAAAGCTGGGGCGGCCGGTAGTCCAGTGGTTAGCACGTCGGCTTCACAGTGCAGAGGTACCGGGTTCGATTCCAGCTCTGGCCTCCCAGTGTGGAGTTTGCATGTTTATTATTGGGCTTGCGTGGGTTTTCTCCGGGTGCGCCGGTTTCCTCCCACATTCCAAAAACATGCATGGCAGGCTGATTGAGCACTCTAAATTGTCCCTAGGTGTGAATGTGAGCGTGGATGGTTGTTCGTCTCTGTGTGCCCTGCGATTGGCTGGTAACCGATTCAGGGTGTCCCCCGCCTACTGCCCGGAGACGGCTGGGATAGGCTCCAGCACCCCCCCGCGACCCTAGTGAGGATCAAGCGGTTCGGAAGATGAATGAATGAAAAACAAAGTTGACCAACTGTCCATAATCTCATCCACCTTCACAAGGGCTCCAGTTGCAAGTGAAGAAATACAACCCTGGGCAAAATCTCAAAAATCATTGTAACTGGAGCTTTGCTGCTTTGTAGGTTCTTAATATTTTCACCTGTCATGTAACCAAAATGCAAGAAAAATGTTGCAAACGATGTCAAGGTGAAAAGTCAGACATAACTGTTGGTAACTAATTTTGTTGTGACTGAGTGAACAAAAAGAAATCACCCCTCTTGAAAAAGCACATGTATGTATGCAAACCCTCTCGCTGATTCCCCTTAGAAATGCCATCAATATTCATCGAAACATCAGGAGAAAAATATCAACATCTGATTTCCCGCTTGACTCCGCGGCAGCCCTTTTGCACGTCTCATCCACAATGTGAAAAATCTAAATAACCAGCAACAGCCTTCATTCATCAGGACACGAGATGATTCCCGGAATACAGATGCATATTTTATTCGAGAAGTGACGTGTTGCCACCATAGCTCGAAATGTCACATTTTTTTTCATTAAAAAGAACACCAAATGACTTACAATCTGCTTCTCTTTTTTTGAAAAGTCCACATTTTCAACATATCAAAGGCTCAAAAGGCCACCAGCCAAACAAATCCCGCGCGGATATATTTTGACAGCCCGTAACAGCTGCAAGCATCCACTGAAGCTTTGTGATGCTTTCCCCGATTCCTCATCTTGCCGCATTGTTCTTGAAAATAAAGCAAATTGATTAATAAAGAACAGTCTTTAATTACACTTGAAAGAGAGGCTAAATATTGAAGTGAATGGGGGTCAGAAGATTAACTATGACGCCTTAATATAGTGTTGTTTACATCCCATTCTTTGACTTTCCCTCTAGTTCTGCTCCAGCTATTAAAACTATGCTCTTTCTTAAGAGCTTCTCATTAGCGGGGCTCCATTACAGTGGCTCCATCATTAGGAAGCTGTGATGCATCATTTAAGGTAATGAGCGCCTTACATTACAGGTGCCAGCGAGCTGTGGACGCGGCGCCGCAAGGACCGGTTCTCAGGAGATTTACTAGGATATACTGTCGTTAGAAGACTTTGGGAGTTCCAGTACATGGAAAGGAGAGGACTGTTGACGCTAATGCGGCCTAATCTGAAGTACCTAACTTTCATTAACATGTGGTAGGGCAACATTGGTGTGCGTTTCAATGGTGAGACACATGTTTGGAACAGCGTGGCAGGAGAAACGAGGCCATTTAGGGATTGTTTCTGCAACAACTGGAATTGTGGCATCGTTTATTTTGTAGCTATTTGAGTTTGTTTGTTGAGTTGAGTTGAATATATATTTTTTGTAATTTAGTACTAATCAGCAGAAAATGGGGGGAAAAAAAGAAATGTAATAAGTTGGGCGGCCCGGTAGACGAATGGTTAGCGCGTTGACCTCACAGTGCAGAGGTCGTGGATTCGATTGCGGCTCCGGCCTTCCTGTGCGGAGTTTGCACTTTCTCCCTGTGCCTGCGTGGGTTTTCTACGGGTACTCCAGTTTCCTCCCACATTCCATAAACATGCACGGCAGGCTGATTGAACACTCAAAATTGTCCCTCGGTGTAAGTGTGACTGCGAATGGTTGTTTGTCTCTGTGTGCCCCGCGATTGGCTGGCAACCGATTCAGGGTGTCCCCCGCCTACTGCCCAAAAACGGCTGGGATAGGCTCCAGCACGCCCCGCGACCCTTGTGAGGATAAAGCGGATCAGAAAATGGATGGATGGATGGATGTAATAAGTTTAAGATTCATTCAAGTTGCTTGTTATTAGGGTTTACGTCAAGATTTCGGGATACCCACGCACTTCCAGTAGGTAGCTGTTGTGCAAGCTTTTACGGCCTTTTGAAATGTAAAATTGGGACTTTACTTCACGCTCTAAATTAACCCAAGGTGTGATTGTGAATGTGAATGATTGTTTGTCAATCTGCGCCCTGTGATTGGCTGGCCAACAGTTCAGAGTGTACCCCGCCCGGCAACTGTTTGGAGATGGCCTGGATAGGCTCCAGCACCCCTGTGACCCTTGTGAGGATAAGTGGACCTCAGATTTTTGAATTTGATAAATTTCTAAGTCAAGAATGAAATATTTGTTTTCTCCATTTGAACCCCTGCTGACTTACCAGCATATAAAAAGTTATCTTTTTTTTTTGTCTTCCTTTTCTTCCTAATGTATTGCCAATGTATCGGATCAAGACTCAGCCATCGGCAGTCACTTGAAAACAAATGACTCGGACTCAAATTTGGACGCATAAAAGCGATGCCCGGGACATCTCCAGTTCCACGCGTGGTCCGGAAAAGAATTCAACTCTTATCTCAAGGCCTCGCAGCACGGTACCAGAATGACATTACTGCAGCGTGAGATTGACTCTGCATCCATTTGTTGTCTACTGTGACAAGGAGTGTTTGTTCTAGTGGCAAACACGGCAGAGAGAAGGGGAGGACTTGGGTCAGCGGTGTCTCTGAGTGGCTTGAAATTAGAAACATGTGCTGGCAATTATCAAACCGCGGCAAAGCCACGTCATGCAATTGAATGGCTCAGCAAATGAAAGAATAAATGGGATCACTCTCTTTGACCTTGCTCGTCGCCACTTCGCCCAACTTCATCTGCCCCCTGGTACTTCTCAGTGTACGACTCTCTCTCTCTCGCACACACACACACGCACGCACACTGTTTGTATTTTGACGCTCAATGTGCGTCATAATAGGGAACGTTGCCGCAACATCCTCGAGTTTTGGGTCGAGCTTCACGTTTGCGCTCAGGCGCTCTCCCGTCGGCATCCATTCTCTTTATCATCCTTTCCTGGTCTCCTCCCTCTCCCTCACTCGCTCTCTCTGCCACTTTTCTGCTGCACCTCTGCTAAAACACGGGCGCACTACCCCTCCCAAGATTAATTGATCATCAATTTAGCTCTAATTTGGACCAAGTCAGCTGGTAAATGGGGCAGTTTTCCCTGATTGTTTGTGAAATGTGTGCAAGTACATTGATAAATTTTGATTATTTATCAATTACAAGCAAATGAAGTAAATCTATTGAATAAATTCTAGCCTGATTGCCGTAATAGAGTTTGAAAATATGGCTATTGATAATGATTCCGGCTAATAGTCTTTTCCGGCGGCGGTTGCCGGCTTGTCGGAATGACAACACAAAACTCATTTTTCACAGAATCAGCTGAGTGAGTGCGAGGTTGATCTTTCATTAATCAGTCACATTATGGAGCTGATACGCCGTAATGTGCCACGCTTCTCTCACAAAGACTCCGACGCTTTGTCATATTTTATGTCAATTACCAGTCATTTTGTTGTGTTCCATCAAGCCACCTTGTAATAGTTAACATATGCTAAGGTAAAGCTCCTCCGTCCCGCCCTCCGGGAGCTCCGGCGGAGGAGTTTGGGAGAGACAGCGAGCGCTCTTAATTTCTTATTTTCCTGGCCACGGGCCCTTATGGGAAGGGTGGAGCGGCGGCTTTTTAAATGGACCTGCCATCATGTTTTCCCAACACTAATGGAAACGCAGCTTTGTGGAAAATAGGAGGGAGAAAATTGGAAATAGGTTGGGGGAGGCCTTTAGTACACAATGACAGGTGATAGAGCCAGAAGGAGTATTTGCGCATGGACGTACAAATTAGCACTGACAATCTCTCGCTGTGTCTAACTATTAAGAGCAGGTGATTGATTGATTTGGATTTTGTCACCATTTATACTGAAATTGTTACAGAAGAGAAATGAATCACAGACGCGCACAGGCAAGACGGCCCAGCATCGCAAGTTGACGAGAAACTGCGCATCATTTGTATGACGCTTATCACAATGTGAGGCACCCCTCACCGAGGGGGCGCCAGCGCATTACAGGGGAGGTGCAGCAGCTTGAGAAAAACAAACCAAAAAAAAAGACATTTTGGTAAAGCTGCTAAAAATGCTAAATTTGGTGCAGATCAGGGTCTTGAGTTTGACATATTTGAATTAGATAAACAAGTCTTCGCCACGTCTACTGAAAATAAAAGTACTTAACTATCAGTGGATGGAGTCGGATGATCAAAATGTGGTAAACTGATGGAATTTTCAACTACTCTTGAATATAATAGAACAGTATACAAGTACAAACACATTTTAACCAAGTGGAGGCCGAAGTTTGAGCCTATGCAAGCGTGCGCAACAATGTGCCCCTGTTTTCCATTTGCCGAATTGGAAAATAACTGACAGAATGACAAGAAGTTGCTTATTCAAAGAAAGTGGAAACCATCCGACTTTCGTGGAAGCCAAAGGGCTTTAACACGCTGGAACCTTGGTCATCTCCAGTCTGAGCAACGGCGCATAAGTGAAATGATTGTTTGATTTGGAATCAATGATAAGAAGCATTGATGTAGCAGCAGCAGCAGCGCCCGTTGGAAGCAACTTAATGATCAGCATTTAGAGCGGGCAGATAAAGCACCGCGCTGCAGATTCAACACAGGGGCCAAGTGCAGGTGAATTAACCCGGTCCACATCTAATATGCTGGTGTCAGCTCTGGTTAGCGTGCGGCTACACCGCACCCTGTATTGGCAGTGGCACGGCATCCAACATCGTCTTCCCTCCATATGCCAGCAGGCAGCTATCTATAATCGATGGCCACTTTTAATTGGGTGGCCTGTCTGTCGGTGCGCGGGTGATGGTGTAGGGTGAGCACCACTGTATATATTTACCCCGCCGAGGAGAAATAGCGTAGGTCGTCCTCTCTGGTAAAAGCCAATCAGAGCTTGTGCTGTTGCATGGCAGACAGTTATAATTGAATAATTTCACACGGTGACCCTCGATAAACACCCAGGACCCACATGCTGTAACAGGCATGAAATGATATAGATTGGAATATAAATGAGTTTACACATCAGTCAGAGATACGGACGATTCACAGGGTATAATTTAGAATATTTTCATTTTACACAGGATAAAGACCTGCTTAAATTAAATACTTTTTAAAAGCATGTCTATATAGGATTGATATATGTTTATTTATTTATTATTATGAATATTTATAATTAAAAGAGCAACCTCAAAAGTCAGTTTTGGACTCAACACTAGTGTGTTTTTGTAAAGACGCTTACGAAACTACTGGAACAGTGGCTTTGCGCCAAACTTGCTCTCATTGAGTGAGACAGACTTGTGGGTATTATCACTTGGAGCCGAAATATATATTTTTGGAATACTACTGTAAATTTATGTAAATTAATGTTTGATTTTAATGCTTCTCATTTTCGGTTGGCATTAACATCTGCCCAAGTGACTGCCGATGATAATTAGCTTAATTGAGCTAACTTGGGCGCATCTATAAATGTGCATTGTTCCTTTTCATATTAAAAAAAAAAAACATTGTTTCTACTAATCATATTCTTTGTGCCGATGTATAAGAACTACGCAGGTTTGAGATACTTTTATTTCTCTACTACAAGAGACACCTTGCACGCAAATGAAAATATTAGATGTGCGCTAGCTGCATTTTTCTTTTCCAACCTTCCTCTTGTTTTTAAAGGAGGTTGGGAGGTTGCCATGCAGCGTTGTGAGGAGAGAGTCTGCACAGGAGCCGGAGACAAGAGCCACCAGTGGACATGCTGCTTTTTGCCGCAGCTGCTAATTGATATTGAGCGCGCTGCTGGTGAGGAGCGCGCAAGGCCACTGCTGGCTAATCTGTGCTTTAATCAGCGTGTGTAATGAGAGTGGCGGCACGCTCCCACAGAAGAGAGACTTACAAGCAGCGTCTGTCAGCATCCGGAAGAAAATATTGGGTCGAACTCCTGTGTGATTATTAGCTGGCGTTTGTGGTTTTTTTAAAACCCTCAGGAGGTAGAAGGTGGAAGCTGTCCTTCAGCACACCTGATGGGACCTGCGGATGCTGTCCAAGGTGTTTGGTTGTTGTGCATTCAAATTTTCATTCACAGGAAAACTCTGCAATATCTCATGAAATCTCGAGGACCAGAAAACCAAGGGGAAAAAAATTGAATGTGGGCACAATATTCATAAATAAATGGGCCCAAATGCTATTTTGTGGCCTCAAAGTACTAATTTGCGACCATGATAGATGAATAATGTGTACGTGAATGAATTTGCGGTCACAACGCAGGCAGAAGGTGGACGTGAAACACTTATTGACCCCGTATTGAACAGCCGAGTAAGCTACTTGGGTGCACCGCCTCTAGAAATGGTCATATAGAGCCAGAACCGACACTATAGATCGGGATAGTATGATTGAAAAGTATCGTTTTTGCTCTTCTTGTATGTGATGCTGCTCCAAGGGTGTTAAACTAGCAATTGGTTGAAGGTCTAGAATTACCGCATGATCTAAGCTAATGTCTGTTAGCCTGAATATGGCGTGTAAACATTTTGATTTTTAACTACAATACAATGTTTTATTCTCTTGTTTTACGTGTCAGTTTTCCAATAAACGTCAACTGGGAGTGTCAAATAGCTAGCTAGCTTTAACTATTAAGAAGCCTCAGAGAGAGATTAAGAACCAGTATGGAGGAATATTTTTAAAAGTGTGTTTTAGTAAGGTTAATTGCTTTTAAATCGCATGGAAGGGCTTAACTACACAAAAATGCCTTTTTAAAATATGGTCTCTGTTTATCACAGATGTTCACCTGTCGCCATTGGGTCTGGAATATAAATACTCACTGTAGATAAATCAAGTAACCAACATATTAAATCAGCTCTCAAGTAGTATGCAGCGTACTTGTAGACGTTTAAATGAATGATGTAAAGGACCGTAACAATGCCACTCTCTGACAGCGTCAAAAGAAAGCATTTGCGGGTGTACCTAATGAAGTGTCCAGTGATTAAACCTTATTTATTGCTTCACAAGCTAATGTCAGAGCACGATCACCGCTCGTTGGGGTAAAGTTAATTATCAAATGAGAGAGTGCTATTGTAACGGAACAACACGTACCAAAGGATGGGATGAAGGGTTGGGGGGGTTGGGGTGGTAGCGTGGGGTGGGGGGCTGGGAGGGGGGTATTGCGCACGTGTCGGCCGCAGACTGAATAGCAAGCGGAACATTAGCAGAGGTGTGTGTGGGAACACTGTCAGACAATTAACAGGCTATCACAGATCTCACACACACACACACAGGCAAATAGGTATGCACACATCTACACACACCACCCCGTCCACCGCACACATGCTCGGTTATGCATACTTTAAACAGGAGAGTGTGTATAAAACGAATGGCCACTAATTATGAAATCGAGCCGAAATAATTGCTCCCGTCGACGTGTAAAACGGGTTATTTAATTGCCAACTAGGATTTCAATTAATACGTTACACAACGTCATATGATAAGCATACTGTACATGCTAAAGTTTGGGAAATCAGTATTCAACTAAAGGATTTGTGTAAATGGATGATTAAGTAAGACTACCTGAGTAGGAACTGTTTGAAATGTTTTTCATATTCATGGTTAAGATTAGCTCAATGAGAGGGAGACGAGCCCATTCTAATTTCACCCCATTTTACTTTAATTTAAATTGTATTCATTTAAATATAATGATATTATTTATTTTTAAAAATTGATATTTTATGTTATGTATGAGCGCCATTCAAACTTTGCCTTTTCCCGGAGTGCTTGACTACAATTTAAACGACCTCACTATTTTGGGCTATGATCGACTCACACCCTGAGTGTGGGAAAGCAGCGGTGCCTTGAGATACGAGCGGGATCTTCGGGTGTTTTGAGATAAGAGCTTTTGTTTGGCCAATTAAAGAACCCATGATAACCCTTTGAGCAACGGAGGTTGAACATAAATTGAGGCGCTACATATGATACAACAACATGTTCTTTATCCTCTGCACAAAACAAACTACATGACAGCAGTTACTGTGGAGCTGCGACGGTTGTCTCCATTCATGTCTGTATTATACTGCCCCCTGGTGGTCGAGGCACACACACCAGAAGGTGCAAGGTGTGGCACAACATCCAATGAATTGGAACAAAATAAGCGGTAGAAACTCATTGTTTACATTTAATTGTGTCATTGTATATATGTTTTTTTAAAAAGACAGGATAAGAGAATATTAGTTTTTTTTTTAAAGGCAAAAAAACAAAAAAGTAAGGCTTGCCTTCATTTCAACGGGGAAAATTGATTTGACATTCAAGTGTTTAGAGGTTTGAATGTGGTCACGGGGAAGAAGAAAAAAACTTCTCTATCTCATCTCATGGCATCACTGTACTTGGTAAGAAAAGAGAAATAAATTTGTCTTGAATGCATGCCTACTATCACCTCATTCCTCATGCAAACAGTGAAAATACAACAGTGGTGCTGTGTGGGTGGGTGGGAAGGACGGATGAATCGAGGTTCCTCCTGACAGAAGAGGAGCACACCTCCGTCCTCTCCCGGCCTGGTCCATTTCCTGTCCCCCCCGGTGCCAACACTTTTGTCTCTCTCATCAATCACAACCCGTACGCGTGTGTGCACGTGTAAAAATGCACACACTCCTGTTCTCTAACAAAACAGACACCGTGGTTCAAGTCGACAGTTGTCGCAAAATGAGATATCCACAAAAAGTGACAACCCCTCCAACTAAGTGATTGATAGCTGAAACTAGAAGGATATAATGGCACTTCTTAAAGGTGAGGAGGCACCTGCTTGGATACTTAGCAGACAAAGTAATCACATGACTCACTGTGGATATAAGTGATGGAACCCCGCTGGGTTTTTTATTACGAGTCATCCAGATTTGAAAACCCCGCCCCCCCAAAAAAAATTGTACTACTAACGGAATTGTACTGTTCGCGTGGCTTGAAAAAAATCAGGTAGATGTCATATATGGGCAGAAACTAAAAAGGAAAATCCATTTTGGCCATCTCAGGGGGCGGCCATTTTGCCATTTGTTGTCGACTGAAAATGATGTCACGGCACGTAAGGGCCTAGGTAATGACCAATCACGACTCACCTGTTTTCTGAGTTTGGTCATGTGACATTTGCAAGCTGAGTCATGATGGTCATTTTGAGCTCTGAGTAGCTGTGATGTCATTGTCAGTAAGTGGCAAAATGGCCGCCTCCTGAGATAGTTAAAAATGGGTGGATGATGCCGCTTAATTCATATTCAACAGCAATTAAAATGAATTAAATTCATTACAGCCGGAATATTGTGTGTAGGCAAGTGCAGCCACATAAAACATTGACAAGAATTTTTTGGGTTGACTTCGCCTTTCCTACTGCATTAAATGTTCTGTAGTGACTAAAAAAAGGTTAAGACACTGCATAATTAATCACATTTGGAACTTTTAATCCAGTAATTCTTTTGCGTACCACGAGAGGAGGAAAAGCAATTCAATCTTCTTTTGGTATGCACTGGCACAGGTGGATGAAGAAAGATTCTTTGGCCCCAAAAGTAATTTTCGGTTCAATTAAGTGATATCGGATAATTTCGTTTTTTTAATTTTTTAACTTGATGTAGAATGTATAGTGTTGCATGTATGGAAACAAATTTCATAAAGATTGAGTCATTGACTGACTTTTGTTGACCCCACTGCTATAATACACTTGCTCTTTATTAAATAAGAAAATATTAGAAAGCAAAAGCAGTGCCATCTGGTAGACAACCGAAGAGATGCCACAGACTGACAGAATTCATCGGGTTCGCTGGCAAACAAACCCAGCCGTAGAGCGGCTCTACCTCAGCGGGAGGCCGCTTTTATGAATCATATGAAGCGCACATTGACCCGGTGACCTTGGAGGGCTTGAACTGTGGGGCGGTGATGGAGTCTGCGGCGAAGAAGAAAAAGAAAGGAGCGATTTTTACAGAGTGCCGCAGTGAAGAAGCTGCAGAAGTTTTGAAGGTGACTGCAGGTTATTTCCTCTCATGCATGTGCAAATAATGCGCACATCTCCTGGGCGCCAGCCACCCCCCCACCCCCACCCTTCCTCCACCTCCTCATTCCTCCCACGCCCCTGCCCTCTAACTGCCTATTTAGGGCTCAAATTGGAACGACCCGCCGCTATTTCCAAAACAAATAAAGTGCCTTTGAAATGGATTAGCGAGATATGTATGAATTTCTGCTTGATTTATTTGATCATTCCACATTACAAAAGCTGCGTGGCGCTCAAATGCCATTACAAGTTTTCAGTTCCTCTCATTATGTAAGAGAAATTAGGCCTCGATAGGATTTCACTGGGGCGCAGTGGTTCGGCGGATGAAATGTAATTTGCAGGGGGGGAATTTGTTGTATCTGTCGCAAATATTCCCCAATTAGTCACGTAATTATTGGAAGGTTTCTGCAATTATGAATTAAGCCGGGGAAATCTGAAGCCGTGGCTGCCCCTAATTGGTCTAGATTTGATATTTTGCATATTTGCATAATGAGGAAATTGGGGAGGAAATTGTGTTCAGCCATTTGTGAAGAATTCTATGAATTTTATGAATGTGAAAAGCTATCCCCCCTCCGCGGCGGATGCCTTTCAACCAGGGATCCCGGAGGGTGGCGGGGGCAGGCCAATGTCACCGCAGGAAATGTTGCGCCGGGTGTGAGATGTACACAAATAGTCTTAACGTAGCACAAGGTCGCGAAGGAAACACACGTTGTGTGAAAGCCTGCGCTGGGCATGCCATGTTTTAAACATTAGCCTGGATGGGAGGGGGCGGCACGACTCGTCTCCTTTTTCGTGTGGCATCAGTGAACAAACACCGAATGGTGTTTTATTAAGAAGCCTTTGATTTTGTCATTAGATTTATATTAGATAATTCATCCAGATTGGCCTGCGAGACTTAATTATGCATTATCACAGCGTGCTGATTGATATTGAGAAAGATAAGTGTTCTATGTAATTGGTAATAAAGAAGGTAATTTTAGAAATTTGTCCAATCAGTAATGATTATGAGACTGTGAGTGGTTAATGGCGTTAACTCAGGTACCCCCTTTTACACCGTTCACCCCACTGGCGGTCTCATTTTTAGGAAATAAAAGGATCTACAAGGGAACACCTTTTTTTTGTCGCACGCATTATTATCACAACAGTTTCTAGTTTGTGACATTTATCATGTCCGCTCATTCTTTTTACGGGCCTGCATGCCGAACAATTGTGTTGAAAATGGCCTTGACCGAATGACGTAATAATCACTTGACGGTTTTAATTCAACATTGGAGATTATCGGCAGCGCTGTTGCTCCTTTCGTTGAGCACAATAAGGTACAAATATTAGAAACAGACACAAACACATTAAAACGTAGTGGTAAACTGTCGATTTTTATTTTTAAAATGGGAGAGAGGTCGTTCTTGAATTGGCTCTCATCATTAGTGTATCTAATGCTGTGGCCCCGGGGGGGGGGGGGGGTGTACCGTATCGACTTTCACCTTCTATGTGGTTGATCCAACGCGAAGGAGGCAGCTGTTAACAGTTGTGTGGTCAACGTAGTAGTAGTAGTAGTCGTAGTCGTGTGTGTCCTCATGCTGGAGCAGCAGCCCCTCCGAGAGTCGTAAATCGTACGGCAGTAAAAGAAGGAGAGAGAGAGAGAGAGCGAACGAGAGGCTGATGAATGTGTGAGAGATAGATGTGTTAAGTGACCTTGGAACATTACACTCTCCTTCAAAGAGGGCCAATGAAGATTAGTGCGGGGGGCCTGTCGCGACACACTGAGTGCACTCGTGTGTGCTCTTATCATGTCCGGGCACTTTTCACAACTTTGTCATGGGAATGGTGTCATTTTAACGCACGCACGTTCCCATAACCTATTGTTTAATTACCGAGTAGTATTTCTGTCGTCTTCGCCCCCCCCCATTCGGATTATGGCCGGCGAAAATGCTCATTTAGCCAATACTTGGGGTTTTTTTTTTCCACCGCTTCTCCACTTGTTATTCTTATTACATTTATTTGGCGACATAAATGTGTAGCCATGGAAACAACATTAAAGCTGAAGTATGTTGTTTACATATTGATAAGTTGTGTAATTGACATTGAATGCATTTTTCATGGATGCTCACCTGAAACAAATTCGGGGTTCGACTATAAAAGAAAATATAATCTCTTGCGGAATATACAAAGCAATTGAAGATTAGTAACGTGAAGTCACACGACGTTGACGTTCCCCCGCCCAAAACATTTGCAAATACAATGTTCAGAGGGCCTGTAAACTAACACAACCACTGTTCAATTACTTGCTTTGGCTGTTGAGAGTTTCTTAATTTTTGAAATAGAAAGAGGGGGGAAAAAAACGAATGCTCTCTCGTGACAACACAATTAACACCAAATACAAACACTTTCATCCATCTGTTTGAAGAAAAACATTTAATAGCTGACTCAAAATTGACTTTGAATTGATTAGCCCGTTCTCAGCTCAATACCAAACAACACAAGTTGTTGATTTCACTGTAATTGCCATAAAATGGGAAACAAGGGTAATTCGGGTACCTCATCGAAAGGAAAGCGTAAGTTAAAAGGCTTCTATTGAACGTCTGAAGATTGGATTTATAAGCAGACGGAGGAGAGTGAAGCCGAAACGAAAATCAACCAGTTTATTAAGCAGGAATAAAAGGCAAAAAAAAAAACCCCAAACAAGGCAGCGTCGGCGTAAAATAAATAAATAAATAAATGAAACCCCCCTTTTTAAATATTCACAGCCGGCTCATAAAAGAGGCTGCATAATAATTGCACTATTTCATGGGATATTAGACCAAAATGACCGCGGCGCAGCCCCCCTCGGCAGCCCATACTGTAAACCCCACAGCGACACAGCGCTCACACCTTGATCAGAGCAGCATCGCCCGCTAATTTATGGGTAAAAATGAAACGCTGGCTAAGTATAATGGGTCTTTAAAAGACACCCAAAAATAAAAGAAGAAGAAAGAGCAGAGGGGAAGCGTATGCGTCACATGTGAGAAGAAGAGGAAGGGCCAGACTAAACACGAAGCTTGCGGGGAAAACAACCGACGGGCACCAATGTGCTCCCCGTTGAAACTCCGGCGACAAGCCTGAACAAATAGAATCACACGTGCACACAAACAGCGGTAGCGACGGCGGCAGAAACTGGCGTATTCTACTCTTGGACTTAATGGGAATAAAATACCTCAGTGGATGAGTGCAGATGTGTTTGATACAAATAGTCATTTTCCTATTTGCTGCCTCATTGGGCATGATGAATGATGGAAGTCAGGGAGGCGTTGTGATAAATGGCAGCACCTTGGCTCTACTGCATGGCCTATTGATTCTCCTTCTTTATTACCCCTCCAACCCAGCTGGCTGCTCTGCCCACTGCACCCCCTCCCCTCCCACTACCCACCCCCCCAACCTCCAACCCTTCCTTCCTACACACACACACACACACACACACGCTTGCAGGGAAACAAATATCTGCTCGAAGCCAAGCGCTGGGAGAATACACACACACACACACACACACACACACACACACACACACACATCCATGTGGAGAATGGGATGGTGGCGAGCACCAGTGAGGAAAATAGGTAGAAAGACTGAAATGTGCAGAAATGCATTTTTTGTGTGTGTGTGTTTATCGCTTGACAAAGCCATACGATGCTCGCGTCAAGGGGAACATTTGCATTTCGGGATGGCAAAATACACCCAGCCTCCTGGTCAATTAAAGCGTTTTAGCAGTGTTGAAGGGAAAAAAAAGCATGCTGTGTTCGAAACTGTCGAAAGGTTGGATAATTTGGTGAGGGATTACGCAGCCGGATAGACAAACTAGGCAGGGTAAATAAAGTGATGTTATGTTCTGCTGAGCTCTTCATCATGAGGTAATGGGGGGATGATCCCGCCCTGTGCAATAGCCGTGCGGTTTGAAATAAATAACGGATTGGTGTCGTCGCCGGAGCGCGCTTGGCACCAGTGCTGAAATGTGATGTCACAGGTATGACAGGCTCACGTGGTGTGACGTCAACAAAAGGTACAATGTTTTTAAGAGACAACGATTCCATCGCATACAATTTCTTAAATTTGACTAATAGTAATAAAAGGCAACACATTTAAAAAAAAAAAATAATGGGATGACAACCAGTCCAAGGTGTACCCCGCATCTCACCCAAATGCTGCTGTGATCGGTTCCTGGTAGCCTATGACCCGAAGGAGGATAAGTGCTACAGAAAATTAATGAATGAATGAATGGATGGGTGGATGGATGGACAAAAACACTTATAATATTCCACATAAGATGAGCAAAAGTCAGAATCTTGTCAAATTACACTTGACTACACATTTCACAATCAATCAAACCAAAAAATGATCTTACACAATAAAAGTATGGCAGGTCCTTATCGCTGCTGTGTGCTTTCACTGCTGCGTTTTGTGGGAATTTCAACATCACAACGTCACCGCATCATTTTACATTTTTCTTTCCATGGCCCCAACACTCCTTGGCAATACGGCGCATCAAGATGACAAAAGGAAACGTTTCCGCCATGTCCATCAGTAAAAGGGCTTATTGCCAACAGCAAATGCGGATGATAACGTCGGAATCGAAAAAGAGACATCAAATGGCGCTGACCTCTCAGACTTCAATTTTACCTACGGCATCTCCTTGACCTTGAACCCCCGAGATAATAATTCAGCAAGGGGGCCCGAGCAGGTGATGAATGGTTTGTGTGCGTGTGCGCACGTGCAATTTTTGGCATGTGTGTGTGTGTGTGTCCACGTCTAATGCGCAGAAAGGGATAACAAATGGAGAGAACGCGCCGTATACAAACATAAGTAAAACACACACACACACACGCTACTTGACGTGACTTTTACATATAAAGGTCAAACTTGATTTATAACGCAGAAAAATATATATTTTTTCCCTTTAATATTTGGAATGTGTTGAGCTAGTGGTTAGCATAAGATGTCACACAGTCATGTTGGGGGTTCAAATCCGGGCTTTGGCCTTTCTCTATGCTTGCAGGGTTTTGTCCCACGATTCAAAGACATGTTTCATAATTCGGAGCAAAACTTTTGAGTAATCAATTTAGAATCTAAATTGGGATTGTGTGATTGTAACTATGCCGTCAAATAACGATTATTCGAATCAATTAAGATGAGAATAATTCATAACCTGGACTTAAAAAAACATCTCTTCGTTCATAAACTGGAAATTATTTCAAAATATTGTATTCATTGGCAGAATTCTGAAAAAAAGACTGCAAAAATAAAATAATATTAACATGAATACACCTACATTAATGCTTTTAGGTCTGTCATTACATTTCTGTTCACGTTAATGAAGTCTGCTGGGAAAATACTACCCCCTACTGGTTTGGAGTGTGGCATGTGTTACTTTTCATTTTACCCCATCAAAAAAACGAAAAAAATGCTAATTTCAGAAATTATTTCATACAGAGTTAGCAAGGACTCCATGTGGCGCCCGGATGGCGTCCAGCACGCACTCGCTCCTTTAAAAGTCCATTTGGACTCCTGCCTAAAATCACATCTCATCGTTGCCATGGTAACAGAGCCAGGCCTAATTAGTATGCATTATCAATTAACAAACTTAATAGCCGGCAGATTGATTAGATCCTCAGTTATAGGGGCAGAACTCAGGCGAAACACGGAATGAAAAATAATCACGCGCGCGCACACACACTCACTCACACACGCGCGCGTATGTCGTAGACGCACATGCAAACACGCTGCAGACTCTCTAACCTTCTCCTCCTCCTCACTTGTGTAATTACTATATGCATATGGCGGCGAGTGGATTGGGAACGAGGCAGTGCGAGGTTTTAAATAAACCTTCAAGCTTCTAATGAGTCAGGCCGCCATGGCTAGTTTAGCTCCGATTGTGCTCCTCGCTAATGAATGACAAACCTGCGCGCACCAGCAAAGACAGAGACGGTGAGACGGCAGCACAACAATAAAGACGTGGATCGTGTGTGCGTGCGCGCGGTGTGTGGAAATACGTAGCGTGTTTCACTCCCACAGAGTTGTTTGAACGAGTGCGCACGCGGAGACCGCAGACACACATTCTTTCACAGCCGCTCGGAAAATGTAATCAAGCGTTGGGTTTACCCTCCTATCAGTCTAATGGAGGTTAATGAATGATTAGGTCTAATAATTTTTAGAGTGGAACTCCAGCTCGGCTACACGATGCATCAAACTCAGTGAAAGCCCCGAGAAGCATCAGGGCTGTGACTGGAGAAAGAGAGAGAGAGAGAGAGAGAGAGAGAGGGAAAAATCACAATTTTCATAATTCACAGCTACTTGTTATTAAAAAAATAATCATTTTGTACATCCGTACATTGTTCATAGGTAAAGTCAGAGCACAACTGAGGACCGGTTGTTTCTTGTTGCTAAACGTGCGACTGCAGAACCGGTGACCTACCGCATCATCGAAAGGCCAATTCATGGGCATTAAAATGCAAACGCGTGCATATTTCACAGCGTTAAATTTAACGAAGCATCCAAAGCACAATCCGTCCGGCAGTAAATCCTAATTGTCTTATTTCCTATTTGCGATATTCAAACCGGCCACCCTATTGCGTTGTCATTAAAAATGTTTGCATCTCCACCAACTTGGAGGAATGCGGACACACACGAACCCACACATACACGCCGTGCAGATGTGTGCCGGGTCTCCTCTGCTGCATTGTGGCCTCGTTTGCAGCCATCTCCCCCTCTGATGTATAACTCGTTGTCCAAGCCTTAATGTTGATTTATTATCCATCCATAAATTAGAAAAATATGTTTGAGAATTCGGCGGGCGCAGCCAGGCTCCGCCGGCCGTCTAGGGGATTGGCTGACGTGTCGGAGGCGCATATTGGCTCGCCGGGCAGCCTTTTGTTTCCCTGCACCAGCAGGCATTTAATGAGTGCTGATGGCTTAAGGTAAATGTGTTAGGACAGACGGCAACAACAGCCACAAAAACAGCTTGCTATATGGGTTGGCGGAGGAGGGGGGGGGGTGGAAGGTAGAGAGCCTCTCAACATGCCTCTTCACTTTACATGGCTTGACAACAACATCATTCCCATGATAAATCACACGCCGTCTTTTGTGGTGTGTTCAATAAAGTTTCGCAACAGTTTGCGTCTCAGCGGCCACCGCAAAGGCAGATTTTCTCATTTTTGCACAGCGTCGGCCTTCCATTCACAAGTTCAATAAAACACCTCTCGCGGGCCAACTTTTTTATTACATCTGCTCCACTTTCGCCGCCGTGTAAGCCTATTTTTCTCTTAGCCCGCTATTACCAAATAAGGCTGATTATTAGCCGTGATGATTCTCAAGCTTGTCTTGGTTGACTCGTGCGCCGACATGCATACTAATCTCTGATAGACATCTCCGAAGGGTGGACGGGGTAGCAGGTAGGAGACGTTCCTCGCCGCCTATCACAAAGGCTTTTTTTTTTTTTTTCGGTGCGCTTCTTGTTAATGATAAAAGTAATCATAGGTCAAGGTTTAATTTTGTGACATAAAACGCTGCCACGATGCGCACGGTGAGCTTCAGTCCCCATTAATGCAGAACAGCTCCTAGCTCCTCCGGACGTGGCGTAGCGAGCGGCGCGGACGAGCCGAGGCATAAACATCATTGTCATGTTGTCTCGGGAGCTGACACTGTCACTTCATTGTCATGGCTGTTAGCTCGCCTGTGCCCATGTCCTGCTCTGCTGTTTATGTTACAGATGTTGCGGTAATCAGAGCAGCAGCGTGTGAAGGACTTTGACTGACGCCCCCGCCCCACCCGACCGCCATCACGCCAGCAAAGGTCAACGAGGAAATGTGGGCCTGATGTGACGGCGACGAAGGGGTGGCGGGAGGGAACTGGGGAGCAAGAAGCACAGTCCCGCCGAGACGTCTACTTTTCTCATATCAAGCGCTGATATTAGTTGCCGCTGGTTATCTCAATTACGTTTTGACCTCCGCCATGCACAAAGCTTGCATCTTATGCTTGGGAGAAAAAAAATTCCACTCAACTTTGAGAGGCGTGACCAAGCTTCCAAGACCAAAATGAATTCCCACGGTCATCAACTTGAGTTGCCGGCTGTTGTCGCTCTGGGACGCGGCGGATTCCCGACGTCGCAAAGTCGCACCTCACTTTTACAGTTAAGTGCAATACACAAACGTATCGTCCAAGAATAGCCGTGGAAAATATATGTGGTATGACCGAAAGGTGCCAGCTCCGGTGTCACAAAAGGCATACGTATTTTAAACCTCACCACAAATCATGCACGTTAACCGTCAATGCCGTGCCTGACAATGAGCCAGCATGTCGACAAAGACAGTTCGGTGCATAAGAGGTCAGGATCGTGACTCACGATTTCTTCTGGCTGAGAAAAACGTGCAGGAGCAACCACCCTATACACCGGACTTGGCTCGGTGTGACTCGTTTTCTTCCCAAGCTCAAGGTGGTCATCAGGGGGTCCATTTTGACATGGATCAAAAGGGACATGATGAGCAGCCTTCGGAGAATCCTTCCGGGAGTGCATGAATCCAGAGGGCGTTACTCGAAGGGGAAAACGTGTAGTTTGGATGGAAAATGGAGACTATCATTCACCAAGAGTGGGATTGTCCGCCCACTAATCGGAAACATGAGTCGGGTTTAGACAGTCATGGCGCAGGGTTACACTTGCCTGCCTGCACAGTCTTGCTGCCTTGTCGTCAAAGTCATCATGAAAGCTGCCGAGGTCTACCCGAAATCTTACTGATAGCTAGCTGCAATTGCTACGATGACTGTTTATGCTAGCGCGGTCCAAATGTCCAAATCCATGCCTTCCGGGCTACAATTTCTCTGATTTCTCATCCCGACAGTTCTCCTACAAATTTTTTTTTTTTTACATTTAAAAATGTCCCCATTCGTTTCCAATGGGAGAGACAAACTTTCTGTTTCAGCATCCCACAGCATTTTAATACAACTGAACATTACTTCACATGCTGTGTTTTCTTGTCTCACTTGGTAGGAATTGGTAATAATTGACCGAGAGGTTGGTGGTTCGAATCCCACCTCCGACTGTACGTTATTCATATAAACAAGATTCTAAATGCTAAATGTTATAATATTTTTCATCCAATCTTATTCCATTGTATTTAATAATGTTTTCACATATTATATCATCTCATACTATATCATTAATTCATATTTTCATACTTTACCGTTGCATTTATTTTTTTTAATCAATATATTCATGCTAACATACTACTTCGGTTTGCTCTGCTTGAAAATTTTACAGTCATTTTTTTGTCAAATTAAAATTAATGATCACACACTTGCCTTCACATATTTTGCTTTCGGCATTTCAGCAGTTTCTCCAGAAACTGAGCACCAGAAAATTTCTGGTGCACAATTACTCTTCATGTGTAAAATCCAAAATTGGCCGAAATATACAGAATGTTGCTCTGCAGATAAATCACTTGAGCATTGTATTTTTTTAGGGGCGGTTTTTAAAAGCTGTTGTTCTGGGCTGCTCGTTCACATAACGTTCAAGAGACCAAAAACACAACCATTTGCATAGCAAGTCTCCAATTGGATGCATCTGAAAATGAGAGCCGTCTGATATCACCCGATCCCATCGAAATGCTGAAAATGGTCAACTGGATGAATATACAAAATGTCAAGGGATGTCAGATAACAAAAATCAAGCTATAAATAATATAAAGATTATTAATAAGCCAAACGTATACACTCATACAAAAAATGACAAATACTGGCCTGGCATGAATATGACAGAATTGTTGCTGCTGTTGTGGGAAAATATTTAATAAGATTTTCCGGAATCTTTTGGGTAAGCGAGAGAGGCACTCATGCGTTCGCCGTACCTGCTCATAAGCCATGACCATATTACAATCACCAGAATAGCATTTTATCAGAGCGCATATTAAAGCATTTACACAAATTGGTTCACTCCCCCAAAAATATATCTAATGACCCATTAGGTTGACTTTTGAATGCCTTTTTTTAAGAACTACAAAACACAGTGTCTCATTGAATTGCACATCCGTCAACGCTTGTTTTGATGCCAGCCCCCCCCGACTGAGAAAACAAGTGGTGTCGTTTGGAGGGGGAAAAATGATGCCTGCGAGGCGCACTTATAGCCCATCAGTAGCCATAGCTATTCCTCAGTCTGCACATTTATCCTTGGCCATTACGGGATGCTGAGTTGCTTGTGGCGGCCATTGTTTAATGATCTCCTTGGGCTCCGGGAGTAAACTACTGCCATAATCAGAAGGGTAAACTCAGCTATATTTCAATTTGGGGAGCCGCTGTTCCGTTCAGAGAGGCCGCTCTGAGACAATAAATAATAGGACTATTTAAGCCTATCCCACCGGCTGCCTCTGACACCTACCCAAACACACACACACACACACACACACACACACACACACACACACACACACACACACACACACACACACACACACACACACACACACACACACACACACACATAAAAGTCAGCCCATAACAATTCATGTCCCCTCCATAAATCTGCCGCACTAAAAGCTGGTGATTAGCGACATCATTTAGCCTCTAAAACCCAAACAGCGACAATGTTTCCTTTCCTCTTTTAGGGAGAAGATGGAGAGATGCACAGATGGCTAACTGGCTGGAGGGGAATGAACTGTGGCTCAATTACTAATGTAGATGTCGAATAAAATTCATTGTTGAATTCCAACTCGGGGCTAAAAGGATTTCGGTGGGCAAACGCGTTTTTGACCTTGCAGATTATAAGCGGCGGCACTGGTGAGGTGACATGGTTTTAAAATTTATAAAGCATACATGTGGTTGATTACTTTGGAAAATGCAAATGAGGTGAAAAGGTTAGTTGGATGTTGAGTTTGATTGAATTTTGCCCGTTTTCACTGCGGTGCCGTTTGTGTCGTGCTTATCGCAGTGTAGCTTCATCAAGCAATCTTTGGTCGTTGCAAGTGATTTACCGTCTCATTATTACTGTTATCATTTGTACGTTTTTATGCGCAGGCTTTCATTCGGGCTTTCTGTTTATATTCAATTTCTCGTTATTAATTCACTTCACGTGGACAATTCATGAGATAGACAAAGCAGTGCAGCTCGAGATGACATTTTCTTTGAATGTTTATTAGAGCAGGGTTTTTTTGTCGATGTTCTTGCCTACATCGGCGTTGCATTTTTAACATTTAAAAACAATATTGTATTGATTTGTTTTGAATATCGCTCATCCAAAAAACTGTCGTAGTAGATGTCACCATATTATGAAAATGGACGTCATTACATTTGCAGGGAGTGTAATAAGATGTAAAAAAAACAAAATAAGGAGATAAAACCTTATCAGTAATACTTGCATTTTTTTTTTTAAAGAAACTGACATTTTCAAAACCACTTCCCTACGCAAGTACGGTACAAAAAACATTGGAAACCAACCACAAACAAAAATCTGACTTCTCCCCCAGCACCTCCGCAAGAGAGCGACACATTCTACCCAATTCGACATCTATTTTACATTGACGCAATAGATTAGGAAAAAGTTGCGGCAAATGTGTTGGAAGAGCAAGTGATTAACAAGCACCGATAAAAAAAAAACACCCCAAAAAAAAGCTAACAGATTAAGCAACCTAGCCCAATCATTTGCTCGTCGACATCCAGCAAAACACTTCTGTGGTCTCAGTAGAGACGGATCAGACGTGTGTCTGATTATAGCTTCCTAAAGAGCTTCAATTAGTGGCCTGTCACTTATCATTAGGCCCGCTGAAAGGCGGGACACCAGAGAGCACGATGCAAACAAAGGCGCGTTTTACGGTGTCAATTCTAAAAAAGCGCCCATCGACTCGACTGCGGGCGAACTGCCCTCTGAGGCCCTCATCCCCCCCCCTGCTGGCCCTGCTGGGCTTTCTCCTGAGGGATTAGCGGGATCTGCTCAAATTAGCCGTTTGGATGACAAGCAGAGGCCAAAGGACGAGCGGGTGTTAATGTCCCCTTTTTACGGGAACAAAAGCACTGGGGATTTTACGTAACACGTCTCCTTTGCCGCATGTGGCCACTTCACCCGCTGTGTGTGTGTGTGTGTGTGTGTGTGGGTAGGCTACTGTGCACCGTTAATTAATTGAAGCCAGTGCTGGCCGCAGGAATTGGTGTGTCTGATAGGCTCGCCCATCCTGCATCTGTGGCTCAGAAATTTGATAGAGGGGGGGAAAAAAAATACAATAGAGAAACGAAGCCATGCTTCAAATGGTGGTAAACCCAGAAAAAGGTGAACAATGTAGAATAAATGTCTCAAAGAAGCACGCCGCTCCGCCCCAGAGTAGCCGCATATTAAAATCAAAGCATGTGTTTCAAAGAGTTCCAAAGATGTGGGGTCCCTCTTGTAGCCGAGCGGTCCTGATGCTGTCCACAGAAACGGTTGTTTACTCTTCATTACGACGTCAGGCTAAGGCAGGGAGCTCCTCAAAGAGAACATCCACAACAACATCCTCTTGACTGGGCCTCTGCAGTGCTGCTTTTTTTTTTTGTCCATTACACTTGGCCTCCTCATTGACAGCCAATAAATCATTCATTTAGAGGCAAAGCATGGAGAGAACTCAAACAGCCATTTCGGAGCCCGAGGCCTTTGAGCGCGGCGGCTGCTGCAGCAGGCCACAGATCTAATGTGGAGTGGCCGGGCTGCAGGCGGATGGAAGGGCTCTTAAGAGACACGCGCACATTGTTTGGAGAGACGGGGGAAAACGCTCCTCTCATTAGACTTGGAGCTAAAAACCAACCTGAAAGGCCCGCTTCAATTTACCTGCCGTGTGCTTGGAATAAATCACCGGCACGTACGTGTGTGCGTGCGCGTGTGTGCATGTAATGCACAAACACACGAAAAAAAAAAAAAAAACGACAAAAACCCGAGGCGCACTCATGAACAGATGGGCACAAAGAGCTTTAGCTACACGTGGCTTTCAGAGCGTACCTCTTCAAGTTCAGAGTTGTTTTAGCGCAGCTCGGTGTTGTGTTAAAGGTAAGAAAAAAAAACCTTTTACCTTTCTGCCTCCTCTGATGGGCCTTTTATTAAGGTGCTTTCTCATTCAAATCAGAATCCCAATTAAAGGTATCCTGACTTATGCTGGGAGGTCATTGCACGTGTTTGCACAAAGTACTTTGAATGTGTGTGTGGGAGGGTTCGAGGCGCCTCTGTGCAAGCCAATACAAACACTGAGTATTTTGGACAAAAGTAATTGGACACAGGTTTTAATCCGTTAGGGCAAGGCTGGCCAATCTGGGATGTTGGGGGCACAGAGGATTGAACTTGTTTCAATTGAATCTTAACCCTTTCAGGGACAGTGGTTACTACAGTGGACAGCTTATCATGTCATCAAGTTACTGGTTATCATTATTGGTGCACAAAAAGGTTACGATGGATTGCCATCGTAAGCCTCGGCTTGCCCACATTCATTTGGATACATGGAACCGAGGCGGTGTGCACCGCTCGCTACATTTTGTCACTATTTCACTCACAGGTATAGATGGAACATTGTTCAAAAATCAAATATACTGCATTGTTGCAATGGCCTTGATCTACTGTATTTGTGTGGCTTGGCAGTGGGCAACAAGAACAATTAAAATCATCATCATGATCAAGTGAGCGCTGTCATAACAGTCAAAGGTACCGCAACAACATATGCAACGTATTATTCAGAAATGTGTACAATCACATTATTGAACCAAAATGAAAGGATTTCTCTCTTTTTTATTTTATTTATTTATTTTTTTAATTGTGTTGCACAGGTTAAAGGTCACATTCATGTGAATAAGCTTTGAAATGGATTATCTTGGTATCACTGTTCAAAAATATCTCACATGTGAACAGGGGTGCCGTAGTTGTAAAACTTGAGAGACCAACTCCACGTTTTCTTCAATTTTCACCTTCTGTTATTTTAGCCGCCCCAATACTTTTATTCAATTCGTGCAACTGAAACAAATTTGATAAAATATCGCTACCAAGTAGCCTCGCATATTGGACTTAGGAGGCAAAATGCAACCTGGTGCAGTAAAGGACAGAGAATTGAATTTATTTCCACCAGCTAGTCAGGCACAGCAGGTATAACGCACTGTGACAAATAAAAACACACGCTGAGGCAAAAGAAAAAGTGAATAAATTACACAGTCAGCGATAGTAGGTGCGGGCAAAAACAGCAGGGAACCAGCCCGCGGGGAGGGAAGAAAGATGGATGGAAGTTGCACAGGAGGAGAGAGGCTGGGAGGAGTGAGAGGAGAGCAGGAATCCCCTGCAGATGTGCAGTGGCGAGGATGTCAGACGATTTAAATACTGACGAGGCCCCTCTGTCTCTACTCGTCTCTGTTAATGACATGCTCGTCAGGGCCAAACAAAGGGACCCGCAGCTAGCTCTGCCATGCCTGTCACAGCGCGCGCACACACACACACACACGCACGCACACGCAAACACACACATACACACACGCGCATACACCACATTAGGCAAGGTGTGTGTGTGTCGGGGGGGACCGTCTCACATCCGTGGAGTGTCAGGGCGTAAGCTAACACCGATGATGAATGTCTCGCTTTTCGTCAGAGTGCAGACACTGCAACATCCCGCACACAAACAAAAGTAACTTTTCCACTTGGCAAGATGCTCATTGTCCAGATGTACAATTTTTTTTTTACCCTTGATAAGCTGGTTCAGGTTTTGGATGTGACTGTTTCAGCTGTGGTTTTTATATTTATAAAAGGTGGGGGCGACAATCACGAAGGTAGGTTACAAAATAGAAAAACTGCAATACTGTTTTCTGTCATTGCTATCTGCCCATTTGTCCAAATAGGACCAATTAGATTGCTTTGTCTGTCCCTGTGTACTCGGTTCTTTAACACATTATTAACCAATGTAAAATGTTAAAAGTTCTTTTGGACAAGTGCTATAGAATTCCACAGGAGCTGAACGGCATTACGTTCTCTCAAGATGGAAAGAAAGACAAAAATTAGTGAACTTAAAAGGCTAGGTACATCTGAGCAACACGGTTTAGTTTAAAATGGACAGCTGTGGTGATCGATGCAGGAACCTGTTAAAATAAAAAACAGTCGATGGTGGTGTAAAAACGCCACCCACTGTTATCTTACAGTAATATCCATCCATCCATTATCCGATCCGCTTATCTTCACAAGGGTCGCGGGGGGTGCTGGAGCCTATCCCAGCCGTCTGCGGGCAGTAGGTGGGGCACAATCTGAACCGGTTGCCAGGCAATCGCAGGGCACACAGAGACGAACAACCATCCATGTCCGCACTCACACCGTGGGACAATTTAGAGTGTTAAATCAACCTGCCATGGATGTTTTTGGAATGTGGGAGGAAACCGGAATACCCGGAGAAAACCCACGCAGGGCCTGGGAGAACATGCAAACTCCACACAGGGAGGCCGGAGCTAGAATTGAACCCGGTACCTCTGCACTGTGAGGTCGACATGCTAACCACTGGATCACCGGGCCACCCACTGTAATATCCTGTCATTCAAAATACTGTATTATACTTTAAAAATAAATTACGGGAGGTACATTGTAAAACAACAGTAAAATACTATTTTACAGCAAAATTCTATACTGTATACTAGCCTTCGAACATGTTTAGAGTTACTGCAAATTGTTGCTTATTTCCTATAATAGTGACCAGTGTAGGCACTACTCACTGGAGTCTACAGCCCCAAAAAAAACAACAACTGTTGATACACAAACATCATAAAAGGAGATGGATTCTATAAAACAAAGCCCTAAAAGGCGCACATCGAAAACACAAGTCTGCTTAATAAGACGGACGTGCAGTCATAAGACAATAAGTTGTACACACACACACACACATGATGTATTTGTTTGCTTGAAGTGTGCGACCGTGTTGCCGGCTGTATTATTGCTGGCTGGTAACAAAACTTTTGCTCTAAATTGGTTTTAAAAGGTGTCATAAAAACCATCTCGCCATCTTTCATCACCTCTCGCCGTCTTCCCTCGTCGTGACTTTGGCTCTCATGCAGAGGAGAGTATGAGTGGATGCTCGGTTTGATTCAGTGCTATCTAACCTTGCTTTATGAAAGCATTAAATTGATGGTTCCAGACCAGCCCAGAGAAAATGCACATAAAACTGAGACTAACTGAGAGATAATAGTCCTCGTAAACTGGTCTAAGAGATCTATAACTCACATCGTCCTCAACTTGTTCTGTCTCGACAGAACAGTTCATCCAAGACGCCTTCAATGCAAACTTCAACGCAAAGAAAAACAACGAGGAAAGTACCAGGAGCTCTTTTGGAAGAAAATGTGTCCTGCTGTAAATGAACCTCACAAAATGCTACTTTGTACTGAGGAATACAAAGTTTATGTATCATAGATAAAATCGGATTCAAACTAATTATAATCGAATGTTGATTACCGTATTTTCCACACTAAAAGGCACACTGGATTATGGGGCGCACCATCAATGAATGGCCTAATTTTTTTCATACATTGGGCGCACCGCATTATAAGACGCAATCTACAATGCAGACACTAGATGGAGCTACGCTCAATGAAACGCCAACAGAACGATCAGATATCAGTAAAACGCATTTAATAAAGCAGCGACACAGTTCACAGTTCACATTGACTCGTTAACGGTGAACTCTCTTGCCGCTGCTCTATTTCCGTGTTCAACTGCGTAACCCGATCATCTTAAGTTTGAACTCTGCGTGGTCAGCATGTCTCGAACAAGGAGCCATTTTGGGGTTGAAATATTATCGTAATGAGCATACACAAGGTGCATCGGATTTTAAGGAGCACCGTGAGCTTTTAAGAAAATGGAAGGCTTTTAGTGCGGAAAATACGATAATGCTGAACAACTATTCTATTCATGAGCCTCAAAAATGTCAAGCAAAAAAGCAAAAGGTGGTTTCCCGTAATTGACATTTTCTCCGATTGATTCAAATAAAAACCCAGAGTGAGTTTGGACGTAATAGCAGCTGCCGTCACTCGGATGAGTGATGGGCCGCAAAAGGCTAGCTTGGTAAGTGTGTGTTTGCGCACACGTACACGTCCTAGTGGAGAGAAGATAAAGACATCTTGCCTGAAGCACTTACAAGGTCGCCCGGCTCACAGCAAGATGCTCGGCTTTGACTCTGACTTCTTCTTCTTCTTCATCAGCATTTGTTGGCTTATTTGTTGACTGTATTACAGTCACCAAAATTGCAAGTGGCTCTTTATGAAATAATTAGATTGCAAGAAAAAAAAAAAAGTCACAGATATGACTCATGCATCTCACTAAACCTTTTTTATTAAGAGCATATGGTGATGGAGACTTGTCGGTTTGGATGTGAGTCAGCTTACCTCGCCAAAGTTGGTGTGTATTCATCCTTTTTTTAACAGGTTTATTGAGGTGTGTCATTTTGGTGCACAAAAAAAAACTCAGCAAAAAAAAAAAAGTAAACGCAAAACAAGCAGAGTAAATATTTTAGAAGTTGGATGATTAAAGATTTGTGGGGTCATTGATATGCACTGGGGGGATATTTTATGCACTACCGGAATGTTTTTAAATCTATCATATGTATTTTTTTTCTGTCAAAACTCGGCACCGGCTTCAAAACATGTACTGTATATCAGTCGGGCCCAATTTACAGCATAAAAATTCACTGTTCCAACTATTACTATTAGACTTGTCTGCATTGTCCATTTGCAAAAAGGAGACAAATTACCAGTATACACGCTGCACTTCAAAAAAAAAAAATTAAGATAGCAAAATTTCATTTTTAACCCTTTCAGGGACAACAGTCACTACAGTGGACAGTTTATCATGTTATCAGGTTACAGGTTATGATTTCTGGTGCATGAAAGGGTTCATGTCATTGAGTTGCTGTCTACCCACAACATTAGCCATTTGTTTAGCATTTTTCCCCTACTCTGTGAACTGTCAAACCCAAGGCGTGTAATTTCCAGCGTACCGCTCCATCCCCGAGCGATTATACATTATAACCACAACACCCTTGATCTACATACATAATGGGTTATGTTTAACAACCATCAAATTCTGATGGTAAGTGCATTGTAGCTAGCGGGGCAAACGGCTTGCAAGCTGTTGCGTTATGCAGACGGTCTGACGCAGGTAGGGCGCATAAGATGTGGGAGTCTTACGGTACAACTCGCACGTTTGCTCAGGGGGTGATAATGGATGGCCGCTGTGTGCCCGCTGACGTGTTATTCTTTTATAAAACATTGCCTCGGCGTAGCGTCGCGCCGGGGAGAGCGTGTCATGCGTGTGATGAATGAGCAGAGGCTAACATCTTCACTCCTGACCACTAACAGAAGCGCACGCGCTCCCACGGACACGCGGCACGCGTGCGCGCATCGTGTTAAATATGAGCTCATTTGAGTGAGTAAAAGCGACTTCATTGTCAGCGACGACGATGTACAAAATCAAAAATGGTGACCTCTCCGCCGCCGCCGCTTCCTTTTGAGTGCGGTGACTACAGAGGAAGTCCTTTCAATGCTTTGGCTTGGACAGGTTTCCTCGCTTCATCTTTTCTTTTATTTGATCACAGCTCCGCCATTAAGAAGCTCCCCTCCTCTCATTCATCACACAACTTGACTAACAAGCTCGCAGCCATCAAAGTAGATCAACATCAAACGCTGCTGCTGCTGCTGCTATTAAAACGCCGGCTGGATGGACAATGCAGAGTAATAAGCGCTGACCTTCTCCTTTTTTTTTTTTCCAGAAGTATCACGGAGTCGCTTGCAACAAACAGCAGAGAATGCTTATACATGAGTGTACCTGCCTCAGAGAGAGAGCAAAAAAAAAAAAAAAAGAGAGACAGAGGAGGAGATAGGAGGAGAAGGAGACATGATAGGGAGGAAAGCGAGACGGAGGGGATGAGGGGGGAGATGAGACAAGTAGACAGAGACAGAGTGGGTGACGGTGCAAGCACTGCAGGTTCTGAAGGGTGGGAATGGGTTTGGGTGGGGTGGGGGGGGGGCACACGGCCAGTCTATTATCAGGGGTCTATAGAGAAGCATTTAGGGACAAATAGGACACCACCCCCCTGTCACCCCAAACCATTCAGCCTCTGTCAGTCCGGCCCATTCAGCCAAATCCCTTGGGGAACTGCTTGGTGGAAGGGGGGGGGGGCGGCGAGGGGTGCTGAAGATGGAGCACCCCAGTACCACCCCTCCGCGAGATGCGGTATCTTAGCAACGGCACTCGGGGTGTGACCCGTCGTCATATGGCTCCATTCAGTTTCACAGCAGAGCCTCTTGAAAGACAAACATGCTGACCAGCCCACCACACACACACACACACACACACACACACACACACACACACACACACACACACACACACACACACACACACACACACACACACACGCACACACACACACGCACACGCACACACACACACACACACACACACACAGAGGGGCCCCGCAGTGCTTATCAGGAGCCAAAACGGGCTCTCGTGTACAACAATTAGCACAGATCAAGCACCCCCAACCCCACGGCCCCCCCACGTCACACAAAACCTGGCCTGAACGGCAGAAGCCCCACAGGAGCCTGCTTAATTACTATCAACAGACAGAAGGGAGTTCATCTTTACATGCTTAAAATGATCCACTTCACACACACACACACACACACTTAAAAGTCTCCATTTCAGCAAGCCGTCAATCACGCGCTAATTTGATTGACGCGACATGTTGATCAGGTTTGCTCTCACGATTTTCATACAGAATTAGTATTTAATGACTTTCCACGCAGATTAATTACAGCATAATGATATTTGATTGTTGTTGTCTAATTGTTGTTCCGGCACTTTTGTTTTTATTTTGGATTTGCCGGAAACTTAATTTTGGTGAGTGTGGCTGCACGCACAAGTATACGCAGCCGTGCAAATATTTAGAAAATAGTGCATGAGAATATTGGATTCAGTGTCTGCCAAGGCTTTATGGTGGTCACCCTCATATCAACCATTTACCCCCTTCCAAAACACACGCTGTTTGGGGTTGGGGGCAAGGGGGGGTAATCCCTCCTTTCACATGGGGAAACAGCTTTATCAGCTTTGTTCTGCTAATAGATTTATATACTCCATCTATTATTTACCCAAAGATTATCACTGTTGCCTGAGGCCACTGCTGAAATGTTGACTATGACCTTGGGCCACAAACACACATGCACACACTTTCATCCAGAACGCCGCGGAATTGGTGGAGGATTAAATAGCGCAGCTGTAATTGTCCGTAAATCATGTTGCTCTTTTTTTTTTTTTTGTCCACCTAGCAAATCCATTTTGAAATCCACAGAATAAGATCGTCTTCCTTGCCTTCATGACATCTCATTACAACACATTTTTATCATTTGTCATAATATAGAACATCCTTCCCAGAATTACAAACATAATTCAATTTCAGCCTCATTTTAATTTGGGCCATTTTTCCTGATTCCTCCCCGCTTTTATTAAATCTCCTCCGGTCTGCGGCTGCTGCAAATTGCTGCACTGCCCCACCGTGGACGGCACGGGGACTTGCAGGAGAGCAACCGAGACTTGACAACAACTCAGGGGAGAATTGTCCCAAGTCCTACTGAATTGATCTACAATTTGAGCGCTATAAAAACAGATGGCACAGAGTTAGCGCCAATGTTACCGAGTGTAAACACAAGAAACACGCGCAACACACAGCTCTGTGTGCATCCGCACACGGGCAGACCTATCGGGCAATTTGGTAAATGTCATCAGGTCTGCAGAAAGAGGGAAATAGGCTCGCCTCCCATCTTTGTATCGGGAACACAGGTGAGATTGATGAGCGGGCTCTGTTTATGATATCGGTTATTCGAGATGAAAGATGAGGGTTTGCGCAGGGGTTCCTCCCATTCGCTGTCATTGATTTACACGCACACGTCCGCGCGCACGCACGCACGCGCGCGCGCGCACAAAGAGAAGAACGTAGCCACACACAGTGAGTGTCCTTGCTTTGTCAATAGTCAAGGTTATTTGATATGCAGAAGAATATGGAACTAATATGGCTGGATGCAACATGGCAAACCATGGCACATGCGCGCGCACGCACACACACACACACACACACACACACACTTGCGGTTTTGATGGTTCAGGAACAAAGACTGACTTCCTAAAGAAAGGTGAGCTCACTAAACAAGCTAGGCTTTACTGAGTGAAAATCCATCAGTGGCATTAAAAAAAAAAAGTTGTTTAAAGGCAATAAAGACACTCGCGAGGAAATGTTCTAAGAGCGGTCGGTAGGAAAACTGAGCATTCAAGGCAGTGGCAATTCCTCTCTTCTGAATTAAAACCTATTTCACATTAACAGCCCGCAGAGAGACAAGTGGCGCTAAGTGAATGCGTGGCCCGTGTTTGTGTCAAAAGCCTGTTTTTCTTCCTGGGCCAATTAGAGTGACTATGGCACAAAAGCGGCTAATTTTGTCAAGCTCCTGTAAATGGAATGATGGATGCTGCCTTCTGGTAAGGAGGGGTGTGGGGGGCATAGCGAGGGCGAACGTAAGCTTCACGGTTACCCCGGTGAGGCCTCCTTCATTAAAGCTTCTTCCAGTTGAACACAAGCAGACAGACAAGAGAGAGATGTGCACAAACATTCCCTATTCAGGATGAATTAAAAACCAACAACACTCGACTTTGCACAAGAGAGCATTCATTATGGAGCCTTAATGTAATGGCATAAAGCAGAGGAGCAACAGCCTATCAAGTGCTGCGATTTGGCTTTTTTTTTTTTCTTTCTTTTTCCACTTGTGCCGTTTCGTTGCTATTGGGTAATTTGTAGCACTCAGCAGGCCAGCGCAAAGTGAATCAAGATTAATTCACAAGCAGGCAAACACTTAGGCAAGGAAGAACAGTAAGCAAATACAACCAGCAAAAAGAGGGGAGGAGTGGGAGCCAATTTTGAAACTCACAAAAAATTATAAAAATAAAAAAAAAAGAGCAGAACACGCTCACTTGGATATCATCTCTCAAAATTTGAGACAAGTTGCACAAAAATGCGGAAAGAATAAAACTGAAGTTAAAAGAACATCTGTTATTATGGGACGAAATGACAAAAACAAAAGTTAAAAAGGGAGTTTGAAGTTGCAGTTTCATAATTATTGAAATTCCGACAAAATCTTCATGTCTGAGAACTCGTATCTGCTCCAAAACTTGCCCTACATTCAGCTGGTAATATTAAATGCGCTAAAACATAAATGGCTGCTCATTCAACCAATGCCAGTAAAAAAATATATATATATATATATATATATATATATATATATATATATATATATATATATATATATATATATATATATATATATCTATATCACTGGACTTTAGCTCAAATAAACACACTGAACATTCAGTTAGCGAAGATATTCTTGTGTTAATCTGCTCTGGACTATTTATTTGTAAAAACCTTGGCAATCGGGATTCCCACAACTTCTTGTGCAAAACACTTTGCTGACATTCCCCCTTGAGTGCACCGATGCGTGTTTGGAAGCGCGGCATGAACACCAACAAGGTTGCTCAATTGGAGAAGACATTTTCTGCATGTCCAGAGTGACACCGAGACAAAAGAAGATGTGAGATTGAAGTGACAAAGCTAACTTGGACAAAGTGCAAACATTCAAATCCAAAACGCAGCTCCGTGTACACAGAAAATGCTAAATGAGCTGTTTGAGGTGGACATGCAGCTTGGCTGGATGGAGTCTTGGCCCACTGAGCAGACTTAACGTATCGGAGAAAGTGAGAGAGAGAGAGAGAGAGAGATCACTGGGATGGGATGAAAAGAGAATACCTTTCTATCGCTCAGCGGTAATGAACCCTGGACCGAGAGAGTGGCAAGGGAACCTGACGTGGAGCCATCACGGACACACACCTTCACGCATTCAGAACCGTTCTGTCAAATCTGAATAAACACACATGGGGTCGCACTGTTGGGGGGGGTGCAGCTCGGGGATTTGGGCTGAGCGTCTGGCATATTTGGCCATCTCAGATCTCCTGTCAGGGCCTCAATGCGGCATGACAGCAGGAGAGAGGCGGCGGCGGCGTCTGGAGACCCATCTCCATCTATGCATCTCTCACATAAACAAATTCTCCCCCTCGCTGCATTCAGACCAGCCTCTCTGCTCTATTACACACAACACACAGCTGCCACAAGCACTCAGACACCCAATCAACAACCGCAGCGAGAGAACGAGGATGGGAAGGGGGAAAAGGAGGGATGAGGAGAAGAAAGAGGAGGTTCGGGGGAGATTGGAGAGAGAGGGAGAGAGAAAAGGGGAGATGCTGAGATGGGAATGTTGAAGGGAGGGCCAGCGCTCCGGAACTGTGCTCATCGTTCTGTCTGGCCGAGCGGGAACCTCCGAAAAGCAGGACAACCGGCATCGGGCTTAAGCGGGATGAGGAACAGACAAGGGCAGGAGTATGAGGTGACAGGGTTGCATACACATGGATCGCACACAATATTTGGACCCCTGCTCTTGCCGTGAAATAGACTGAGCAGGAGAGCAGAACCACCGGGAAGGGGGCAAAAATTGTGGAAAGCTGCACCATTACTGGAGTTAATGCTTCTGTGCTGCGTTTGAGTGGTGACACGGTTCCTTGTTGTTTTTCTCGGAAGGATGGATGTTGAACATTTGAAGACGGACTCCCTTGCGGACATTTTAAAATTGCAATCAAACAGTTTCCTGATATAGAAACAGTTCGCTGCGGAGAAGAGCGCCGGCATACTACGATTCAACTTGCGTCCCTGCAGCTACAATCGATACTAATTCATCTTAAAGGGATAATTGGGTGGGTCTATTTTTGAGGGCCAAAATGGCACAGGAAGTTTCTCAAGGTGTGCAAATGATCGGGGGAATATTTTGTGTGTGTGTGTTAGATACACCGCACAATGCCGTTTAATACAGTAAAACTTCATCTGGCCTTTTATCGTCGGCAGCCTAAAAGCATCCCTGTGAAATAATTAGACGGTCTAATCTGCATCTTGGTATGCCGCATCTGTGGGGTGGATAGATTATTACGGCAAAGGCGAAATGCTCCAAAACAGATTTTTTTTTTTAAATAATCGGAGAGCAATAGGCCTTTTGTGGACATAGAAAAAAATCCTACATCTTTGAGTTCAAATCATTTTTCTTCAGTGTATGTATACAGAGCTATAGTATGTCCAAATGCACGTTATGTATCCGTAGAAAATAATATCCTATTTTATTTGAAATATTGGTTATAGTATAGGCCCAGTATATTGAATTCATTTGTATTTTTTTGCTGCTTGAAGGAAAAAAAAAGAATGCTTTTGAAATTTCCAGTCCCCCCACGACATGGAGAATATCTTAAAATAGGCGGCGTAATGAATATAAAAGGCAGGCTAGCACACCTCCACAAAGAAGCAACATTGATTTGGCGCATTACAAAGCATCCCTCCCTCCTTCCTTTGCATCCCTACTCAGTTCTCCCACCCTCATCCGATCAGACTATCGATCCCTGGACCAGTCGATTGGCTGCTAGCTCTGTGATCTCGGCCGGGACAATTACTTCAGTGAGTTATAGCGATTAGTTGGTGTCTAGATCAATCTGTACCTCAATAGGGAGAAAGTCTGTGGACAGAGCCAGGGAGAGTATTCATCGGGGACTATCCGCAGTACATTTGCGACAAAAACAAAAACAACTCGGCTAGGGCCCTGACAACTGACGTGGTCGAAGTGCAAGGTGAAATTTGTGTCATACAAGATTAAAATATCCATCTATTCGTTATTAATACTACACCATTCCGCGGAGGTTTGCAGTTGACACTATGAACATGAACACCAGTCATGAATGAGAAAAAACAAAACAACATTCACGCACGTAGCTAGAAGGAAAGGCCAGTTTCATTTTTGTTGGTTTATTAACCAATTAACCAATCAAGCAACTACGCATTGTTTATATGATGTTATTTTTAAATGCTGCGATGCCAAGGCTTTCTGTGAAAGGAAAATAGTTCATTTTTGGGGTGGCCCGCGGCCTTGCTTCCCACTAGAATGGATCCGCATTACTTTTAGTATCGGCCAAGGGCCGCTAAAAACAGTGGGGCAGGCCGCAAATTGACCCCGGAACGTAGTTTGGACACCACAGGCCTAACCTAACAAGAAATGTTTTTACAAATTCAACGTCAAATTCCTGCGACTGGTATCTGAACTGGAATGAGCAAGCCCAATCTTGAAATTGCAAACCGTCCGTGCTCATTTAGTTCAGCAGTATGGGAGCATTTTGGCAACGCAATTGAAAACAGTGATGGAAATCGCCAAGTCGACAAGACTTCGAACGCTTGCTCTAAAACCGGCGTCACTAAACCTTTTGGAAATCAACAGCTACTTCTTGGCTACTGATTAACATAGAAAATCAGAAATCAATAAATTACCCCCCGACTAATCATGCATCCATCCGTTTTGTGATCCGCTTATCCTCACAAGGGTCGTGAGCGTGCTGGAGCTGTCTTCGGGCAGTAGGCAGGGGACACCCTGAACTGGTTGCCAGCCAATCACAGGACACATAGAGACGAACAATCATCCGCGCTCACACTCACATCTTGGGACAATTTAGAGTGTTCAATCAGCCTGCCATGCATGTTTTTGGAATGTGTAAGGAAACCGGAGTACCCGGAGAAAAGCCACGCAGGCACGGGGAGAACATGCAAACTCCACACAGGAAGGCCAGAGCTGGAATCAAACCGTGCACCTCTGCACTTGGAGGCTGACGCGCTAACCAGACATCCACCGTTCCACCACCTACTAATGACTGACATAATACATAGAATATTGTCATAAGTGAATTTACATATGAATACATCTAGATATAATTTTATTGCTTAGATTAATTGATTTTCTAAAAAAAAATATATGAATGCCATTAAAATAAAATTGTATGGAAGTGCGTACCAGAATTCATGACATATGTATCAAAAATCAAATCCTAGCCTCGGTGTAGCGCACAGGCCTCGCAACCAACTCATGACAGACAGCTTTCATTCAGAGTTAAGCCGGAGGGATTTCATTTTTCAGAGTCCCCGCAATGTACTGCCAGACAGGTCCCCTTTAGACACGGACGACAAAGGCACACACTGCGCACGCACGCACGCAAGCAAGCGCGCGCACGTCTCGTTGGCGCTTGCTGGATCTAACCCAGTGGCATTGGTTTGACATTGCATAAGTCATTAAAGGCAAATTCATACTAATGTCGGAGGCAAATCTATTTATGTTGATAGTATTCATGGGCAATCTTTCCATAACATTGATCAACACAGTCTAATAGGAAAATAATAAACAATTACTCCTGCAGACGAGAAGGGTAATTGATTTTCTTCTGTAAATTACCACCGCCACCAGGCCTGCGTACACAGAAAGGTGATCGTCTGCATAAAATCAATGGGATATGATCCTCTCTGTATGATAATCATGGACAGTAACCGAAGAGTCGTCATTAGCTTCGGAGCGCACGCACACACGCGCACACACACACACACACACACACACACACACACACACACACACACACACACACACACACACACACACACACACACACACACACACACACACACACACACACACACACACACACACACACACACACGACAGGTGAGGTGAAAGAATGGCAGTCAAGCAGATGTTAAAATGCTCTTAATTCATCTCGCTCACACAAGGCTGATGGAAAAACGTCTCACACCTCTGAGCTCTTGACATCTTAGAATCTTCCAACGTGAACAAGTGATCATTGCGCGGACTCCCTAAGAAGTGGATCGAGTTTAGAACGGTGATTCATTTCTAAGGCGCTTTCACACCCGTGGTGTTCTCAAGCAGTCGGACGTTGACGGATGCTGATTGGTAAGCCCACCGGTGGACAGCTATATGTATGACTCAGAGCAAGCCCCCCCATCCCCCAATCGATATCCAGTACCGCCAAAATTAATGACACCGCATGCGCCAAGATGCAAGGATCGGCATACTCTCGAACAAAAGAGGAGCGCCGTCCGCTCTGTGCTGAAAAACACAGACCTCCGCCAAGGCTCAAACAGAGAAACACTGCTCAACATGAACATGTCCACTCCCGCAGTCATTTCAGAAATCTAAATTCAAATCAGCTGAAATTTGACGACGGTTCAATCTGTTCTAAACACGTTATGATCGGAATAGAAATTGCAATATTGTAGGAGCTATGTTTAACAATCCCCAAAACGATGTCATCTCAGTTGCTGGACAAAAACGTACCAATATAACATGCAAATTTTTTTTTATTAGAGTACAGTAATAAACAATTATTTATTCTATACAAGACTGGGTGGAAAAGCAAACTGCCTTCTTTCCTTCTTTCGCAAGGTGGAAAATCTATACTGCATAGAGTATACAGCTGACATTGCTCAGAATCCTTGTATCTTTAAAAGCATTCCTTTTCAAGAAAATAACAACAACAATCTGTTTGTTGAGCTATTAACGCAAGGACTGACCAATTGTATCGATTTGTAAAAAAAAAGTGAAAGTAACCAAATTTGGGTAAAGACATCTCTACTCGACAGTGACAATGTAGCACATTTTACAGCTTCTAAAAAAAAAACACAGTAGAGTATTGAATGTGTTTTCTAATAGCTGAATTAAGACATTTTGTGAAGATTATTCCTCCTTACAAAGTCACCACTTTCTTTCCAAAAGAAAGGCGCATACTATATACAGCATAAAAAAGCTAGAGAATTGTAGGTACACTGACCATACTGGGAAGTATTTTACTTATATGCTGCACAACTTATTATTTTTTCTTTTTTTTCCCCTTTTTTAGATAAAAACAAATAAAGGCCTCGGCCAGTAATAAAGGGATTGGAGTTTTAATGCCGAGAGAAAGAGTGAGAGACAGTCCGCAAGAAGATGCTTTCAGTATATTAGCTTTTCAAATCAAAGCATGGCAGAGAGAAGACGGCGGGGGTGGGGGGGCAGCATTTAACATAGCAAGGAGCCACGGAGCAGATGAATAGAACGAATGTGCCGTTTCAATATGCACTCCCTTCATAGACTTTAATGGCCTATTGCAAAGTGAAGTGTGTTAACACCCAATAACGACATTAGCGCGGGACGGTTTTTTAAGAGTACAGAAGAGGCTCAGCCAATTTAGCATTTCCCATTTGCATTGCTGTTGTAAATTGCACACAATGAAATCAAAACCTCGGGTACAATGAGTACAGTCTGTTACCCATTATCAAGTTATCCTGATTTATTAGAAATAGTTAATTTGAGACACTAAGTGCAATAAAAAGCACGGACTGATATGCAGTAGGAGCTGTGCAAGGCCAGCGCATCTCCTCACAGTTAAGATTGGGATGAGGTGAATGTATAGAGCGGGGGGTCTCAAACTCATTTGACACTGTGGGCCACATACGGCCTCGTAAGATGTCAAGTGGGCCGGACAAAATTAAAATTATACCATACTCTGCTATAAATAACCAAAATATCATGTCTTTCCTTTGTTGGCAAAAGCTTGTCGCTTCTCAGGACATACAAGATCAGCCGCTTTCATCATGCATCGTTTAACAAAGTCACCGTCAGAATACGGTTTTGATGCTAATGCTATTTCGCTAGCAATTAGGTAGCTGGGCTTTTACTGCTGGGTTGGGTCTGTCTCAGTGACAGACTAAGACCGCTGTTGTCTTCTTCTCTGATCCAAAAAGTGTTTCCCCCTAGCGGATGATCCATGAATTGCAGTTTATTAAAAATATTCATTCCGTGTCTTTTATGTATTTTTTTCACTTTTAAATTATCCTGCGGGCCTGATCGAAACTCCTTGGGGGCCAGTTCCGGCCCGCGGGCCATATGTTTGACACTTTGGTGTAGCGGAATTATAGCCCCCTCCAAAAAAGAGAAAAAAGCAGTTTTGTTCAGATTGAAGCTCTGCTTCTGTCATGACGGAAAAGACAGAGATGACTCAGTACTAATCAACAGGCTGGACACGATTTGGTCTTTATCACTTTGTCCCCTTTATATGAGTCCCAACCTTGGCGGTGTGACCAGTTGCCTGATTTCTCATTTTGTTGCACTGCGACTGACAGTGAGCGACTCTGATTGAGGGGATCCATTAGGGATCAGCCTGAGGAAAGCCCGTTTGATGGATGAGACCAGCAGTCACCTTCAAAGCTCGCTAACAACACCTGTATCCTCTCTGTCACACAGGCACACACGCGCACTCACACAAACCAGGCACATTTCTGCTGACATATAGCAATTTACTCACTTTGTAGGGGGAGAGGGAGCAACAGAGGAGAAGATATCTTCAAAGCCAAAAATCCATACTGGCCTGTCACTTCAATACTGGCCTGTCTGTTCACTTGCGGCCAAAACGAACAGTGGAGTTGCATTTTTGAAAATATAGGTGCCACTTACGAGAAACAACTACATAAAGTTAGGCAAAACTCTAAAACCGCGTTTCTGTTTCACAATGTCATGACACCAAACCGCTCATGACATTGGCACTGGCCGACGTTGCTTTTCAATTCCAACAGGTGCCAGTCAATCAGGGGTTCTGCCATAAATTTTCACGAGAGGCAAGTCTCGGCCACTTGTCTTTGCAGTGCTTCCAAATATTAATCGCTATTGCATCATGTGACGACGGCCCATCAAAAGTACAAATTCACAAGTTCATCCATTGGTACATAGAAAATTGTGAATATGGTTATGCATTGTTGTAAAACACAATTATGTGGACTGTACATTCAGTATTTTTATGACAGGCTGCTCTATATGGCTGGCTATAAAACCAGGAAATGGGCGTATGAAGTGGAGTTGAAGCAAAAGAAAAGCCTACATTTGTCGGCCAATCAGATGACAGTGACCTCACCACAGACCTACTCGACCTGCGTTTTAGAACGACCTCAGGGGAGGTTCTAAATATCGGTTCCTTTGTAACCGCACGACCCCGAAAAAGTTCAACGGAAAAGTGACCACTCAAGTTGGCACAAATCCGTTTCAGTGCAGAGCTGTAAAATGGAAACACGACTGCAATATTTCTTTCAACACTCATGAGATGTAGTCAACATTTTTTTTCTATTACTTTTTTGGGGGAAAAAATACTTGGAGTATGTTTAATTTGTAGTAATGTACATCAGAAAAAAAGTAACACTTTGTAACATGACAACCATTTTTCACCCTTAAGAGTTCATGTTCTACCAACAATTGGCCATTTATACCCTTTCTTTCCCGACTGAATAACTTCATAGACAAAGGTAAGGAAGCCGTTTTAGTGTAAAAATTATACATGCATATTTTATTTAAAGCATATAACATTTTCCCAGGTTTTCAACATGTTTCTTCATGTTTTGTCATTTCATAAGATGATGTGTGAGGTTCAAAGGTTACACCGGCACAGGTAATTGGACCCACTGGCACCATAGTGATGATGACGTGAAATTGAGGGCTCAACCACACGTACTGTTGTGTGCATAAGTTTATATTATGAGCACAATCGTATTACACACACACACACACACACAAACACACGCGCGCACACACACACACACACACACACACACACACACACACACACACACACACACACGCGCGCACACTCACACACACACTGTACATACAGCCATACATTTTTGATCGCTTGGCCCCAAATCAACACGACAGTCTTCCATTCACTTTCCGATGCAGATATGAAGCTTTCAAGGACTAATTACATCCTCATATGAAGTAAAAAACAAAAAAAAAAAAAAACATTATATTTGTGTTTGTTATTGTGTTTAAGTGAACTAACATCCATCTATGTGTTGATGGGAATAGCCGTCCTGTACCTAACAGGCTAATTGCTCTCAGCTGCATTGGGGCCCATCCGCATTTGACATTTAAATACATCGCCGCTAAAAGCCTCTCTGCTTATTTAACGTCAACATTACCATCCATCACATCGCTCACAGAAGGGCAGACCCAGTTGCAGGGGGGTCTTGTTGACTCCATTTCTCTCATTTCCTGGCTCTTCAAACCCCTGAGTAATTTCTCTCCTAAATCATCAATTGATGAATCTAATCAGAATAATGCTTCTAACATAGACGGCAGCACAGCCAGAGCCGCTGAAAGGCATCGTGTGATTTGTACACAGCGTAAAATATGGAAGGAATGCTGGGATAAGTGCAGGTAAGCAGGGAGGGTGAGAAAAGGGAGATGAGCAATGGAGTGTGGAAGGAGAGAAAGAAGAGGAATGGTGGGTGAAGCAGAGGGAGGAAGGTCAGCAGCGCGGCGTTACAGAAGGAAGGTAGAGGCTGATGGGCACCAAATGAACAAATTATGACGGGCTCCATTTTGCAGGATGGGGTCACCCCTCCCCCGCCCTCCTCCCCCCCATCTCTCTGCCACCCTTCCTCTCTCCTCCACTCCTCCTCTCTCTTCTCCTCTCTGACAGTTCAATTTCCCCCTCTCGCCTCTCCGCTGCAGCCTGCTAATTGTGAGTGAAGCCTTATCATTGGGCCCCCCATTCACCCTCGGCCCGAGGCATCGCCGTGTCTTAGGGAGGAGACCGGAATGTCAAAATGTTATCCGAGACGGCAATCCACCAGAGAGACAGAGGTCACACCCAATAAGAGTGGACGCTCATCCGAATTCGCAGGCACAGGAAAAAGTCATCCTTTGCGCAAGGGTGCAGGGACAAATGATTAAAAACGGGTGCAGGTTACATATGATGGATAGATGGATTGGGCCATGGAATCATCCAGAGATATCTACCGACAGGAGGTAAACAGACACTGTTGATAGATAGTTTGTTAGTTACTCTAGATTTATTTGTGCTAGTGGGATGAACTCGATTTTTAGGGGAAGTAAATTCCTCAAAATTTTAATCAATTGATTGCATATGCCAGTTCTGGAAAAACAAAACAAAAAACACCAAAAACGCTTTCGTCTTCATTAAGCCTGCGTTCGTGGAGTATTTTCTCACAAATTTGCAGGCTTGCAGTGAGTGAAAAGACCTAAAATGGCAACAATGTTTTCAACATTTTTTTTTTTACAACTGCTTTGTAGATCTCAGTAAACAACTGCTGATGCAGAAAATATGCATATTTCGTTTTTCCCCATTTCAAAAGTTTGGGAGAAACGGTGCATGGCGTTTCAAGACATGATCGAGCATGCTGACGTGTGGCCTCGCGTTCTAAAAACTGGAAATGATGATGGATCGGATAATTCTGGCATCTTTTACTCTCAGATGATTTTGATCCAATCGATTTCAATCAGAAACATTGTCTTAATTCTCAGATGTAAAATCCACACACATACAGGAAGAGTGACTTCTTAGGGCCGTTACTGGTGAATCAGTCAACATTCCAGTCCAGCACTCCTCCGCCACCAATCCTGACTGAGGGTATTTATCAGCGTGCGATATTTTCACAAAACAAGAGTGGTGACGTTTTCCCATGTAATTGAAAAGTGACGCCATCTTGTATTTTCCCCTTTCTTTGGAGATCTCCGTACGGGAACATTTAGTGCAGCAGCTGGTTGGTAGACGGGGCGGGCTCGAAAGTAATTTACTGGTCAGCTGATTGGGCTGCTCTCAGGTCAGAATAATCTGAATGCAAGAGGAACTGCCAGGACAGAATCTCTGACCCCAAACGTCCCCATCACACAAGGCTAGATGGAGGGAACAAGCGGGCTCAGGGGTGAGCAGATTCTGAGCGAGAGAGAGAGAGAGAGAGAGAGAGAGAGAGAGAGAGAGAGAGATGGAGAAATCACTCATCTATATTCCAACACTGGTAATAAGGGTTAATTCATCGGTTAAGGATTAACAAGGCGCAAGAGTGTGATAGGCAAGCAGTTGCCTTCTCAAATAGAAGTTTAAATCAACCCCATTAAGCGGGATATAATTTCAGACCCAGAGCCCCTCCTGGTGGTAAAATAATTACATCATGACCTGCGGGACTACTCTTTAAAAGTAAAACTACAATGGAAAGTCCGACGTTTTCATTTCGACAGTTTTTTTCCCCCCACTCTGCTGCAGTTATTTCAGTGGAACAGCTCTCAGGCTTGACAGTGAAATCAATCCATACATCCATTTTCAAATCCGCTTTATCCTCACAAGGGTCACGGGGCGGGCTTGAGCCTATCCCAGCTGCCTTCGGGAAGCATAACCTGAACAGGTTGCCAGCCATTCGCAGGGCACACAGAGACAAACAACAAATCCGCGCTCACATTCACACTTCAGGGCAATTTAGGGTGCATGTTTTTGGAATGTGGGAGGAACCCGGAATACCCGGAGAAAAGCCACGCAGGCACGGGGAGAACATATAAACTCCACACAGGAAAGTCGGAGCCGGAATCGAACCCTGCACCTCTGCACTGTGAGATCGACGCGCTAACCAGTCGACCGGCTGTGCCGCACGACAGTAAAATCATGGTGACTAAATAGTATCTTGTGGCATATAAAACTATCGTGTGTTATTTCCTTGACATCATGTTTGAATTAGTCTCACCATATAGCTAGTCAATATTTTTTTTTCAAATACTCTTGCAAACATTTTCAAGTAAAAACTTCACAAGCAACTTTCGATGCGGATCGATTTCCATCTAAATCGATCTACTACGCTACCAACTATTATCAAAGTCAGTCAAAATAAAATATTCAGAATGAGTCTGGATAACAAGTCGACTTTCAAAGTCAAAACGTAAAATAGGGAAGTAGGCCTACCAGAGATTTGATTTGAGGAAGTTGAGGAATTTTCATATTGACAGGTCACATATTTCAATTAGGTCACTTGACAGTACCGATGTGACAATATCCAAACACGTCACAATACGATAACTATCATGAGTTTGTGGGGGTTGCCGTTACACGGTACCTGATAGAAACCCACAAAAATGGTGATATCACCGTTGTCATTACAACCCTACTCGACACTTTCTTCAAACTATGAAATTATTAATTCCTCTAGTATTATGCACTCCGTATTATACAATCTTATATCAAATGAAATTCCCTTGCATGTCAGGCACGAGTGGAACGTGACCTCAAGGCAAGCCCACGCGAAAGACAATCAGAGCTAAGCTAATATTTCATCGTCAGCTAACCGTTGTTGGAATAGTCTGGATGTGATTAGCAGACTAATGGCCAAAATACTCCGGCGCTGTTAAAGAGGGGCCAGCCTCGGTCACACTTAGGATCCGCTGGCTCGTTTAGCCGCGTGCATAAATTAGCATGTGAAGAGGAGACATGCAAGTGATGGACACACAGGTGACCCTTCCACGCGCAGGCGCATGCACAAAGGCGCAGGGAATGCACACAGACACGCACACACAAGCATGGACACCGTGACCCCTACATGGTTGATGAGACAGGGGCTGATATGCGAGTCAGGCGAAGCCACATTTGTAAAAAGAGATAGCCAATTACGGGAGCTCGGGCTGGGGGATAATAGCCTGCCTGTCAGGGTCTGTGTGCATGATCTGGAAGCGCATGGATGTGTGTGTGCCTGCGCCTGAGCACGTAGCACCCAAGAGTGAATACCAAGCTCCCTATTCTCAGCTATTTGCCCTATATCTTCATTGCTTGGGTATTAATTTCAAAGCAGTGCGGCCGCACAGAGCGCGGGTCGTTAGTGTGATTCATCGGGCCTCCCCCCCACCCAAAAATGGTGGGGGAAAAAGACAAAAGGCGCTTCAGGTCAGGACTTTTCTACCACAGCGGCAAGGATATTTCTGGTTTCAGCACCACGAAACAAGAGCTAAAATTGAACGGAAATCATATTTGCTGCCTTACAATATCAAGTACAATGGCCTTCTAATCTTCATTTGGATCCAATTAGAATCCTTCCAAGAGATCAGTCTCCGACATGATGCCAGTATTTAGTCATTATAAATGTGCAGTATGTGTGTATTAATAACCCCATTCAAGGAGTTGATACTTTTGTTTGAACAATACTCGTTTTATAAACCATTGCATTTTTGATCCAGAATGGATGTGCTTCAGCCGATCCCAACTGATCCCGTGTGAGAGGTGTGTGGTTCGGTCGCCACCTGATTCCAGGACACATGTAAACATCCGTTCACATTCACGCCGAAGGACAATTTGCAGTTTTTAATGAACCCAACATGCCTGCTTGTGGTATACGGGAGGAAAACTGAAGCAAAAAAAAAAAAACAAGCATAGAGAGCACATGCCAACTCCACACAGGAAGGCCGAAACTCGGATTCAAATTCCCAACCTCAAAACTGGAGGTGAATGTGCTAACTGCAAAAGGCCGCCGTGCCGTTTCACGACTGACAAAAAGAGGTTGCTGCAGAGGTCAGTGCTTACTCTGGTTGAGGAATTATGGAATTATTATGGCTCCTTTTGTAAGAAAAGTGTGTTTGGTGGATTAGGTGGGGAAGGGGAGAGGTTGGAATCCTTGATCTGTTTCGACTGTATATCCATATGACGCATTTTTTGCTCAATAAGAATAACAAGAAAAGGACACAACGAAAACAACCTTCTCGGAGGAGGTAATGAGGCGGGTCATTTCAACGTGGAGACGTGATCAAGGATATCTCGTCAACATAATGATTCGAGGCATTCCAATCAGTGCGTGCGAAGCCACGGAGCACTATCATAGAGACATTTGGGCCAAACAGACCAGAGAGAAAGAAAAAAAAAAACAGAAGCTCGAGAATGATTCCAAAGCTCCGACATCAGTGCTTGTCCTGTACTTTCTACAGACGCATGATCTCCTCAAGGACTCGGCCCCGTCAGCCACAGCGGCCCAGCCACCTGAAACGGAGCCATGATGGACTATCAGAGGAAGGGAAAAGCGTTCGGTGTGGGGGGGGGGATTGTGTGGATTTAGTGGTCTGCTGCTGACACATGGCTTTGAGCGTGCTAGAAAAGCACTTTAACTCTTCAGTGCTTTTATAGCGTGTACACACCCCATAAAACTTGAGCCTATGTGGCATCGTTCACGCTTTCAGACACTCACACACGATGCATATGCGCTATATTTGTCCATTCGACAACCAAATTCTCAGAGATGAAGCAAAATGGATGAGCTGAATGCTCATTTTGGATGCCTTTTATTTCTCAGAATAAAAATAGGTTGACGTGACGGTCCCAAAAGTGGCGTACCTTTGTCTCGACAATTGGTTGATCCTCACAAAAGAGAAGTTCTACTCTTTGTCCCGAGATCATTCAAGACTGAGGATTATGTCCGTTATATCTGATATCGTGTATGAGCGCGATGCACATTAGCGGCATGTAAGGTGCATGAATGTGTTCACTGTTGACATTGAGGTGTAAAGATTTGCAGTGTGATGCAATGATGCCTGTGTGGGTTTTCTCCGGGTGCTCCGCTTTCCTCCCACATTCCTAAAACATGCGTGGCAGGTTAATGGAACACTCGAAAATTGTCCCAAGGTGTGATTTTGAGTGCGAATAGTCGTTTGTCTACGTCTGCCCTGCGATTGGCTGACGCCTACTGCCCGAAGAGAGCTGGGATAGGCTCCGGCCTGCCCCGCGACCTTTGTGAGGATAAGCGGATCAGAGAATGAATGGATGGATGATTTCTAAATATTGAGCAATTTAAAGTGTTGAAAACAGCTTGATGAACTATCTGCAAAGAGGCATCAATTCTTCTTTCATGCCACAAGTGAAGTGGCATTTTGTCGCCTTGAAATTGAACAGTTGAATTGTTTTATTTTTTTCTGGCAATTACTGAAAATAGTTAGGTTAGGTTAGATGAATTTCAGTAGCATGTTTTGTTAAGGATCGATCACTTATCGCTTCGGTGCGGAAGGAATCGGTCATCCAGATTTGGCATCTTAAAACTGCTTCAGGCTTTTCCGTGGTTTTTGCATTTCAGTTTGACGTTGGTACATGTTCCACACGTGTGCATTTGCAAGTGGGGGGGTGGGGGGGCTCCTGCGTTTGGTGTAATGTCTGGGGTAGTTCACCCCCCGAGTTTGGAACATTCTGGCGATCTTATATTGGTTTAAAGTATGATGACAAAGATTTGGATAGTGGGGGATATTGTCACCCAAGTGTGAGGCAAATTATATGTTATTGTTGCGCTGTGTGCGTGCTTGACGTACTTATATGCGTTTTGTCTTAGAAGTCACAAAAAATGGGTTGCCAAGGAGCCTGTGCGGAACTGAATGTTAAAAGTTGGATGGATGGATGGATGGGGAAGGGGGAGAGAGAGAAAGAGAAACGGTAATTTTTTTTTTCTGGAAAGCAGATGTGTGAATTCCGCCCTGACAGCGATGATATGCCTTATAGAAGAAGAAGAAGAAGAAAAAAAAAAAAAAAAGGACAACATGTCCAATAACTTGTGTGGCAATTTGATTAAATGCAATGATAGACACACTGCTGTTAAAAATATTTTTTAAAAACATTTCAAATATGTAAATGCGAATCGAATCCAGGAGTGTCAAACTAAATTTTATTGTGGGCCACGTGTAGTTACGGTTTTCCTCAGGGGACCGTGATGAAAACCATAGAAATGGAATGTCCTCTCATCATTCCATCGACACAATCGATTGTGATACATACTGTTGAGAAAAAAACAAATTCAAAATCAGAAGTCATGCAAAATTGGTAGATTTGGGGACTGCGAGATATAAACCATGAAGCTGGTCTAGACCGTCTGCCAAAACGAAAAGCCCCAAATCCATTTTGCAACAACATGAAGTAGACGCATTATTCTCTTGAGCGGCCAACATAAAATGATGCGGCGTTCGGCTCCGGCCCCGAGGTTGACATTTGTGATCTCATCCATCACCATTTGGCGGAGTCAGAACAGAAGACCAATGCAGATGTTGTGCCTTTCTGTATTCCTATTTGCATATTCCCGCTCTCAATGTTGTTTGCATTCGGTTGTTTCTTTGAAAACAACGTGGTCACGAATCATTTTGACCAAGGACGGCGAAAATGTTCAAGAGCCACTACTTTTACGGTGCCCATCACCGATCGAGGATGAGCGAAACCGCGGGCTTTCAAACGATGAAACTGAAGAAAATCTCGCTGCGTATGCCAATTAATGGCCTAACGAGACCATCTTATCATTATTCGGGCCAGATTGGAGCTTAAATGCAAGAAAACAAAGCAATATGTGCTGTAACTCTCTCTTTCTCTCTCTCCCCGTTTCTCCATCTCTGTAATAGAGATGCAAGCTCCGTAATGCTCGCTGGGAGCCAAGCATGAGATTGAGGATTTCTCACACACCATGCATTATTCATAGTGCGGAGCAACAGAGTGTGTAAGATGAGAATTACGCAGCATGAAGAGAACAGGGGAGCGAGGGCTGAAGGGAGAAGAGGAGGGGAGGGGGAGGAGAGGGCAACACAGGTGAGCGAAAAAGAGTGAGAGGAAGTGAAAAGAGAGACGGTGGACACGGTCAGATCTCCATTTTCTTTTCCTGTCATCTTAACCCCCCGGATTGTTCTTGGAGTTGGGCAAACAGCGGGGTGGGACAGAAATGAATATGGAAACTGGAGAGCCTGGAGAGCGTCGCCAGATTGACTCACAATTTGCATTTGTTAAGTACACGTCTTGTGAGTCGGTTTGTATTCCGAGCACAAACCGAATGGCGCGCAGGAAATTTCAGGGCTCCGTTACAATTCGTGTCCAGCCTTCGTTCGTCGTAATGAAAAACAGTGGGGAAGTGAGTCGGTGTTGGAATTGATTTGTTTAACAATGGCAATGGAACAAAGCAGGAGGCACGGGAGCAAAAATAGAAGGCTCGCTATCTTAAATGAAACCCCAAGACCAAGAAATTGCAAAATTGGGGCAGATACAATTTGACAAATGAATTGCACGGAATGATATTGTGCGTTTTTTATTCCAATAATTGATCGATGTCGGGAGGGAAAAAAAAAAGTCCATTACAGCGTAACAACATTCACAAAAGACACAAACCGCGGAAAATATACTCACGGCGCTTTTAATTTCCACCTGGAAAGTACAGCTAGTAATTGCAGAAATGTAATTCTTCAGCCGCGGCTTCTCTTATTTGAATTATTAAATGGAAGCGACTCCGTCGAAGGAAAGCGCTGCAATAAAATTGTCGCTATTCTCCCGATGACCCTCATTTTCTTTGTCTGAAAGCCTCTCTCGGCAGAGGACTAAATGGTTATTAGAGCGCCAAACTTAATGGAATATTACATTCTTCTGTATATTTTGGGTTAAATGTGAGCATGCGCATGTACGTGCGCGCGGAAGCCTCTCCTCAGCCGCGGCATTAATGACAAGAATGTGACGGTTAGTGGCTTTTTAACTTCCCGGTGATGAAAAGCCAGTATTAATTTGGGCTACAGATTTCATTTGTTCAGAACAGGAAAAACAATATAAATCACTTTTAGAGTGATTAGATGGAGGGTTGGATTAATCCAGGCTTGATTAGGGCATTATGCCGCCTTGTTATGGACACACAGGGTGACTGACGGTAATTACTGTCTGTATTAGGCGAACACACACTCAGTCAAGGCATCAGCCACGGCGGCGGAGGTGTGTGTGGGAGCGCGCGCAATACCGCGGTTGATAACATTTGCTTTCCACCAATTACGGCGAGAAATATGTTGAATATTTGCAATTGCTGGCACGAGCTGGGCCCGGCGCGACACACAAACAGAATTGGAGGGAGTGAGTCATGGCTTTCTTTATGATTATTGATATCCTGAGACAAACATATTTACCCGGATAATGAAAACGGATGGCAGTAGGTGAGGCTAATATTACTCGGTGGAAAATTAGAGAGGTGCTAAATCAGCAAATCAATTTACGGACGCGCAATTGAGCCTCATCCATACACTGCCGTCGACAACTTGAGGATCCAAAATGTCGACGCTGAAACAAAAGGATATTTGAATTAGGCTCATTAAAGGTCCCGACTGATTTTATTCTTTACACAAGAGGAGTCTTAACTGCATTGTATAAAGTTTTAGACCATTTTTTTGATATGACAGGTTTCCTGAATGTGTCAAGCTAAATATCTTTTTAAAGTTTAGAAGCAGACACAAGGCAAGCGAATGAGGCATGGCCCATTTAATTTTTTTTTTTTTTAAATAGCGTATATTACGCATATTCAACACAATGCTACACATCTCTCGCCTGTCGCATTCTTCCTTTCCTTTATAATGCCAATCGTTCCTTTTCATCACATCGCTGCCCCGCCCCCAACTTACCCCCCCTTACCCTACAGCAGTCCTTTTTGGGCTGTAAAACAGCCCTTGAGGACCTTATTTTACGAGTGCACACTTCTGCACTTTGCATGTTTATGGCCAACATTTGGAACAAATGGCACGCATTGGCTGGAACAACACAGATAAATCTTGTCAAGTCACAGGCGGGGACGCTGAGAGAGTGCCTGCACTCAGTGGCGCTCAGTGGCTGATGCCAGGAGTGCTTGCATTATTCAATTAATACCCGAAAGGGGCACAATTTATGCGGCATTTAGCCACGCGGGCCGGGGGGCGCGCAAACACAAAACATACGGCTCCCCGCAAAAAGGCAGACTTGTGTTTTCATCCCGGGAAAAAGACTGGACTCCCCCTTCCATTTTGCCAAATCAAATATACAGTGAGAGCAAGCTAAAAGGCACTTTCAATCAACCGCCGCGGGTCTTTCTGTCAATCCGTGAACAACAACAATCTAGCCTACTCGGAGCGGTCCAAGTCAACATCCATTCCCCAATAAATTCAATCAGCGAGGCCGCGCGTGCTTGTGTGTCCCTCTGACAGTTACGTCGACAAAAGATCTTTTTTTTTTCCCCAAGATACACCTGCACGCCGAGACCGCGGTGAATAGTCAAGGCCATTCGTTTAAGTTTGGGGAATACAGGATTTGAATGCACTTCACTTTGCGCAGCGATGTCGTTCCCCATTTCAAAATGACGACGGGCGCAAAAATCGTCTTATGCGAGAGCTGAGCAGCAGAGTTGTCAGGCCGCGGCTAATAACATTGACGTGGAGGGGGCTGCACCCCAGAGTGATTTCCTGACAGTTGGAGAGCCAAAAGCAGCGCTCGCCGGCTCATCATGGGCCTGCCCGCGCTCTCATTATTCGGCCGCAAATGGAAATGCAAATCGCTCGCTTGCCGCGGACGCCTCAAATTTATTAAACTAAAAGGTTTAATTTCCATTTTTCTCTGCATCAGCTTTATTTATAAATGTCGTGCCCTATGAAGACCCTGTTATTTTCTCCTTCTCCAGGCTCTTAACAAATCTGCTCATTAATATGGAAATGGGGAATCAATGGGGGGGGTGCTCCTCTGTCGAAGGGCGTTGTGTGTAATGTGCTCTGACTGGTCATCACAACAAACATGTTTACATATTCACACAGAACTTATGTCCACACTCCAAAATAAAAAAGCGATACTTTGTTTCTGCTCATTTTTTTTCATGACTCCAATAACATAAACAAAAGGTTGCTATATTCTTTATATTACATTGATTTATTCATAAAAATTGATATGAAATATATATTTTTCATTATATTATAAATAAATTTATCAACATAGATCTGCCTCACTTTAGTTCAAACAATTTCGAGATGTGTCTGGATGGTGAATGAACACGTTCAACGTTACTTGGGAAATTTGTCGAAGCACTTTCGCTAAATAGTCTGGGTCTCGTTACCAGATGCGATTTCCATTTCTGTGCTCAAACCGGGTCACCAAAATGATCCCACGCTGCTGACCTAAATGAACGTGGAGGGCCAAAAATATCAGCGTTTTCATACGGACTAGCCATGTCAGAACAAGCATTAGCGGTAGTCAGATGACGTTCAGCGGAAAAAGTCGTCACGTGACATGCAGTTGGCGGAGGCTTGTTAAAGAAATCTATCTTCAATCTAGGCTCATATTTTGAAATTCACTTAAAATAATATGATTAAATATGAGATGATGTTATATTAGGTTTGGTAGCACTGTGAGCTCATCTGGCTGGACTGTATCTGGATTGGAGTCAGAAATTTGGGAGTTGGAGAAGGGCGTGTCGCAATTCTCACATTCATAAGTGACACAGCTGCTCATGTCTTAAAGGGGAAGCCAAGTCCAAAATTTTCTTGATAAGAATATTTTCTATGCGTGCCCCGCCCCCAATAGTCTAAACACGGTATTCTGATTAAGAGTGTGCTTCTGCAACAATAATTAAGAAGAAAAATCCATCTCAGGGTCGGCCAATTTGCCTCTTGCTGTCAACGGATAATGACATCACAGTGCTCAGGGAACGATTGTCATAGCTCACCTGTTTTCTGGATTTGGCCATGAGACATACAAAAAGCCGAGCCCTTAGGCACTGCGATGTCATTTGAGATCGACAGCAAATGGCAAAATGGCCGCCCCTGGTATGGATAAAAACAGGGGTTTTGTTGCTCAATTCTTAATCCGCAAGCGCAATCAGAATACAGTCAAACCTCGGTTTTCGTCCATAATCCGTTCCAGAAGGCTGTTCGAAAACCGAATGGTTCGACAACCGAAACCACGCTCTTTTTAAAAAAAAATGTTTATTGAACACATCTGCTAACAATGGAAAGCGACACGAGGAAGCGTCACTTCCTCGTCTACCCGAGGAACCGTCATATCTTCGTGTAAGGAAGGTGAGAGGAGTCAAGTGGTGCATTCAAGTGCGCTCAGTTTGTTCGAGAACTGAAATTTGTTCACCATCCGAGGCATAAAAAACTTGAAATCTTTGGTGAAAACCGAATTGGTCGAGAACCGAGACGTTCGAAAACCGAGGTTTGACTGTACTGTATTTAGACAAGGGGGAGTGCATTGAATTTTTTTAATTTGCGGCACTGGCACCCGCAGCGGCTCCTCTCTCTCTCCTGAGGAAGGAAATTTCATCTGCGCTGTGTGTTGCACATGTAGCATATTTGACAATAAAGTTGATTTGAACTTGAATATATGTATATATATACAGAGAGAGAGAGAGAGAGAGATTTGACAACAGCATGTCAATGAAATAGAACTATCACCACAAAGTTGCTCAGGGTAATTGGGCAGCATGGTTTGTTTGCACTGCCTGATGAATGGATCACTACAGCAAAGGCTAAGTGCTCACTAATGACGATTGCATCAAACTTGTGAACCACAAAGTAGAAACGTCTTTTTGTTTTGGGGACTGTTGCAAATATCACATGTTTAAACTTGAGGAAATCTGGGAGCAAAACAAACAAGACTGTTGGATTTGTTTTAGCAAAAGGTCAAGAGGTCACCAAATGATTTTTTTTTAAATTAATGCTGTCAAGCGATTCAAACATTGTGTTATTAATCAAATGTAATCATAGCTAAGTTGTAGTTCATTGTGCATTTAATTGATTATAAAAATATTCCTTGATTTTTTTCCCCTCTCTCATATTATCAAATTTGAATACCCTTAACATGAATAAGAGCATTCATTTTCTTATCCTAATATTTTTTTTTAAAAAAAAAAAGCATTGAATTCCAGTCACACAAACAGTAAAAAAGCCCTCAACAGCGCTTTCTAATGGTGGTTCTCAAAGGTAATTCACCGATGTAGTCGTTGGATTCATCCGCCGGTTTGTGTCGGAAATTATCCATGGATGTCTGGGATTGACGAGGGTCCGGAGAATTGGCGTTGGCGGTGTGCTGGCCATCAAATGGTATTTTAAACTGGACGTGCCGCGATGGTAGTTCATTTCACGACGGCAATACACAGTTTGCTCTTGTCAATGACACCATTAGGTAACTTTTTAAAAGAAAACTTGCCGTTCAAAATCGAATTCACGTCCCTTTTAACCACTTGCCATTAGGCTTTTTGTTTGCTTGATGTTTTTTTCCCGGTCTCGTGAGTTCTGTTGAGGACGACAAAAGTTTATGAAGCCAAAATGAGCCTTAATTGCAGAATAAGAAAATGGTGCTAAAAGGGGGGTTGATTTAATGCCGTTAATTACGCGTTTAACCATTTAAAATAATCAGTGAATTCAAATTTAGAGAAGCATTTTTTGCATTTGGGAAAGCTAAATGTTTTTCTTCATTAAATTAAAAAACCTACCACTTTCTTTTATTAAGTTAAAAGAAAGTGGTAGGTTAGAAAAAAATGGGAGTAAAACAAAAGTGCAAAATTCACGGAGCACACTGGTTGATAAAAAAAAAATTGGGGGAGGGAGGTTTCACTAACATTTCTGATCACAGAAGTAGTCTTCATTTTGCATTCAGGTTATCTTACATCCGATGTTTAATGCAATACATGAATGATGATAACAAAACAAACATTTGAATATATTTTGGAGTTGTGCATTCTTACATTTAGGATGAGTCATTTCACCTTATGACGATAACATTTAAATCCTACATTTCCATTCCAATCACTCATCAGAATATTACCAGAATGACACCAGATGTTGCGGCATTAATAAGCCATAATACCAAGTCCTGCTTATCCAACCTTTCAGAACTCTAAAATAACACTCATAGACATTAATGAGATGTAATTATACGCCAGGTTCTAATTCAGGGCAATCTGGGGATAATTGCATCCACGGCTTTTAACACTTGGTCGTCAAGTTGGCGGGTGAATGACTTTCCCTCTGCCTGTGCCCGTCTCTCTACAGTCGACAGCGGAGAGTGAACTATCGCACCTATCCACTCTGGTCGGCGACCTAATGAACATTTCTAAATGGCCATGACCAGCTGGTTAGGAGACTAATGTAGCAGCTATTAGCCAAAGTGGTTGTTTCCACACACACACACGCACTCGCACACACGCACACCCGCACACACATGTGGACTGAAGTATTAGAGACAGAGGATGGGAAGACGAGGGCGGACATTTTCACCGTCTTTTCCCTTTAGGCACACATGTAGAGTGCATACACAAAGATGGGCAGTCACAGCCATCCATGGCTTGTTTATCTTTCACATTGTGCAGCAAACAAACCATGCGACAGATTCTAAACCATTAGAGTGCCGATTAGGGCCTCAAGGTGTGTGTGCATCTGATTAGGAAAATTCAGTTTTACTCAAGGTCTAAGCACTGCGGTTGCAGACCACTGACCATTGATTATTCATAGAGTCTGTGATTGGGTCCATTAATACGAGATTAGGGGAGGAACGGATGCTCACTTTGTGTGTGCGCGTGTGTGTGTGTGTGCGCGCGTGCGTGAAAAGAAGGTGAATTGTAATGAATGTGCAGTCTGTGTTTAGAGTCCATCATTGGGTTCAGTATAAAATAAGCATTGAGTGCAAAAAGCAGACCTAGCAAGTTAAGAGTTAAATTTGCAAATATGCAAAATGTATACCAGACATGAGTCTTCAATAAAACCAAAGAGGTACCTAAGTGCCTTTTGTTCAAATATGACCAATAAGATTAAAACAATAAAATTGGGAATATCTTAAGCGCCATCGTTTACAGCAATACCGTAAGATTTCCACCTAATAGCATTTGTTCTCCAATTGAAACTTAATCTGGGTAAATGGTGCTTAAATGTTTAAATCACATTTACAGGCTGTCAACTCATCTGATGTTCTTCACATGGTCACCCTTCGTTTGAATGAAAATAAATTGGAGGCAAATGAGAAAAAAAAGATTCTGCCAAAAGGGACACCGAAGCGGCGGCTGGCGGCATTATAGCGCCCCCAAGTGGCTGGTACAAGAACGCCGGGCGACTCGCACTCCGCTGGCTCTCTGACTGTGTTGAGGGCCAAAATAATTTATACGCTCTGATTTTTACAAGAAAGAAACCATCATTATAGATATTATGAAAGTGATAATCCTCATTGGCAGCAGAGATCATCGACACAGCAGATGCTTCCATTGCTAATCATCCTCATCATCATTAGCGCCATCACCATTAACGTCCTCATTATTATCACATGGAGGAAACTGGCTGTCGTATTTGACCTACAGGAGTTTCAAATACTGTACAGCGGGCGTAGTGTTTACGTAGGGGATTGCCTGTGCTGCAATAGGAGCTCCGGCATATACATACACTGTACTTTTACAAACCCGGGATTCACGGTAAATGATGTTGACACACTGTTAGGTCCATTATCCCAAAACGTCATGTACAGAGTTAAGTAAGATTTGAAATTCCAAGCAGAAGATTAAATTCTAAAAAGGCCCTGCTTTTAAAAGAGTCGGGACCGACTATTGCTGCTGTTAAAGCTGTTTAATATTTAATTATCTCAAATCCTTGCTTGTATGGAATTAGAAATACCTACAACCATCAGAGATATCTATTATTCACATAGCAGATATCTGCGCAGCTCAATTGTAGATTTCTGTAATGACAACAATGTATTTATAATGCAATGACGTCAATTAACCGAGGCCTACTTCCGTTACAGATACAGTAACGGAAATGAAATTACAACTTTGGATAAGAAAAATATAGTTAAGGGATATCGGAAATATTCTGACTGGGCCAACCTATATTGTGGATATCTGCAACACCCATCCAGTCTAATTGTAAAATGTTTAGAGGGCTTTGCCATACAGTCTCTTTTCACAAATCCATTGAACATCGCGTCATTATTACTCTCGTTGCTTTGTGTTGTGACGTCACGCTGTCCGCGGTGCTGATTGTATGACGTCACATTCCATCCGCGCATCGCCTTTCCTTTTTCCTGGTTTTGTTGTGTGCTAACTGGGCTAGCACGGAGCGGAGGGTCCTCCATCAGCGGACGGCGGCGGAAAAAAACCCGCAGGCAGCAGCGAGGGACAGCAAAAAGCGACAGACCGAATACTGCCTGGCGAAATACCGGGACGAGTTCTCTGAAAGACTGTAAAATGTCCGACTTTGACAGCAACCCGTTCGCGGACCCGGACTTCAACAATCCGTTTCAGGTAACTAGGTACACTGTTGCTAGCATGCTAACTGTCAATCCTACATCTATACGTTTCGTCCCTCGCCTACACGGCTGAGTAGTATAATCAGCCACGCATTTTACGTGTTTAATGCGACTCTTGCATATTAGTAGAACAGGCTGTGATCACAAGATAATATTGTGTTTGTATAAATGACCCTACTTAGCTTACTGTAACGCCAGCTATAGGGTTTCCCTCGTCGGCACACCATACACGCCTTGATAGCTCAACCGGCTACCCAGTCGGCATTGGTTATATTTAAAACAATTCCAGGCCTTCCCATATTAGACGACGGTAAACTAGTCTAGTCGTTGACAGTCGTTTTACGAAACGGCTAGCCTGGTTCACATCAGTAGGTCTGTAAGCTTCGATGCTATCCTAGCTTAACATAATGGACATAAATAAACGGTGTACTTACCGGCACTGCTGAATGTTCTCGACTTCCAGGTTACAAATAAAGTGTACAGGTTGCGGTCGTGCTTCATGCCAGAGTTGCTCGCACTTTGCAGTTACATTGTGAACTCAGAACAACTACAGAAACGACGTTGGTTGTCATAGGCAATCACTTAATAAACTGTAGTTATGGATTGGTTTTTAAAATATGAAATACAGTACATGGTGGTGCCTTCTTACCTGTTGAAAAAGTTGACCGTCCTCCCGCTCACCTAACTAAAAGAATTTAGCTTGAGGCCACAATTCTTCAAAGTCATGATGGGTTGCAATTGGATTGAAAGCTGGCTGGTGATTGGCTCCTCACCGCATGGGAATGAGTCTAATTGGGTACTCAAATTACAAATTAGATTGAATTTTCTCGTAATGTTGGCGACAGATCCGTTTTTTTAATTCATTGATTAAACAAATCTTATATTTTGTCAAACAATGTTTATTTTATTTGTTTAGATTTTTTTAAAATTATAGATCGATTGACGTACTGAGAGGCAGCAGGTGAGCCCTGTTCAGGAATAGCTCTCCGTATGAAGTGCAGTTGTACACCACTGCAAACTACAACCACAATATTGAACATTTTACTGTATTAAAGTAATTATTTTTATTTAAATTATATTGTGATTGTCAATCAAAACTTTGAGAACTCTGGAAACCACAGCTCTTGTAATTCATTCCAGGAAACGCGCAGGCACAGCTAATATTACGGTTCAAGACTGTCAACTAAAATCCCTTATGTGTTCCTCTCTGTGTTTCAGGATCCCTCTGTAACACAGGTGACCCGTTCTACCCCTCCCGGCGGTCTTGAAGAATACAACCCCTTCACGGATGCCAGAACGGTCAGCGGGACTTCTGAATTCATCTCACATTAATGAATACGCTTCGTGTGTGTGTGACCTCATTTTATATGCTTCAGTCTCTTCCAAAGTTATCAGTCCCAGGGCACAAAAAAAGACAAAAGAGGACTATGGTCTAATTACTTAAATTTGAAGGGATTCTTCCTGCTGGTTTTTACAGGCTGCCCCTGGTAATGCCCCCAAGTCTGCTCCGGCACCTTCACAGAACACACAACCTGCCATCATGAAGCCCACGGAAGAGCCACCGGCTTACTCACAGCAACAAACACAGGTACGGTATTGGTTGCCGCCATCTTTTTCAGACCCAATTTGACAGACCCAAATATTTTATCCGTGTTCTTTGTTTTGCCCTTTTTGGTTCATGTAGCAAAATAGCAACATATTTTGCTCCCCACAAGTCTTGGTTATTTCCTTGGTGAACTCTGTGTGGATGTTCTAGGACCAGGCACGTGCTCAGGCCGATTTGCTGAGAAGGCAGGAGGAGTTGGAGAGGAAAGCGGCCGAGCTGGACCGCAGGGAGAGAGAGTTGCAGTCTCACGGCGGAGCGGGTCAGTCAGTCCGTCCATCCATCACTTCTCTGTTTCTAAAACCTTTTGAGTTTCATTAGATTGTTGGCATCCGAGGAAAAACAAGCATAAGGAGCCAGCTAAGCGCTTTACACCCGAATGTGTTCCTTTTGCTTTTCTCTACTTGTATCAGGATACTAGCACTCAGTTTTGACCACACTATCATTTAAATTATACTTGTCAGGGGTGGTTCAGTGCAACATAGTTTACTTTTATTTGAGGATTTTTGTGAAGAAATGCTTTAATTTATATTGCTTTTTATGTTCATGGTTGTTTGTCACTCAGTACTTGAGTTGTTTTTTTTTAACCAAATACTTTCCCACTCCCTCTCAAATACTGATTTGGAGGACTACTTTTTGACTTGAACTTTTTTGTATCATTCTAAAGTAACACTTCTCTTGTTGAAGTGCGATTTTTTTTTTTTGGCAACTGTTGTATATGAGCGAGGCATCGTCCACATCTTGGCAGGTCGTAAGAACAACTGGCCTCCCATGCCTGCCAAGTTCCCAGTGGGTCCGTGCTTCTACCACGACATCGCGGTAGACATTCCCATCGAGTTCCAGAAGACGGTGAAGATCATGTACAATCTCTGGATGTGTAAGCCGATCCCTCCGTCTTAACGACGAAGCCCAATTCACTTGATGCTGCCTGATTATCCATCTTCCCGTTGCGTTTCCCACCAGTCCACGCCGGCACGCTGTTTGTGAACATGTTTGGCTGCTTAGCCTGGTTCTGTGTGGATCCGACCCACGGCGTCGACTTCGGCCTGGCCATGTTGTGGTTTCTGCTCTTTACGCCTTGCTCCTTTGTCTGCTGGTACAGACCGCTGTATGGGGCTTTCAGGTGAGTGAGTTCAGGTTGCTGTTTGTTTTATTTTTGCTCTCAAGTGGCACAATAGGGATATGCATTAAGCAACTAAAGGGGAAATAAAACACGGTATCTTAAAAGCGGAATGTGGCCTTTTTCAAATGTAGCTAAAAATCTGATATAAACCAAATCATATACAGGCAACCCCGTTAATCATGGGAGATAAGTTCCAAACCCACCTGATCGGTGAAAAGCCACACTGTGGTGTCAAACTCGTTCTTGTCACGGGCAACATTGTAGTTACGCTTTCCCTTGGAGTGCCATTATGAATTTTGGGAATAAATAGTTTTACAATCAGAAGTCAAGAATAATGACTGTTATTGTGGATTACATATGACAATTTGAAATTTTGCTTCAGACTTTAGCAAGCATCATGGAACTTGACATGATTTATTTGCTTTTGCGGGCCACATAAAATGGTGTAGTGGGCCAGATCTGGCCCCCGGGCCTTGACTTCGACACCTGTGCTGTAGAGAGACCACATTAGAAGAAAAAAAAGGGGGTTTACCCCGCAACACTGTTGAAACACATATTACCAAAAAAGTGTGTCTGAAAATCCGCGACTTATAGACAAAGCGTTTTGTATGCGCTCCTCCGTCTCCCCTACAGGAGCGACAGTTCCTTTCGCTTTTTCGTATTCTTCTTCGTCTACATCTGCCAGTTTGGAGTTCACGTGCTACAAACGATCGGCATCACTGGCTGGGGCACATGGTAAGCGAGTTTAACTGCCGCGCTCGACAGCGCGCTTGAAGTGGTGGCGCATTCCAGGTCATTGTTGTCGTTGTTTTGCAGTGGCTGGATCACAGCTCTAATGGGCCTGAACACGAGCATCCCGGTGGGCATCATCATGTTGCTCATTGCGGCACTCTTCACCACGCTCTCTGTGGGTTCACTCATCATGTTTAAAAAGGTAACGGACTCTCCCTACAAACTCACAAATCCATCTATGTACATTATTGTTAACCCTCGGTTAATGAAAGGGAAAAAAAAAACCTCATATGAGGTGTTCAACCAAAGTCTGTCTTCTAATTAGCATCATAGGTTTCTTCAAACTTAGCAGTGGGCCTATTTAAAGGATGACAAGTAGTTGGCCGCAATTTAAGATCCACGGGAATGTAGCCAACCTCCTGAACGTGGCTGCAGGAGATATCCTGTCACTTGTGCGTCAACATTTTTTTACTTTTAAAAGTCTAAGCTAATTTCAAGCACTTGCACAGGTACACGCACTGTATCGGACCACCGGCGCCAGCTTTGAGAAGGCTCAGCAGGAGTTCGCCACTGGCGTCATGTCCAACAAGACTGTCCAGACGGCAGCAGCCAACGCCGCGGCTAACGCCGCTTCCAACGCCACCCGCGGGGCCTTCAAACCTCATCCGTAGGCACACATTCTCGCACACCGAGAGTCACAAAACTGTCCCCGCTCAATCACCCCCCAATTTGCTAATATCTTCCACAAAAAAAAAAAAGTCTTCACTCCACAACTAACACTGACCCTGCTAGTGTCCTTCCCGGCCCCGAATGAGTCACGCTTCCTCCTCGTCATCTCCATTATTGGGATTAACAACCCCACACCTAAAAATAACCCCCCCGTTCACCTTCTGTTTGACTGGACGGGTCAGTAACTCGGCAGCCACATTGAGTGACGGCATAACGTGTGCAAGTTCGAGCACACTCAACGAGGTTGCTAAATCATTAGCGTCGCGCCTCCCGAGATGTGAGCTGCATGTCCATTTGGCTGTTTGACGGACGGACGCGTGGTAAAAAAGGAGGACGACTCAAAAGATGTGTGGGGGTTTTTGGTTGTTTTTTTTGCGCGTGTGACATAATTTGCCCGCGTAGCCCGTCGCACATTGAAAAATTCTGAAGCTGCTATCAATCTGGATGTGGCCTATCGCTATTTTTGGCTTCCTTCTCATAAAGGAGACTCGCACTCGACTCAGCAAATAGGCCGACCTAAAAGGGAGGTGACCGGGGGATATGAGTCATGTGATCCACCTACACATGAAATGGTATCAATGTACTTTTTTTTTTTTTTTTTTGCTTTAATCCTCTCAGTGTTAATGGCATGTGGCTGAATGGTGCACATTACCCCGCATAAAATGACATAGAACCTTTGTTGAGCCAAGGCACATATTTTGTTTTGTTTGACAACTTTCTGGATACACCACCAAACAAAAAGTACGGACAGAATATTGAAAATAATGATCTCGTGTCAATTTACTCACAAATTGAGTGTGTGAAATCTGGGCTTGTGTCACTGAACACAAAGGTATTATTCGGTTGTAAGAAGAATTAATTGTACCTTCTGTCACCTCTTAAAAAAAGCATTTCTTTGTTCTTCCGAGTTAGATTGAGGAACAAATGTACATTATTTGCAGTGAATATATCTTAATTTCCATACCATTCATGTCAAATCTGAGAATTTCCGACTCGTGGTTGAGAATCACTGTGTTGAAAAGCTGTACAGACTACTGTCCCCAACTGGAATTGTTGTACTTTCACAACCCCCTCCCATTACAGGGGGGTGTACGCCATACGGCAAATGACTGCACTGTTATTGTTGCAAATGATGAAGTGGAGCTCAACCGGAGTGTTCCAGCTAAATTGTCTGAAGTCTAATCGCGACATTAATAGCCTGACGCTAAGTTTCCGCAGTACTTCTTTTGTTTTGATTTTGTTTTTTTTGGGATAGCACATTTCTGTTAGCTATTTTTATTTATGACATAATTTATTTTGGTTCTCCACGATTTATCGTGTTACGCGCATCAAACCGTGTGCTTGTATTCAAGGAATGGCTGATTAAATATGACAAATCCCTCAAGTGTTAATCTACTGTGCGTTCACAAAAGCTGTGAGAAATCTACCAAATGTCCATTTTTTTTTAAATCTCAGTTTGTGATGTGTACGTTAGACATATTTTACTTCACAAACATTGAAAGTTGTATTGTGCAAGCCGGTCTACACTTAAGAATGTGAACAAAACAAACAAACAAAAAAAGATGTGTTTTAGACCTGTGATCATGTAATTTCACTGAATCAAGAGCGAAAACTAATTTAAGAGGAATACCGTATTTGTACATTCTGTAAAGATGGTTTGATGCCCCTCACTAGGAGTTGCGTTTCAAAAGAAAATTCGATGCACTCTCGTCCGGCCTTTGTCGCATGTGAAATAGTTTTCGGTTTTGTATATTTATGGTTAACATGGAATAAAGATTTGAAAGAGACAATCTGTGGACTATTGATGGTACTATACAGTATGTATTTCTCCATACAAACATCAGCAATTCATTCATTCACCAAAACAATAAGATTCTTGTTAATGTAACAAGCATAAAAATACAAAATCATGGAACTTCTACATTATAACTACAAACATTAACTTGCAAAGTGTGATCCAATTGAAATTCAATACAAGAACCCTTTCCGAAGATAAGAATGCGATCTGCCGTTAAATGTCACTGTAAATACAACCACAATCATCTTGTTCAGCTAATACTGGTTTGACAGTCACCCAAAATTTTAACATTAGTCGCACACACACTTCACAGTATAGATTCGTGTTCACATTTAGTGTGTTGATGGAAGAAATCTGAAAGACTTGAATAAAAATCTTGAAACATTAAGACTATGACGTTTCTGTGGAGGTTCTAATTCACCATATTAGCCACCAGGTGGCGCATCATCACTCAAAATACGTTTTCATCTAATATTGTTAAATAGACTGCCTGAATCTCAGAGTTTTGTGAGCTAAAAGTCATTGGGGGTGGGGGTTAAAACAAATTGTATGAACAGTGGTATACTGTATACAGGTTTAGGTTTCTTGTATTGGTTTTGTTACAGAGTGTGCAGGTGAACTCAGTCTCATTCAGTGGTGTGCACTTTGCCAGCAAATGCCCCAAAGTCTTTGTCTCAATTTAACCAGGGATTATTAAGATCGCAAAGCAAGTGTTGAAGAAATTAAAATAAAGAAATACAACACCTCCAGCTTCTCATCTCAACAAGTCCATGCTCAGGATGACTCCATGGTGTCACAGCACGCAGATGAGACTCTTGCCCTCTTCGATCTCCTCTTGCACCTTGTCGCTGGAGGTGGCGATCTCGGCCTGCGCGGACAAAACGGCGCACAGGAAGGTCGCCAGGGTTCCCCCGATGGCCGCATAAAAAGCCCAGCCGAGGGAGCACAAGGCCGGCCGGAAGGGGGAGGCCTCGACCCCGCAGTAGCCCGTCACCTTCTCGGAACCCCAGCCAGCGGGGTAGAGCATGAGGCCCACCATAAGCAAGAGGCCTGGATGGAGAACAGACAGGGGGAGGGGAGTCAAGTATGGACGTAACAGATCCCAGATCAGCTGCTGACAGGTTACTTTTGAGGGGCGCGACATGGCCCGCAGTCATTTTATGAAACATTCACAGAGCCAAGTGAAGATTTTACTTTGTTGTATGGATACCAGCCTACCTGCAACGGCCTGCATCAAACCGCAGATGTTGAAGATGCTTTTCCTCAGGATGCTCTGGAAGCACATGCTGAAGATCGAGATGCAGGCCACCATTACGAGCACCAATATTCCCGCGGCCAGAAACAACATGGCCGCCTGCCAGAAGCCACTAGCCACCTCGGAGAAGGTCCCGGCATAGGGCCCGCAGCTCACACCACCTCCCCGGGTGGCGAGACGGAGGCAGCGGCTGTAGAGGCCCAGAGAGGGCCGGTATTCACCGGGGTTCATGCCGGAATCAGAGCGAGGGAATCCCAGCAGCCAATCGGGGCTCATGAAGGCGATGAGCTCGGCGAAGGCCACAACGATACTGAGCAGCGTCCAGAGCATGGAGCGGCATGTTACAATCACATGGCACATGGTTGCACTCTTGGAATCAAACTTTTGAAGCTCCTTTATCGTCCACTTGGAAAGTTGTTGGGATCCAAAAAGGGTAGCAGATGCGAAAATAGTTTCCCAGTTTTGCCTGTATTTCTTTAGTCGTCAGAGCAGAGATCCACTTCTGATGCTCCGGACTAGTTTATAACGAACCCAAGCAGCTTCCCTCCTCCATGGCGCATTCAGGAACTCACACCTACAGACGCACAAAAGGAGCACGAGAGGTTAAGCCAAGTGGGAGTCACAGATGTAAACATGTGCATTCCCGGACCGCGGTGATTCATCAGTCTTCTCTTGTGTTTGAAACCGGCGACATTTTCATGAAAGACTCAGAATAGAGCTCGCCATTCCCACCAACTCTGCTCACTGGGCCAGCCGCGAGCAGCACTTCCAGATGTCCGCCGACTTGATGAATCACGTTAACGGACAAACCAGCTCCCTCCTGCCGCCGTATTAGTCACACACTTTCTATGACTTGACATCATTGATAGGCGGGGTTTGGCCGTTTACGGGCCCCCGCCGGCATTCCACAAAGCGTGACGTCAATCATAAGTGGCAAGTCGACACATGACATCAACTGTAGCTCAATTCTTCTTTTCAGGAGGGTTTGATTTACAACCAGGGGAGTTTCGAGCGGCGGCATTTCATGATCTTATCTTGAAAAAAACAAAACTCAATTGAAAGTTTTGCTTATAAGTCGGGCTGAACATTGAATCAAATGCAAATCAACATAGCAGGGCATTAGAATGCATGTTTCTAATCTCAAAGGCTGCTATTTGGGTTTATATGTTAAATACCATTCTTTATTGATACAGATGTTTGATATAGTGCTTTAAAAATGCACTTCACATGGTTGCATATGATTTGCATAATTGTTGTAATATGATTTATGATTTACTGATTCCTGTGTAAATTAAAGAATTAGGGTTGGTTGGGGGCTGAAGGAAACGTGTACGGTAAATATTTGTTGAGTTTTATTATTCTATCAAAGACCCACTATTATTTTTAATAATATGCATACATATGTTCTAGCACATCAAGATATTTTTAATGAATTGTAGGTGTAGTAATCGCTAATTATATTACACAGGGCGCGACACCCCAACAGGAGGCTACCATGTTTCATCACGATCTTTCTGCTACGGACACTCGAAGGAGACAAATTTAGCGTACGTAGTCCCTCAAAATGATGTCGACAGCACGAATAACGATTGCTTTGCACTTCCTTCGTCACTTGAAGGCAGTACTAGAAATCATTTTGGAAGACATTTTGCTTCCACATCTGCTAGATGAAATTGTAGATGAACTTGTTTGCGAAAAGTCGCCTCTCTGACGCACCGTCGTCCCCGTGCTTCAAAATCCACGCGCTTGGCTCATTGCATTCTATTAGTCGACCACTAGATGGCACTACATTCTACACACTGTACCTTGAAGTTAAACCTTGCGACACCTTGACATGCCGCTCTTCATGTTTTGCAGTCGTCTGATATTATCAGAGTCACAATATGAAGAATCTTTTTCTCAGACGTTTATCTGAGGTCTGCTAGAAGAGAACAGGCATGACGTCTGAGACACATTTTGCATTGTGATTATCCCCGAAACGAAGGTTGTCAGCTTGTGCAGATGTTTGCGCCGGACCATCTTTTATTCTGGTCCTCACAAGCCTTGGTAGACTTTTGTTTTGTCGCGTGTGTGGTTTAACACATTAGCAATCACACAAACGCAAAACTTGATGACGCCACAAAGGCCCGGCAGATGGGCCGGTGCATCCCGTCTAAACACTATGGCGTACAGGCAGATTACCGCCAACATAAACACACTGGTTACAGTGTTTATATCCATGGCAAAGCATATCTGTTTACGTTTGTTTTCAGTGCCTTTTGTTCAAGCCACCCTAGTGGATGACGCCCGCCACTCTTGGTTCCTAGGTGATTATAAATATCACACTGTTCATGGTATAAAGACTTGCCATGACCACAAATGAGCAGCTTTGCCCCTTTAGACAGCTGGATGGAGCTTAAACACACCTAAAAGTGGCAGCTAGCAGGCCCCCTTGAGTAACCGGATCATGCAGCGAACTACTGAACCTAAAAAGGGACTTTTCGACTTGACAATAATGCTGGCATTTATAATGCAAAGTCTTCAACTTAACAAGCTGTGTGCTAGAAGTAATCAATAGTGTCTTTCATTCATTCTCACTTAATGATTGTGCTCTTAGATTTTATATGAAACTTCAGTCGACATGGAGATGTTTTGTTGACGTGATGCATGTCAGATGCGAAAGCCTCAGATCAAAGCAGCCTCTGTTTGTTTTTCAGAGATTCCTATCATCATTCCTTCACATCTCTAGAGTCGTCTTGTATTAGTGTATTTTTGCTGAGTGTGCTAACTCTTAACATCTTTCCCCGACTCCAGCGTGATGCTGACTTGGGCCGATAAAAACACTTGATACCTTTGGAGATGGATGTGGGAAGTGCAACGTGGACCTGCTCGTTCTCGCACTCCCGCAGTGACACAAGCCTTGACTCGAACGCTTATACGCGCGCAAGCGAGGCCTCCCAACGCCCTCACGGCAGGCAGCAGTCAGCGGGCCAACATGAACATTGCATTGAGAAACAAAGCTGCTCTGGTGGCCTTTACAACAACATCACATTTTCCAGTCGGTCTGCGCAAAGTTGAAAACAATGTGCCCTCCATCAAGGAATTAACAGTTCTGAACAATTATTACAGTATTGCCTTGAGATAAAAATGACAAAACTTGTGTTTGGGGGGGTTTTGCAAAATGCAAAATGGCATGGACAGGCAAACGCACGGCATCGGTGCAGCACCGTTATAATCCTTGACCCAACGGATATTTGAAGAAATACAGTGGAGAAAACACTTAGACGTAATATAGCATAGTCATAGGAATAAATTCTTTACCCTCCACGAAATATTAATAATATTACTGCAGGTTACTGAGGAATGACAGTATTTTTGAGGGGTGCTATTCAGAGGCTTGAACAGATTAACAACATTTCCATTCATTTGAATGGGGAAAATGATTTGAGACACATGGTCATGGAATGAAATAAAACTTGGATCTCAAGGTACCACTGCATTATCGTGTTTTCTAGAGTTCCTTTCAAGATCAACACTCGATGACTTTTACACTCGCGTAGCCACAAACGGAGCCGTATCACTAATCACTGAAAATCGCTGTCACACTTTTTTGTTGCTTTTACTTATGTAACATAATGTCTATTATTGCCATTTGCAGTGGTGGAATCACAGTGAGGAATATTGTGGACTGGAAATGGGGCAGTGGATTAGAAACAGCTGTGAGGCAATCTGGTTCAACGCCATTGTTAACTACTATTGTTCGATTAACGTGCCTGGGCCAATCAAAACTGAGCGTTGTTATTTTAACGTAGACTGTAACGTAGAAGGCGGACTTTTTTACATAGCTCTTGTTAGATTGTGCAGGTGTGTCTAATAAAGTGGCCAATCGGAGTAGAATTTGTTAAAAGCGGGATACACACGGGCAAATTTTACGATTTTCTTTTTCTTCTGATCAAAGTCAGCAACGGCCCGATTGGTCAGATGTTTCTCGAGCAGTGATTGGCAATGTGTGGTATGCCCAAGTAGAGTTCAGGTGTATTTACTATTAAATTCAAACTTTGAGAATGGATTTAACTTTCATGCACATTTTAACTGAATCATTATTGAAGTACAGTTGTGTTTACTTTCAGGTGATACTATGTAAAAGGTTTGAGAACCAGTGTTCTAAAGGATTATCCGAGGCTATTGTCCTGTACTCTGTGGTATGTTTAAAAAAATGTGCCTCCAAAATCATCAGTGCGCCAATCGTTTTAGATTTTAGGAACTGTGAAATACACAATCCATTTCCCCATTTTTAGAAAAGAGGCGAGCCCAAACCTAAGATGGTCACAGCGCCACTGCCCGTCCTCCATCTGGGCTGAACAGCCTCAAACCAAAACCACACTAGAGGGCGCGTCACCAATCTTACATCACCGACACACAGCTACTCAAACAAGACAGCAGGACTGGTTTCCTCTGTTTTTGTTGTTGTTTTTTTAAAGTGTCATTTGAAGCACCACGGTTTGTTTCACAAATCCAACGGGCAATTCACTTTCAGAAAACAATTGTTAAACAGACACGACACATCCAACTCCACCATAGCTGCAGCCAGCTATGAGGTCAGACTGACCTTAGCAGTAGCTCTACTTTGTTATACTCTTTTTTTTTTAAGTGTAAATGGATCACACATTTTGGCCATTTTCTCTCTTTTTTAGCTAAATTTCCGACTGCCATTGCACCAACTTGAAAGATTGCTATCGCTTGGCGGTATAAAGTTAGGAACTTTCCAAATCCTGCAGCCCACCATCTAAAGGACACATCTTTCTTTTCCACAACTTAAAAAGGAGTTTCCACATCTTAATAAAAGGTCTCCAACATTCTTTGGTCAAAATAGCACATTTTCAGTTCTGTCACATGAAAACTCTTGCCATATTTAGCGACTTTTCCAACCCTTCGAGCAATGTTTAAAGAGCAATAAATCTACCGTTTTGTGGTATCGTTAGAAACCAGAGACTTTTAGACTCTCAGCAGAGCAGGAGATGTTCACACCTCTGCATCCTGACCTCGACTCAATGTTGCGTGCACAATGCTGCCATACCTCCCATCCCCAATTTAATTTCACACTTAAAGAGTGGGCAGGCGCACCAAAGACCCAACTATCAGCATACAAGCAAGTAAACTGTTTTCATAACAGGACCTCTTCAAAAGCATTACTTGCATCAAAAACAGTATTTAGTGCCGTTTTCTTTTTGTTCTGCTTTTCGTGAAGACATGTCCTGCTCTGATAAAACTGCGACCGGAGCAACACCTCCACGCTCATCTCATCAGTGGCAGGCGTTCTCACAAAGTTTGCAGACCTTCCTTTATCTTTTGTCACATGAGAGAGCCCAGCTGGATCAATCAAGTTCAGCACTAACAGTTACAATGTAAGTTCTGTTTGTGAATCAGTTTCCTGTTGGTTATAAGAGCAAAGACTACATTCTTCGGGCCCGACTGAGACGACGTGTTTTGGCACGGCAGCGCAGCAGGCAAGCTGGAACATTGGGAGAAAAAGGACACCCATGCCCTGCAGTGAGAACTCAAGAAGGAAGAGTCATCACAGATCATCTTTACAAAATGAAACCAAAAAAAAACCAAGCACGGGAAAGTAAAGTCTTTTCTGATATTAAACGTTTGAATCATCGGATGAATTAAATAACTTAAACTCCGCTTTTGTGTCAACATGCGCATCCTGGTGAAAATGTACAGTATGTATTTCAGGCATCTCAGACACAACATCCCAAAACACACACAGGAGCACCCGCTGGAGAGTAAGAAAAAAAAATAGCTAATGACAACAGTTTTGAGGAGGGGCAGGCACAGGATCAAAAATGAACAGGGAGTTGGCCATGTTGGGCAAATTCCATGGCGCCTACATTGACGAGCTCCCAAACAGGGAACCAAAAAAAAAACAAAAAACGGGGCACCAATTGCAAGCAAGGTGCTAGACAAATGGTTGCCGATGCATTGCGAAGCTTTTTCGCTTTGGTGCGGCTTGACGTCACAAATTTGACCGTCATTTTGAAGATAGGCTGAAAAAAGGGGCTTTCAAGGGCCCGTTCATCGATGCAATTTGGCTTAAAAGCGCTGCTTGGGTACAGCAGTGAGACGCAAACTTAGTTGAGCCGATGCACCACCACCAAACAAAGTGAAATAATGCTGCCGTCTCAATTCACTCAGTAAATAATAATAATTCTCTGACCATTTTCTCCGGGAACACCTTTTCGATCAGTCATTGGGAATGACTGGGGAACAGTGTCTACTTGTAAAGCCATTTCATTCCCACGTCTCATTAGCATGCACATGCCTGTGTGTGAATTAAAGCGAGGCTCCTGATCTGGTTGCCACTCAGCCCAACAAAGGGCGCTCAGAGGAACGCCGACACCGCCACGCCCCCGGTCTTAGACACACCACTGGGGGGCCCAGAATGGCCCAGAATGCTCTCCTTCATCCTCAAAGACGAGCCGCTTCAACCTTTAACCTTTTCACCGGGTGCGGCGGGCCGGCCCCCTCAATGCCAGCGGCAACTTGGCAGTGCCCCCCTACCCCACCCGCCACCCTCACACTTTGTCACACAAAAGCCCACTCAGTGACCCACACATTTCACGAACACAAAGGCAGGAATGACCCGGCCCGGTCTGTCTGAAAAAAAATCAGAAAATACTTTTGATTCACACACTTCCAGAACTAACTACTAACATTATAAATACCGAACATAAAACTTAAACTTCTGAGAGGGGAGGGGGATTTCCTAGTGTAGTCATTTTGAAATAGAAGCTTGCCCTTGAACTTAGCAAGCACAAACAAGATCGCTTTCCTGGTTTTGTTTAGTTTTGGGATGTAGTAGCACTTCCCTCTCCAACATGCACACCACCGTGGGTGGCTCAGAAAGGCGGCGTGGTGGAGGGACCCTCAAGGATGTGGAAGTGTGGTGGAAGAGGAGAAGGAGGCCACCTGTAGCTGCTGTGCCATGCACAAATGTGTGAAGGAAAATCTAATCAAAATGGGCTCAAGGAGCTTTGAAGGCCAACACGCATACCTTCAATTCTAGTTGATGCTATACAAAAATGTAACCTCCGCGATTCACAAGCACTTGAGGCCGTCCGACTTGGAATTTAACCAACATTTTCAGGGGGAGAATTTGACAGGTGTTAACGGAGAATCAAATGATGAACACTGGAAATATTTCACAAAGGGGGAATAAAATTGAGCACTTTTCAGACTTTTAAGAATTGCTCCTGTTTTTCCTGGACTATCTAGTTGCGGTGAAGAACTGCTAGGATAGCACGTTAGGCTAATATTGACAGTAATGTCAAATTACAGCACATTTGAGGGAACAGATTGTTATTTCCAGTACATACTGACATCTTTGTGGTTGTGAAGCAACACTCTCTGGGCATATTGTTTGAAAACAGATATCCGTACTTTCAAGCCCTTCTTTACTTTATCAAAATAGGCTTCTTAATTTTTCAGCTTTTGGGAAGGACAACACGTAAAAAGATGTAAATAGAGAAGTCAACTGTGGTTGAGAGTTTCATTCATGATGAATATTTACTATGTATAAGGGTCTTATAAGGCAGAAACAAATGTGAACAGTTGTGACAAAAACCCCACTACAGGGACATGTTTTGAAAGCATAAAAGCCTGAGCCAAAGCTAGTTAGTTATAATTAATTGTGCAATTAGATGAAGTGTGTATTATTGTATATAACTGACAGTAAAAAATAAGTTTTACTTTCACACTTGAGTACAATTCTGAGTCTGTACATTTTATTTTCTTTTTGTTGGCTGGGAGGACCTCCCTGTGCATATCAGACAAGACCCCCCCCCCCCCCCCCTCCACTGGACATTGGTGAAACGTAAAACCCATTTTTTTTCCTTGGCTTTCACTTCACCGGTAGCCTCCGAGATTATTTTCTTGTTTCTTTTATAAATTGTGTTACGTGTTATTGTTTTAAAATTCATGTTTTATTTATGTTTAATGGTAGATTATTTTAAGGTACATTAGCAATTGTTGTCAGGTGTGGTTGTTTGTTTTTGGTGCTCTGAAAATCAAAGAATTAACTGGTTCAATCAGTAACCACCTTTTTTGTTTGATTGTTTGTTTTCTCAAATATTTATGTACTTCTACAGTATCTTGGTCCAGCATGTTAGCAGCTACTTTTTTCACCTCTGCATGCGGAGTTAAAAAGGTTACTTTTTGGATACAATAGGCTATGTTACAGCGCAGTCCGATGAGGGATTTTCATATCTCAACACAAAGGTCGCCACACCTTTGAGTTCTCCTTTACTCTTTACTCTTCGTCTTCTAAACAAACGCCACTTTGCACAGACAGAAACATGCTTCCATACCTATCGAAATGAAGGCAAAAAGCAGACGAGAAACTGCCGCCAAAAGACTTTCTTCACACGAGGCTTGCAAACAAAAAAAACAAAACAAAACAAAAAAGAAAGAAAAAGGAGAAATGTTGTTACTTTATCTTGGGGAAAACCTTCTGAGTCTCCTGGTGGAAGTCGAGCTTCATTCACTGAAGTTCCGTTTCTTCTTCTTCTGAAAGTGCCTCCGCCCCCTCCTCCACCTCATCTCTCGATGTGATTACGTCATCTCTTACTCAAGTCAAAAACGATGATAATGATGAAAAAGTAAAAACTGGAAAAAAAAGACGATACACATGAAGACAATAATGATGATGATTAGTTTCCCGAATTCTCTTGGTCATTTTTTTTTTTTTTTTTTTGTGGCCTACTTTCAATTTGTGTCTCACTTCCTGGATACGTCACAGTCACTGCTGTTTACATACCGTTTGTAAATGTCATGCATATATCCATTTTCTGATCCGCTTTATCCTCACAAGGGTCACGGGCGTGCTGTAGCCTGTCCCAGATGTCTTTGAGTACACCCTGAACTGGTTGCCAACCAATCGCAGGGCACACAAAGACAAACAACCATTCCCACTTACAGTCACACTTAGGGACAATATAGGGTGCCCCATTAACCTGCCATGTATGTTTTTGGAATGTGGGAAGAAACCGGATTATCCGGAGAAAACCCACGCAGGCATAGGGATGCAAATTCCAACACAACACCGTGCCGCATTGACAATACTTTAGATATTACAATTTTTAAAAAGTAACAGATGACATCAAAACAATCAATAACAATCCATTTTTTTCTTGATTAATTCTTAAAATAAAGTGAATTATTACAAAAAATAATAATAATAAGTAAAGGTTCATCACACTCTGGACTGGTTGACAGCCAATCGCATGGCACATACAATATAGACAAAGAAGCATTCAAATTCACATCCACATCAATGGACAATTTTGTAGAGGCGCCAAACTCCTTCAGAGCTTGCTGATGAAATGAGAATTTGTATAATCTGAAACATGCAGGATAGCAATCCTCGAGGACCAGAGTTTGACATGTGTGGTTTAGAGTCTTCAGTCAAGCCAACATGCATGTTTTTTTTGGAATATGGAGTAAAGGCGGAGTCCACAAAAATGATCCAACTGTGATACAAAGTCGGATTTCCTGACTGTGTTGCGGATGTGCCAGCCACTGTTCTACCACAGTGTCAATAGTAAAAAAACAACAAAAAACAAAAAAACATAAAATGAAATATGCAAATAAGATGTCATTTAATCACATTTCAACCCACAAAGGGAAACTAGAATGTTGCGCATTTGAGCCAATATATTCTGCATTCCAAATGTGGAGGACAATTCTTTCACATCCCTTTTCCGAGTGGCAATGGGAAAGCAGTGACACTACATTTGAAAATGCTTTATAAAGTTAGTACAGTATGGTATTCTGTGAATGCTCAAAATAAGACATTTCACTTTTTTCTATTTTCTCCCAGAAGGGGGATTTAAAATATACACTTATGTGGGTTTTGCATGTCATCACACACTTACTGATAGAATGCAGAAAAAAAAACATACTTTCAACTTCAGCTTCTGCATATGTATGTTCCACTTCATCACCACAAGCCACATGCAAAATAAAAACAACCCCCTCCCCATCCCAAGAAAAAACACCAGCTCTCCTCCGCTCTCCTTTTTTGGGGCTGTTTGAAAAGTCACACGCTACCTGGCATTGACTGCGTGTGGACCTCTTTGTGTCCTTAGGTCATCTTTTAGGATTACTCATTCTTCACCACTTGTGTTTTTTTGCATGATTTGAACACTGTGTTGTGTGTGTGTGTGTGTGTGTGTGTGTGTGTGTGTGTGTGTGTGTGTGAGGGCGGGGGGGTGCAGTGGGAAACGCAACTTTGATGGTGAGAAGACACAGGGAGGAAGTTCTGCTGCGCCTTGATGCCATTTGTGGTGCATGGTGCTCAGAGATAAACATGCGTTTCTGCACTGGGGTTTGAATTATATGTACATAAATTACATTACTGTAGAGTTGCTTGAGAAAGTTGGAAATTTGATTTTAAAATGTAAAAAACAAAAAGGAAGGGAGAGAGAGACAGAGAGAGAATGAAATAAATGGAAGCATGCATACAAAATGACGTTCAATAGAAAATCTTTTTTTTTTAATCGGAAAATCTCAAAGGCACATTCGTGACATTTAGTCTAATACTGTGTGTATGTGGCACATAAACATATTACCAAAACCCAAATCCCCCCTTGCACCGCGTCGACCACTTCATCGAGCAAGGAAGTGGTGCTTATCTTAAGGTAAGACTAATCTGTGTATCCAACAAAACGCGAAGCAGCTCTGCTTACCTTGCAGGTAGCCACCACTGGCTAATTTAACCTGTTTGCGAAGTCATGCCTGAGAAGGTCGCCGTGCTGCTCGCTGGCAGTTTCAGAAATAGGCAAGTCAAAAAAGATTTACTTGCTCACGTAATTTCATGGCTGATGATGTCGTGATACACTCGCCTGGATTGTGTGTGGCCAACGTGGGATCAGTTCCCACTCAGTGACGATGAGGATGTGGGTGTGAATGGTTATTTGTCTCTGTTTGTGCCCTGCGACTGACTGGCGACCAGTTCAGGGTGTAGTCAGATAATAGTGTGTTGTATAATAGTGTATGGTTACAGTCCCACAAAAATAACTCAACACAGCTACTGCTGGCAACAAAAGTGTGCACACCCCTGAGTTGCTCAATAAAGTTTGGGAAACAGTGCATTATGAGACACCAGCAAATAAAATTGATCGATATATATTTTAACTGTATTCCACACAAACACAGTCGAGATGTTATGACTGTATATGGTCATCGGACACTACGCACAAAGTTGGACCACACATGCATATTTCTCCCACTTGCTTACAGAGCTTTTATTTATGTAAGCGGCGGCTTCCATTAATGTCAACATATTATTTGCGAATGCGAGGGTGAAATTGCAGCATCAATGGCGTGACTCATCCTGCACGAAGGGCAACTTGTATCTGCTGTGTTACGCCGCTCGGCGTGCCAAGATAAATACAAGGCGGACATGCGGGTCACTTCATGACTTGTGCTGGGAAGAGATTCCCGGCGGTTGCTAGGAGATGAAGAAAAACACTTGTGACACAGCCCACACCACAGGGTAATAGTCCAGCATCGTCTTTCAGAGACATCAGACAATTGGCCCTATGCTGATCTTTATCAAAAATCTAAATCTTGACAAATCAATTGTTCCCCCTTTCAGAAGCTCTGGGTGCCCTGAAGTTTGAAGAGTTAGAGTTCACATGACTAATGTTGCCATTTTACGGGAATAAAATTGAAACTAGATGAGGGGTGGGGCGGGACTGATGATTTTATGGGAATACATTTTGAGTGTAACGTCGAACTGACTATAGAGAGCTGTTTGTTGAGAACAGCTGTTGGGACTCGACAGGGCTGCAGATAAACATTTATGATCACAGTTATGGGCCATTCTATCTCAATTTCGGTCACTTTTTTTTAATTAGAAATGTTTCACGCTGGTGGTAAAATACTTAGCCTTAACTATATTTAGATTCGAGAAAATTAGATTAAATCTGCAACACCGAATTTGAAAAAAAAAACTGACGACTGAACTTTGCTGAGGATTTCTTTTTCCCAATACAGCGATTCTTCCCCCGTATCTCATTTAAATACTGCATCTGTGGCTACATCATATGATTCGGTGACACATCAATCGGTGTTGAGGAAGATAGCGCCTCTCCAAAGATGTTCTAGAGCGCCCTCCTGTGGCTCACATACGTACATCTAAACTGGTGTCAAGTGGTCCCCGCCCAGTTCGTTTGGATTTCGAAATATAAAATATAATAATTCATCCAGCGTGAAACAGTAAAAATAAAAATGTATTTGTTCCAGTGTTAAACTGCTGCCGTCAGAAATCACTTTACTGACCTCACGCGCAATGTATCATTCGTGCATTCTTAACTAAAAGTCTAAAACTACTACACTGCACAGGGTGGCTTTAATCAAGGATGGTCATTGGATATTTAATTTACACACAGGTACAACAGGTCGTTGGCATAGATAGATCAACAATAATCCTGATTTGTAGTAAATTAATAAATTGGGGACAAATTAAGTTCAACTGGACAATTTCCCGCGGCACACCTTCTGATCTCTCGCAGCACAGTGGTTTGTAATCACCGTGTTACACATTATGCCGAATATAGTTTTACAATAGCGGCGGCCTATTTGTTTGATGGTATTCTTGAAAACAATAGCGATAAGAATGTTGTAAAATAATACGCTTACTTGTCCACAGAGGGCGCTAATTCAAAAACCGAATGCCTCTTTTCGCAATTTGTCCCAGCGTGGGCAACAAATCCCCCCCAAGTATGGGCAGTTCGTTGTGCAACATCAGCTGTGAGTGGAGCAAATGAGGGCGTGGTGGTTAAATAGTGGCAGACAGAGTGAAGCAACATTTTCAAATCCAATAGAACACCATAAAAAATAATTAAGACCCGCTGTGATACACATAGGGATTTTTTTTTTTGGGGGGGGGGGTCTGTTTGTTTTTGCAGGACTAGTGCATGTCTTTTGCTAGCAAGAGAGCATGTGACAAGCCAAAAGGCTGAATTTTATCAGTGGGGAGTAAAAGGTTAACCACACATTATCAGCTTGTCAAATGTGTTTCCACACAGTCTAACTCTTGTTTACACATATTAACGCTACCTGCCCGAAATGCTATATTTTCAGGGGCTTTTTTGTTTTTTTAACACAACTTCAACCATATTGGATTAATCAAATTAGATGACCATGAGTAACATTCATCATGGAATAACAACAAAATCGTATATACTTTAGAATTATATGAACACATTTCGCTGAAAAATGTTCAAGTTTGGGAATAAAATTGTCAATTTAAGAGAATTAAATCAGATTAACTCGGGGATAAAGTCATTATTTGCCATTCATAAAGTTATCATATTACAAAAAAGCTGGCCTTCTTACAAGCTAGATTTTTATAATCACAGGACTAAATGTCATTTTAAGACAGCAAAATCAACAGTAAAAGAACAACAGCCATGATCTATTTTTCTTAATAAAAAGTCTCACACATTCATAATGGTAGGCCAGAGCAATCCCTTTGTATGACGTTTATGAGGTCAAATAGAATAAAAATGAACATTTGGAGGGAAAGCCTCGGTTGGAGCCATAAACGGACACCGAAATATTGATGATCCTTGGGGTCAGTCCATGTGATGCAATATCGGGCCGCAGTAGAACTTTGGAGCCCCATGTGAAGCTATTGTCCAAACAGAGTGGCCATTAACCCCCTTGAGAATGAGATCAGTGCCGCTGTGACCCATATATTCTATGCCAATATGCTGGGACGCTGCTCTATGTGCCAGAAAAGGGACACACGTTCACACTACTTCAAAGGAGCTCCCTTTGTGCAGAGTCAGTCGAACTACGGCCATTAAATTTTATTGCTAGCCACACAGAACTACAATGATGCATGCACACAGAATCACAAACATGATCAAAAAGTGGCCATCTTACTATATTGGCCATATGTTTGTCTTTTGCTCTTTTATTTCAAACAATGTAAAAAAATTACTAAAGACGGAGGGCCCTATCGTCATTCCCAGCGCAGTCCAACTGTGCACATGGGGGTCGTTTTTTCTCTCGTGTTATTTTGCTAGACTTTACAAAGGCAGAATAGGGTAATGGGACATTTGTGTCCTCGTGCGGCGTTGTGGGAGGGGCCCAGCCTTTTACCGGCCAATCCTGGCGGCATCCATCATTTGCATTAAAACCGGGGCGGCCAAAGTGTAGTACGCTCGAGCACACTGTGCTTGACATTGCGGAAACTGAGAGACTCGCTGGAGTCCTTGCAAGACATTGGCAGGTGAACTGCAAGATCTCCCCTTGCGGATGATGTAGTCGGCCATCTACATGAAGTAGGCAATTGAAGAGCACCTTTCACCTCCGATTGTGCATCTGTGTAATCCAGAGTGTCGTCCGCCATCATCAGGGAAAAACGCCAGCTCCCCATTATTACGTATATTATTCAGTGGTATAAACAATAGATGATGGTTACCCTAATTTAATTGAAAAGACACATACAAAGAAGAGTTTCACAACTACTTTAAGTAACTCAGTGAACTGCTGTAATTGCAGTCGTTTTGCCAGGAGGATAAAAAATATACTGGAAATCAAAATCTGCCAAACTGCTGCCTGTTGCGAAGTAAACCGAGGTGAGTTCACTGTCAGGTAATGTCATGTATTAAAAGTCATACGGAACATAAAATACCTCAAGCAAATATGCGGGGGATGACCGTTTAAAAAAAAAATTCAATACAATGTAGTACAGTAATTAAAATTGCGTGTCTGTCTGACACACAGGGCAGTTATGGTCGAACCCTATAAACTCTGCCTAGCAACTAGTGGCCAGAAGGGGGTGACAAGAAATATGACCTGATTCTGGTCAAAATAAGGTACATATATCTATACATATTCATTCTGTTGATTTACTGATTATTGTTTTGTGTCAAAAAAAAAATTCTTGGTTAAAGCGCCACAGTGGACCAACTTGTATCGATTTTAGTCATTTCTCAAAATGTCAAGGTGCTTTTGAGACACAGTCCTTCAAACAGGTCATTTATGTGATATATTTATGACATAACCCTCCAGTAAAGTATAGATTGGAGGTGTTTTTTTCTGCACTTCGACCTTGTGGATCAACTCCATGGAGGAGGTGCGCTGCTAATCTCCCTAAAACTGGATCGACCCAGAACTGACAGCTTTCTGCTGGTCAATGAACCATATCTAGTGTTTGTCTGTGTGTGTGTGTGTGTGTGTGTGTGTGTGTACACATGCATTTAAGGACCAGAAGGTCGTCTGAGTTAAGCAAAAAATAAATAATGATCTACAGCAGGAGTGTTAAAGTGTCAGCGAGTCTGACTTCAGCTAACTTTTTAAAACATCTTAAGGTTATTTTTGAGGAGGTTGGTTAGCATCACGCTAACATATGATGACAATTGTCAATTTACAGGCCTTTGCTGTCACTTCAGTCGGCCAAGGACCTATGGCCTGACTGCAAAATATTCACAGACCTTTGTAACCATAGCATGAAAACACATGACACACTGGAAATGTCATTGCATCTTATGTTTAAAGAACAATATTGATGCTGTCATGAGTTAATTGAAAGAATCTCCTCGTGGGTGTCAACAGTTTTAATTATTGTATGGAATTGTGTTCCAGTTTTTGCGTCTTGGTCGACTGCGTAAGGGTACCTGTCCTTATAAGTGGGGTCAGTTTGTTGACTGATCTTCCGCTGTCAACGAGTAGGGCCCTGACTGCACCGCTGCAACAGCTCTCGGTGTAAAAGTGCCTTTTTATCGTTGTACCTTTGGACCTACTGCCTCACTGTTTTTCATGAAAGCACTCATAAACATGAATTCTTCACTCCATCGACATACTTGTTCACACTCCTGTTTACGCCAATGGACAATTCGCATTCTTCAATGAGCCTAACATGCATGAAGACCATGCAAAGCCCATTTAGAACGTATGCGGTTGCGGTGAAGTGGTGATCGGCTTTTAATCATTATCATGATCTGGACAGGGAATGTCGATCTGGATCAGATTTAAACCTGTAGCTCTAAAGTTGTTTTTTAAGTCAAGTCTCTTCAGCATGACAAATAAATAAATGAATAAATAAATAAATGCTGTATATGAGATTGTGACTGATTCATTTTGAATCATGATGAGGAACGTTCAATTAGAGCGTGGAAAATCTAAATGCAAAATTTAAGGGGAAGATGAATCTTACAATTGATTGAAATCTGGATTCAGACTGTAACATACTCAAGTGTTATGAATACTTTTTGGGTTTGACTCGCAAGAGTGAAAAATCAAGATCCAGATTATTATGATAAAATATGGTCATGAACAGATTTCAATTATATGTTGTGTAGCTATTTGCGTAACCATTTCGACTGACAAAATATTTCTGGATTAGGATCCTGAACTGAGCCAGATTACACAAATCAAGCGATCAGACTGAAAGCCAGAGTTATGAAACTTGACACCGAATCAAAATCTAAATAACTTTTGTACCACAGACATATACATAAACTGATTTTGCCGTGAGATTGGTTGTTGTGTAGCTTTCTGTTGAACCTTAGATAAGGTTTTCCACTTAAAAAGGACATTTTGATCATGATCGAGATCAGATCGAGATCAGCTCATCCAGCAGGACAACATTACATATTCCATAACAACACATAAAGGTCAATACAAAACTCCGGGTTTAATGATTCCCCTGGGTTTAAAGTTCTACGTATCACCTATTAGCACTGAATTCCCTCATCACTTGGAAAGTGATTTTTTTTTTTTTTTTTTCTTATCAATGTGTCTAGTCAGCAACACTCACACGCAAACCGAGACATACATTCAAAGCAGAAGTGTAATTCATCCGGACCGAACTAGTAAATGTGCACTGACAACATACTCATTCATCTCAAAGGGTGAGAGGGGGCAGTTGTTGTGTAACTAGTGCTTTGCCAATCAGGGCGTCTCTGGCTTCGACACCTCCCCTAGTCGCAATGGATTTCAACAAGTGCTCTGACCCTTTTTAATGTCTGCTTCAACCTGTCACAAAGTCTGAGCAATCAGGGGTCCACGCAGCTCTGGGAAAATGGCACCAGCAAAGGTAGGCAATAGCAACTATGAAACTGGAATTGCACAGAGAGTATTCGTAATGGGCATCTCAATAGTTCCTGAAAGCGCTTAAATACAAAGACATGCCCAAAGTTTGAATCCTTTAAACTGTGCAATGAATTGGAGATCATCAATGTTTGATGGGACGGCCCAGTGGCCGACTGGATAGCACGTCGACCTCACATTGCAGAGGTGCAGGGTTCAATTGAGGCTCCGGCCTTCCTGTGCGGAGTGTGCGTGGTCACCCCGTGCCTGCGTGGGTTTTCTCCAGGTACTCCGTTTTTCTCCCACATTCCAAAAAACATGCATGGCAGGCTGATTGAACACTCAAAATTGTCCGTATGTGTGAGTGTGAGCACGAATGGTTGTTTTGACTCTGTGTGCCCTGCGATTGGCTGGCAACCGGTTCAGGGTGTCCGCCGCCTACTGCATGAAGACAGCTGGGATAGGCTCCAGCACGCCCCGCGACCCTTGTGAGGATATGCGGAACGGAATATGGATGGATGGATGGATGGAAATGTTTGATGGTATTGTGTGCTGTCCACGTGACTATGTGCACCAAGACAGCCAGCAAACCAGTAAAGAAAACTTCTCTTGTTTTTATGAAGTTCTCTTGTCCTTACAGGCAACAAAATGCAAAATAGGGAAAATCCGGGAGTGAGTGAGAGCTTTGGTAAAATGATGAAAAAGCCTTCCAAGGCTCAAGCGTTTGGAGTACACTCACGTCTATATTCTGAACCAATTGAAACAACTCGTCTGAGAGAACAGAAATACGTCAAAGATCTACTCTTAACAACAGACGCGCTTACATTACGGAAAGGCGAAATGATCCACAAAAACGAAAGGACTTACTCTCACATTTTTTTATCCCAAAGTACTAACAATTTGCATGTTGTCGACATGACACACTGCATTTTAGGCATCATGGATTTTATTATATTACAAACAATTTCTTATGTGATTAAAAAATGAGTACCTGAATAAACATGACAGAGAGAGCCAAATTTTGTTACATACAGTGTTTTGCATACCGGTTTTGCATGGCAGTTACGGTCTAAAGTTGCTTTTATTTATTCAAGCCTCCACAATGCACATGAATGCATCAGTAACGATTCCAAGCATCCCTTTTGCGGTTAAATGCTGCTGGAAGGAAAAACGTGCAAAGCAAAATTTTTGCAAAGCAAAATGTACCTTTGTGGCTCAACTTTGATTCTACTAACCCGGCGGGTGTATGTTTAAATTGGAAAATCGGTTTTGTGCGTGTGTTTATTAGCATTCGTAAATTGACATCTCATGCTTTGTTTCCTTCTCTCAGGGAATCTTGGAGCGTCTCAACGCTGGGGAAGTGGTGATCGGCGATGGCGGCTTTGTGTTCGCCCTGGAAAAGAGAGGCTACGTGAAGGCGGGTCCGTGGACCCCTGAGGCTGCCGCTGAGCACCCTGAAGCAGGTGACGATCAGGCATTAACTGACCTTTTTATTTATTTATGTATCTATTTATTTGTTGTTTTGGGTCACAAGTGATTTGGAATTTGGGCACTCCTGCATTAGATGTCTCTTTCTCTGGTTCTCTTTTTTGGAATGGTCTTCATTGGTGTTTGTCTGGGTTTTGTTACTGTATTTTCCACACTATAAGGCGCACCTAAAAGTATTCTATTTTCTCAAAAGCCGACAGTGCACCTTATAATCCGGTGCGCCTTAAGTATGGATCAATATTCAGATTTCTTGGATGTAGTATTTTAAATGTTCTCTCAAGCACTTTGTTTACAGCTGCAGCGGTTGTAAAAGCTCTATATAAATAAAGCTGTACTGTATTGTATTCCCTCTAGCGTAGCTCTATCTAGCGGATGCATAACGCAACCGCAGCCACAATTGTAGTTTCTATGTGCCTTATAATGCGGTGCCCTGCAATATATGAAAACAGTTTTTAAAAAGGCCATTCAGTGAAGGTGCGCCTGAGACTCGGAAGCGCCTTGTAGTGCAGAAAATACGGTACAGTTAGTTTCTATTTCGGTTTTACTTTTTTTTTAATTCATTTAGTTTTAATCAGTTCAAGAAAATACTTAATTTTGATTTAAATACATGAATGTTTTTGAAAGCACTCTTTTTTTAAAATGTATTTTCATTTTTAGTTTTCGTTATTTCGTTAGCTTATGTTGACTATAATAACCGTACATGTGATGTAATTGTGTTTGCTATTCCAGTGCGCCAGTTGCACAGGGAGTTCTTGAGGGCAGGGGCCAATGTCATGCAGACCTTCACCTTCTACGCCAGTGATGACAAGCTGGAGAACAGGGGCCACAAGCAAAGCTACACCGTACGTTCAATAGAATCAGTCTAGTACTTTTTACTCCTATACGTGCATCAGGAGCAGCTCAACTTAGCCGCATTTTTGTCGGTTTCATTGCACAGGGCGCCCAAATCAATGAGGCTGCCTGCGATTTGGCCCGCGAGGTGGCCAACGAGGGTGACGCCTTGGTGGCGGGAGGCGTGTCTCAGACGCCATCTTACCTGAGCTGCAAGAGTGAAGCTGACGTGAAGGCCATCTTTAAGAAGCAATTGAACGTTTTCATCAAAAAGAATGTGGACTTCCTGATTGCCGAGGTAGAAGCGAATCCTCAGTTCTGCACCTGCATTGTCGATTTTCCATTGTCACACATTGAGATTTGCCCCTTCCACAGTACTTTGAGCACGTTGAGGAGGCCGTGTGGGCGGTGGAGGTGCTGAAGCAGACAGGAAAGCCTGTGGCCGCCTCTCTGTGCATCGGGCCAGAAGGCGACATGCACGGTGTCTCACCTGGGGAGTGTGCCGTCAGACTGGTCAAAGCTGGTTGGTGAATTTTTACTTTGCACACAAACACAACTGACTCCGTATTTGCTACAGTGGTGCTTTGACTTGGGAGTTCAATTTGTTCCGCATCCACCTTCGTAATGCAAACCACTCATATCTCAAATCGTCATTCACCCATAGGAAGTTACATTTTCATATATAAATCGCAGTAAGACCTCTTTTTTGCAGCTACAGGTTACTTTCTCGTGGATTTTGTGAGCTAACACCAGTGTGCCGTTTTCTTGCATAGGTGCCCAGATAGTGGGTGTCAACTGTCACTTTGACCCACTGACCTGTGTGAAGGCTGTCAAGATGATGAAGGCTGCCGTGGAGAAGGCCGGCCTGAAGGCTCACTACATGGTGCAGCCTCTTGCCTTCCATACACCCGACTGCAACTGTCAGGGATTCATTGACCTGCCAGAATTCCCTTTGGTAATCACATACACACACACACACAAACACACACACACACACACACACACACACACACGAAGTATTACACTTTTAACTCTGAAATTAAGTGTAGCGCTGGAGAGATCAATTAAAAAGTATTGTATTGTAGATTGTAACTGAAGAAGCAGCCATTGGATGGTAGGACAAAATAGGAGTTGTGTGCTCCGTCTTACGTGTTCCAGTTAAGCAGTGAGCAGCAGGATTTTTAATAGACTTCTCAGAATTTATACCCCAACAAGTACATGTTTGTTAGGGAATCTCTGCAAATGTCATGAAAATAAAGACAGTTCATTCTATAGTCATTTATCTTTCTTGGACAGTGTTACTAGTGTCCCATTAAAAAAAGCACTGTTACATGCTATACAGTAGCATGTACAATATCAGTTTCACAATTGACACCATTATCAACATTTTCCTTGAATGGGTCAAATTTGAACCACAACAGCCTCAGTGTAGACGACAAATTGTGAAGCATTCCCACAAAAATGTGAAAAACATGAAAACCGGCAACAACAAAAAAAGTCGCACACCTATTGGCACTTTGCAATTCATCATGTCCTTATCTAGGTCTGGAGCCGAGGATTCTGACTCGCTGGGACATGCACGAGTATGCCAGGGAGGCCTACAAAGCCGGCATCCGCTTCATCGGTGGCTGCTGCGGATTTGAGCCGTACCACATCAGGGCTGTTGCAGAGGAGCTGGCGGCTGAGAGGGGAATCGTGCCCCCTGGATCGGAGAAACACGGAATGTGGGGTGCCGGTTTGGAGATGCACACCAAACCCTGGGTCAGAGCCAGGTAATCCATAATAATACACTTGTACAGGTATACCACTGGGTTACATTTGCATACAGGGCATATAGGCTGCTTGCTATCACCATGCTTCACTGAAGGTATTGTGTTCATATGGTGGTGAAGTGCGTTGCCGATAAGATAAAAGTAGAAAAACAAAGTATTTGCATGCACAAAAATACATTTTGAAAATGAACTGTACACAGTACATAATGAAATATACAATCTAAGATATATGCCACATAAGGTGCTATTTAAATTGGGTGAGTGGGGGAGAGTCCAGGTTTTCAGGTGCGTCTATTCAATAGCCTGACAGCAGTTGGCAGGAACGTACCTTTTGGAATTTTAGCAGCTCTATAGACATTTAAAGCAGGATAGGAAACGACTGAGATGTTTCATTTTATATTTCTCATCTCTTCAACAAAAATGTGGCTGACTTCCTCACCTGATTCTCTTCTTTTATCATATTTATACAGTGTTAAACAGTCGTGTGCCCCCACTTGGTGGCCAAAATGGGAATTACATCCCCAAATAATACAAAAAAACGGGAGTCATGGCAAGGCCCTAAAAATCAGTGAAAAGTCTCTTGTATGGAATTTATGGCATTTCTATATGTTTGTGTGACATAGAGCTCGTCGTGATTACTGGGAGAAGCTGAAGCCGGCCTCTGGTCGTCCACTGTGTTCCTCCATGTCCAGCCCGGACAGCTGGGGTGTTACCAAAGGCCACGCTGAGCTCATGCAGCAGAAAGAAGCCACCACTAAGCAACAACTCAAGGAGCTGTTTGAGCGCTCAAAAACCCACTGATTTAACAAGTGCCGCCCATCGTCAGACCTGACAGCAGAGATTCACAGAAACACACATGCGCAAATCAGCATTTTAACCCTGTTGACTACCCAGGGGGCCAGATCCTCATTTGAAACTGCCACTGTTGTGTGCGTCTGCTGATTGTAAACTGCTGTAGGGTTCATGTGAAGCCACAGAGGCAGCTCAAGTTTGGAGAAAGTCCCTTTAAGATCGGGATCTTTTTATTTTCCATGAAACAAGACCACTTTGCAAAATAAAAACAGATCTAACAGAAGATGAATCTGTGTCTTGACTGTTGCAATGAGAACCGTAAATAAAAGAATATACAATGGGGAAAAAAAGGAATGTTCACATATCAAATTTTATAGATTATACTTCTAATAGGGCATACAAGAGCCATATTGGAGAATCACCATTGGACATTCCAAGGTTTTAGACACTTTTAGATGGTGGTTAAAGGGGTCCTCGGTGTATGATGACGTTCCGTTCCTGTGAGGCTCGGCAGCAATGAAACCTGACTTTGTCCTTCGAAGTTCAGTATTTTCCCATGCCTTACTTAGCCAAGGCAACCATTTTACATTAGAAGTATCTCATGGTGCACTTGAAAACAAAAATGCTGTGTAAAGTATATAGTAGACCTACTATATAACATAAAATAGTCAAACCCCTCTGATTTTAGCTCCCCAAACACCAAATATTGTCAGATTTCTGTAATCTTTCCATTGATTGGGCACTCTAAATCAGGGGTCTCAAACTCAATTTAGCTGGGGGCCACTGGAGGCAGAGTCTGGGTGAGGCTGGGCCGCATCAGGGTTTCCACAAGAAAAGCGCTGATAAATCATTCCAATGTTCTCAAATATCTTTATTTTTTAACACAAAATAATGAATTAAATCAAATAATTTTAAAAAGAAGCCACTCCGTCCTTCTCCATGAAGTATTTTACTTCTGCTCTCAACTCAAAAAATCTCTTTAATACGTTTCCCCTGCTGAGCTAACGTACCTCAGTGAAGTAGAGCACATCCCCGTATTCAGATTTTATTTCCTCTAAAAAATGGGCGGGGCGGAATAGGGTCAATACCTCACGTGATTGGTTCGTTCAGCTCCGCACACAACAAGAGTCATTCATATCAATCTTGCGGGCCGCACTAATATTAATCTTTCATATTAAGACGGGGGCCGCAAATTATCATCCTGGGGGCCGCAGTTTGCCCGCGGGCCGCAAGTTTGAGACCACTGCTCTAAATGGTCTCTAAGTGTGATTGTGAGCTGAATGGTTGTTTGTATGTGTGCCCTGCAATTGGCTGGCAACCAGTTAAGGGTGTACCCACAGCCCAAAGGCTGCTGGAATAGGATCCATCCAGAACGCCCGCGACCCTTGTGGGGATAAGGAGATTAGAAAATGGATGGATAGACATACGCTGACTGTATTTACAAAGACTCTAAAATTGTAATCATTAAACACGGTCATTTTACACTTTAAAATGGTAAAATACACGAATACATTAACAAAACGCCGAGTAGTGATTTTACAAGGTTTCGTTTTTAAATGTACATCACTGCACGAGTGGGTGTGTGGATAAAATTACAGTATATACAGTACTGTACTTATCTCCTCTGTCGACAAACTGTTAGTTTCCTCGTTGCCTATTGGACGATGCGTATCACGTGACGAGTGTATTATTTCCTGGGTAATACTGTATACAAATCTGAGAGGTCTTCGATTCGTGTTTAAGACAGATAAGACAGGCACTGATAACCGACACTAACAGATTCTGGACGACATGAGTGCTCCTTTACATATTTTCGTGCATCTTCTTTGGTGGATTTAGGTCTTTAATTGGCTGTGTTCTCGGGAGTCTATGTTGGACGCTAAACTACTACTTTTTCTGTGCTGACGCAGAGAAGGTTGCTTGCCTGATAGGTAACGTAATATTTGGGGACGGGGTACATAATTTTGTATGGTTATTTAAAGGCGGCTATACGTATTGACGTGAATGTAATTTACCTTGTGTGCATTGTGTGGGCTCGTCAATTCACTGTCCAGGACCTTTGCAAACATCACTGCGGGTTGTGGGCGGTGCCATCTTGTGGCGTGTAAAGAGAAGCGACACGATTTTCCAACCCGGAACTAAAAGTGTGGAGGTCGTCATGGGAAGCAAAGTCAGCTCCAAAATGGCTGCTCCCACCGCTCGCGTTGTTCGGGTAACGTCTCTTTTTGACAACTTCACATTTGGTGTGCTTTACGTGTAATGCTCGTGTAAAGTCAATAAACGACAGTGTGGCTTTTTGATCGGTGGCAATGCTTGGTGAATTAGCACAAGGAGGTAGACCTATTGCCGTGACAAAATCTACTTGTACCCTTGTTAGTGTCCTTGTTTTTTCGCTGTCACAAATGTCGTTTTCCCTTGTTGAAACAGAAACGGGTAATCCGTTTTTCCAATTTAAAGTATACTGTACTTGCGTAAAATTAAATGTCATGCAGTTGTCTTATGAGCGTGCTCAGGAAGCTGCTAGCAGGCTACCCGGTTGAATTTGGACTGAATTACTGGAAAATAAACGCTGTATTTCCTGAAATTATTATTTTGGAGCGCTTATTTATTCGACTGCTGACAGTAAGCGGCGTTTAATGAACGGGAAGCTATTCTAGTTATTCTGTTTTTTAAAATTGATTTATTTTTACATTTTTACCAGGGACAAAAATTGCTATTTGAGTTGTTTTTGTATGACGTCATCAAGGAAACCACTTAGTTTTCTGTTAATTGTGGCGTAACATTTATCTGATTTACCCTTTTGATTTGATGAAGAAAATGTGTTGTCAGACTGTCAAACAATGAAAAATGAGTCTGCCTACATAGGTGACTTTTCCCCCTGTCAATTTTTTTTTTGTATTTATTACGGAACTATGACCAACAGAACATTTTTTAAATCAGAAAAAGATCGGAAATGTATTTAATATATATACTTTAGGCTGTAGTCTCATTTGAACAGCCCATTGTAGTCCATTCATTCTATTTGATTTATTTGCTTTCCTTAGGCTGTGCGGCCTCATGCGCCCATGATTAAATTTCCCAGCAGAGAAGGCATCCCTAAGCCCAATGGTGAGTTGCATTGTCTTTATCCAAAATATGACATCAAATGAAAACCCAAAACACGATTTAGTTATCTTTTTTTCAATTAGCGGGTCTTACATTAGACCTGTGATATTCGGTGTTCGAATACCATTTTTTGTTTACTGGCTCCCTCTAGTGTTTTTTCATAGAATTACTGTCCAAGTACAGTTCAATTGTGTGCACGATACACACATTAGTGTAACAAGTTTGAGAGCCACCATATTAGATTTTTCGGGGCAAGTAGTTAATTTCCTGCATATTCTAATAACCTCATTTCTTTATCTTTCTCCTCCAGTTCAAGAAGCATTGAAAACTTTATTAGTCACCGTCCCACAACCCAACAGTTCGGCGTCAGCATCAGCTGCACCACAAATATCAAGTCGTGTAACTTTGCCGCCCATCCCGGGCACACCTGACACCTTGGCGTCTGTTCAGCTGCTCCCAGCGAGGTACCGCCGGAGACCGCTGGTGGTCGAAGAGATGGATTACATTCAGGTAAATTAGCCAATGGTTAAATATAATGAGTTACGATTACAGCTGTGTACTTTGTTTTCTTGTTGTTCCAGCGTGGTGGACCAGAATGATGTGTCCCGTTAGAATAACTGCAACCAAAGTTCTTGTCTATGGTGGTTATCATCCTGATGGATTTTAATTTCTTGGCACAAAAAACCCCAAAGCCACAACACACAATGTAGAATAAAATATTACACAAATCCTCACATTATGTACATATTTTTATTATTGAGTATGTTTGTGTTTTGGTGACCTTTTGAAGGACGTTTCTTATGGACAAACGAACACTGGATGTTCTTGCATTGGCATCTTGCACCAGACTGCTTTTTTTTGGGGGGGTCTCTGTTGACTAACTTGTTTGGTCTGTGGAAAACATTGCTCCAGAGTTCTTCCCACAACTGAGGTCTGTTTTGCATGACACCGAGTTGGGCGGTGTTTGTTCCAATGCTACATCCAAGTCATTAAAGCAATATTCTATTTTGTTTTGGTGTTCTTATGTGTGTGATGTCAACGCAAAGCAGGCAAATATGTTTAGCATAAATGCAGTTCTTTATTGTTGCCAACATGCTCTATGCTAACACTGAATAATCACAAAAGTGATGTGCTCACTGACATCCATGTGACAGGCTTTTTAAGAGGTAAAAAATAATCCCTCAATTAGTGGCTTCACTGCAGCCAGTAAATTGTAATACTGTATTGGCACATGTGACTGACAGATTGTCAAATGGAGAAATGCAGTTGATATACAGTTAGTTGTGATGTTGGTGCTTCCAGGCTAAAATAAAATTTTCACTCATCGTCCCCTCCACCAAAAATACTCATCCAGTATCAAGACATGAAAGCTCATAGAAGGTGCAATAGAAATGCTGAAACAATTGTTCACAAATGGCTAGGACGCTTAACATTGAGGTATGCTTGAAATTACAGTAGTTCATCATTCAAAAAAATCACAGGATTTTTTTCCCCCAACCCATCCTGGGTAATTTGCTGAAAATCCGTTTTTGTGCCCTTCCTGATATATCCTTATATGCCACAGCATGACACCAAAACCCTCTCAAAATATGTTATAATGAAACATTTTAACCGAGAGACACTTTTATATAAGGGAGGAGCTCAGTTTAGCCTGGGTTGGTGCAGATTCTTTACTCCCTGCGCATGTACTGAGGGTGATTTTTAAGGATGGGTCAATTGCGTTTTTTTCCACACACTGCACTGATCAGTTGCTCTGCTCTTGCAACTACTCAAATGCAGACAACAAATCAGCGATGGTATCCACCACATAGTCCGGCACCAGGTTCTGGTACTCCTCACTATTCTCATACTGGTGGGCCTCCTCCATCTGGGACACCCCAGTGAGGGTAAGCATGGTGTCCAGGCCGCAGTTGGAGCCGAACAGCATGTCGGTCTCCAGGCGGTCGCCCACCATCAGGCACTGGGCCGGGTCCATGCCCGGGAACTGGTTGGAGATGCACTCAAACATGTAGCGGTTCGGCTTGCCGATCACTGTGGCCTTGCGGCCCGAGGCCACCTCGAGGGCTGCCATGAGGGATCCAGAACCTATCGAGGAAGACAAAAACCAGGATGGATGAATATCAAATTTAGCAATATCATCTCTCTGAACAAGTCTGCTGAGATACTGGAATCCACTGTGCCAATGACATTTGTGCAACAAAACAATCAGGTTCCAATATTAAAAGTCAAATTGACCCTGTGGGCCATTATTTCAATGACAATGAAAATCAATCTAATATGCCCATGGCCTTGACAATCAATAGTTGCGCACTGTTACAATACTGCATCTTTAGATAAGTAGTGATGACTTCTGCAATTGTGAGATGATAGTGGTACAGTGTACCTGTATCCCGTTATTTTCTCCAGTTGGTCATGCCGAATTCAGATTGTGGAATCGCAGGGCACATAAAGACGAACTAGCAGCCGCACTCGCACTCAGAACTAGGGACAATTTAGAGTATTCCGTTAACCTGCCATTCATGTTTTTTGAATGTGGGAGGAATCTGGCATACCCGGATAAAGCCCATGCAGGCACGGGGAGAATATGCGAACTCCACACGGGAAGGCCGGAGCCGGAACCGAACCCTGCACCTCTGCATTGTGAGGTTGACGTGCTTGTTAGGATAAGCGGTTTAGAAAGTGGATGGATAGATGTTCAATAAAGAGAACGACTTTTACATTACCTTCAGTTGTTCGTCATAGATGTGCTGTTGTTTAAGACCGTTCTGCTTTGCAGTGGATTCACTGCACTGCCAATATTAAATAATCCCAAACTTTGTACGTTCTAATTTTCTGCAACTTTTTACTCCTGGTTCAGACATATAGTGCCAACATATTTCTATAGCGAGTGGAGAGTGAGCCTGTAATATTGATCCAAATGGAAAATGATCTCTGGTGCATCGTTTTAAGGTATACTTTTTGCTTCAAATGATTACAGCATTTTAAATTCTTTGTAACAATTGTATGGCACCTCTAAAAATTACAACAGCCTTTGGTGCGGTGAGACATTTATTCGGTGATTAACTTGCAGCAGGGTTCATTCGACCGGAGCCAGCATGAATAGTGGGAATTCACTAGAAAGAGCCTGGTAACAAACACAACTGCATTGCACCAGTCGCACTAAGTGTGTATCAGTGACTCGTGATGATTCAAACTTTATGATACCTAATTTAGTTGTCCTAATCAGTTGTGGTAAAGACAATTCAGTCAAGGGCTAAAGAATAACCCTCGGCTGAGTACCCGGAGCACCACCTTCGTACCTGGCAGTATCCTTCCACTTGACAGCGGGTGCCAGGGGTCGTTGTCGGTGGCCAGGAACAAGCAGTTCGGGTCCTTCAAGTAGCACGACGCCTTGGCCAGCTTGAGGAAGGTCAGTTTGTCGTCGTGGCCCACTAGCACTGCCTTGACGTCCGCGGCCAGGGCGCAGTCGTAAATGGTGGCGTCCGGTTCGTCCACCTCCTCCACGCAGGGGATTCCCGCCTCCCGGAGCTCGTCCCGGAGTCCGTCGCAGCCAACGACGAACACCTGACCGCAGAGCTTGGCTACGTCCCGCAAATAGAGGGCCGAGCAGTAGGACGAGCTGAAGATGTGCTCCAGCGCGACGGCGGTGAAGCCCAGCCGGTAGAACTTGTGTACGTACTTGTCGCGCGGCCTGGTCGAGTTGTTGGTGACGAACACGACGTTTTTGCCCTGCCTCATGAGCGAGTTGACCACCTGGGCCGCGCCCGCCACGGCCTTCTCACCGTTCCACAGGACCCCGTCGCAGTCGAACAGGAAGAACTCCTTCGCCTCCAGGAGACCTCGTATCTGCGCACCGCGAATTTTCCGGCAGGCTTTGAAGCCATATGTGGCCGCCATGGCGGAGTTGTCCTCGGCCTCTTCCGTGTTTCACCTCCAAGCGCGTCGCCGTGTTAGGAGCTCGACCATAATAATGCGTTGAACGGAGAGGAAATACGGCAGCGTTTGTTAATTCATATAACGTAGAGGACCACGGCCACGTTACGTACCACCTTTCAGCTACCGAAAGGAAGGTTGACGTAAGGTTACGCCCACCTAGTCAAATTCTGACCAATCGGATTGCAGTGGCGCTTTGACCAATCAGGAACATATTACGACATGAAGATAATGAGGAATGATGATTGAAAACCTACATTTTTTTTCTGTTTGAGATATAATAATAATAATAATAATAATACATTTTATTTATAAGCGCCTTTCAAGACACCCAAGGACACTTTACAATAACAAAAAACACAAAACAATACGGGTTGAGCAGCGGCAGCCAAATGCGCCAGCGTTCACTCAACCCGGATGCATCTACCTGAATTACTTTTTATTTATGTTTTTAAAATGTTATTCATGAACACAACATACATTGTACATACAAATAAAGTATATTTGTAAATAAATAAATAAATAAGGTAGGTAGATCGGTTGGACTTGATCATTTAGCTGCTGCTGCTCAACCCGTATTGTTTTGTGTTTTTTGTTATTGTAAAGTGTCCTTGGGTGTCTTGAAAGGCGCTTATAAATAAAATGTATTATTATTTAATAAGTAGCTCGCATGCTGAAAAAAATGTGGGCACCCCTGTTGTAAGACATGTAAACTGGATTGATTGATTGATTTATGTACTGTATATCTTTTTATTGTTAATGGGACAAAATAATACAAATTAATTGCAATTAATGGTATACAAAATTAGATGATTGTGCCATTGTTATGTCCAATCTCAGGAGCCTGAGGGTCTTCAGTGAACCTAACCTAATATGCATGTTTTTGGATTGTGTGAGGTACTTTGTGCTCCATTATTAGTCATGAACGAAAATTGGAATACTACTAAGAATAAAATGCAACCTATTCCAATATGTTAAGAGACGTTCCCCAGTCTAAAAGTGATAATTTCAAAAACTGTTCAGGCATAAGAAGCAAAGGCCAACATGACAGTCATTCCGGCTGGTCCACCAAAATTAAAAACCACTACAGGAAATATGAATCGTTTTGAATCTGTAGATTCGTTACATTCTGTTGTTGCTGTATTATGGATTTTTATCAATCAATCCTCTATAGTGCTGTACCCCATAGGGTTGAGCTGGAGCTTCCATCATCCCAGGTGCTGTACACCCTGGACTGGTCGCTGGCCAATCACAAGGTGCAACGTGTCACACTCAAATTCACATCTACTGTATGGGCAATTAACGCGTGTTTTTGGCATGTGGGCGGGAGTCGGAATACCCAGAAAAAAACCCATGTAGCATGGATTCAAACCCAGATGCGTATAACTCTGAGGGAGATGTGCAAACTACTGGTGCACCATGCTGCCCTATTAAAAAAAAATCGAGACCAAATTTTTTAAGGAAGTCAAGTTAGAGCAAATTAACAAATACACTTGTGAAGTCACTTACTTGGGGCACACGTTCTACACCACTAGATAGCGCTACATCCCCATCATTAGGGACTAGAATTTGGAACCAAGATCCTGAGTTTGAATCGCAGCTCAAGCCTTCCTTTGTGGAGTTTGCCTGTTCTCATATGCAGTGAAGTAACGTGTTAGGTAACGGTTACCAACATAAGAACTATATCAACTGCACAGACATTGTTTAAAGTGACATTTTAACATTCTTATTTGTCATACAAGAGTAGGGATGTGAACCATGCACACACACAAAAAAAAGAAATCAAACCACAAATAAAGTGAAATTACTCACCCTTCACACATTTCTTCGTTGTCATCGTTGGTATTTTTCTGCGGTGGCATCACAAAAACAGAAAAACCCAAAACACTTGTGGAGTTTTAAACTTTAGATGCTTACTGAGTTGAGGTCTCACGAGGCTCAAATCTCCTTCGATGATTTGAGCCCCCAATGTTAAAAAGAGTTTAAGATTTCGTTTAATTTTCATGGACTAAACCAGGCGTGCCAATTCCACCATTTCATTGTCGCTGTGTAGCAATGCAGGCAATGAACCACTGCGCACTATCACGTTGACTTTACCGCCCGTGTGAAGCAGCGGATTATAGACGTGTGAACGTGTTGTTTCATTCCGTGAATCGTATTGTTTTTCTTCTTTAACATTTCGTGCCAACGGCTTGTCAGATTCTTTCCCTCCTCTCGTCTAATTTGTTTGCTTTCATTCCTCTTCTGCTTCATTGGCGTTTCATCTTTTGTTTTTTTTTCCCCTACTTTGCCATTATTATCTGTCCCCCCGCTTGCTGTTATATTATGCCTGGGCCCGTTTTGCCCGGCCCACTTGGGATTGCGTGCGAGGCAGAGGAAGACATACTGGCACCTGCAACTGCCAGACAAATGAAAGGAAGAGATGGCATGAAGGATTGGACAGCTGAATGGGGGGAGAGAGAACATGCCGTTCTAATTGGTCATTTTTTTCCCTTGCTAATTTATCCCCCCCCCCCCCCACCCCCCAACACAGATGTAAGGGGTGGGAAGAAGGGCAGAGGAAGGGGAGGGGAAAGGTCCTCCAAGACCTTTTCTGCTCTCCACTGCGGGGTGAGCGCTGACCGTGAACATTGGCGGGCCTTGTGTAGGAGTGGGAAGCAGACTGGGCCAATAAGCAGGGGAGGCCGCGGGGGTCGGAGTTGAGGCCTGCAGGTGTGGGTGCCAAAAGAAGAGCCTGGAGGCTACACGGCCACCTACCCCCCTAGCCCCCAAACTCACATGCACACAAACACACTCACACACAACCGCTTAAAGCAGAGTAAGGCTGACATTAAAGATTTACTTGATTGTTTGTCTGATGGGTGGTCCGCCATTCCAGAGAGCCAACTAATTCTATGTAAACTATTTAAAAATCAATTTTCTGTAAGATGTTCCCTTTAAAATCCCACATAAAACATTCCTAATTGTTTCCAAATCCAAACAAATCACACTTGAGTTCAACTTTGAGGTTCCACTGAGACCTTCAATCATTTTATTTAAAAAAATGTGTTTTCAGGACTTTTGATCAGCAAAGATCTTCTACATCAACATGACTGGCCTTCTTTCAATGCAAATTCCATGCTGGGCTTGCAACAACCATGCTAAACGTGAAGAAATGGGTAAAATGCAACCTATGATCAAAAGGTCTCAGGTTTGATTCCCTTGAGCAAGGCGGTGGACTCAGTTATGAGCTGGATCGACAGAGGGTTTCCCCAGGAGACCAAAAGAGTTGCTACTATTGTGTTTTCTTACTGTCACCTTTGCTTGTCTTGCTCTTGCAGAAAATCCAGCAGAGAAGGATGGACCCGGCAAGACCCATCACAACGAGGCAAAGCACGTCCAGCAGGCATCTCTGATACCACGACTGCTGCAGTGAGGCAGGCCTCAGGTGAGCTCCCCCTCCGCTGTGAAGGATGTGCTCCACCCACTGCACAAGTCGAAGTGCGGGGGGCACGGGGTGTGATCTGTGGATACGGCTGAGGGACAAAGCTGCCGACTTGAAACTAGTGGTGGAGGAATCACAGAAAGAATATAAGCGAGAAAGATATCATTACATAAGCATTTAGATGATCAAGGGTCTTGTACATTTTGTTTGACTAATTTGGCTGTTTTTTTTTCTTCATAAAATTGATCGCTTGTGAAACCATGCAAATCACCTGACATTCCGTATGACAGTTTGGATGGTGGAGCTCAGCAGCTTGCCGGTGATCCGCGTGGGGCTGATGGCGAGGCCGAGGCCTTTTGCTTCAGCCCTCACCACGTTGTCAAACTGATCTCCAAACAGGGGGATGCCCAGCACGGGAACGGCGTGATACACCGCCTGCAGAAGACTGTTCTGACCTCCGTGAGTGATGAAGAGGCGCACCTTGTCATGTCCTTGGAAGAAATAAGAAAGTTTGATTTGAAAAAGGTGTTGAATATATTAAATATTTTTTTACAAATGCATAGCAACATCTAACATATGTTTCTGATGTGATAGGTTTTTTTTCTTTACTGTACTGGATATGCAAAGACTAAATTATCCGTGCGTGAGGAAGGTGGTTTGCTGCGATTAACTGACCGCCAATCAAGGCGGTCCCCATAAAGTCAGCAAGGATAGACAATGGCTGTACTGCCCAATACCCAATTATGACTGACACTGTTTCAATTGCATTGATTTCATAATTAGAAACACAATGTGATGCAGTTCTACACCAATGAACACCATCCAACCGCTGTCAAGTAAAAGCGAATATGTTCACATACAACCAAGTGTTATGCAGTGTATAATAAAGCGGATAAACACCGAGCAAGTCATTGAGAGGCAGCCAGTCCACGAGTAAGAGATTGGAAGGTTTGCTCAAGTGACGCGGCCAAAGGTCACGGTCATACCTGAAAGCAAAAAGTAGCATCATGATCGAAAAACAGAGTTTTTAGGTGAGTGCAAACATCATGACTAGCTGCTACCTCCAGATCACACCCTGGGGGATCATACAAAAGCCATCCACTAGTTCCACCAGAAGCCGGTCAATAGACACAGAAGAGACCATCGATCCCAACGTCACGATGATGAATCCTGACTCTCCGAAACTGGAGATCCACAAGTCCAGATCCTGCAAGGGACACAAGAATAGACCTTGTTAATGGAGACATGATGCATATTTTCTTTCATAATTGAAAACTGTTCCCAGGTGTCTTAAAAACATGGCTGTGACCCATGTTCATCACCAGTGGTGGGACATTGTGATTTCCTAGGGATGTTGCAGAAATTATCATGTGAAAACATAAGCATCCACAGGAATTTATGGAAACAAGTTTTGTATTGATTTATACTTCTTTCCTTCACTGTGAGAGAGATTGCGAGAAATCATTAAAATGATCAGTTTAATTATTCATGACAATCCAAGGTCTGAGCAAATGTGTTATTTCAGAAGTGCGTATCAAACTGGTAGGCAGAAGCCCTTCACATTAATCACTACCCAAGAAGGAGCTCTCACTTTCAAAAAGATTGGTGACCCCTGCCATAATGTGTGCAATGTGGCGCATGGTCACATCGCCACACACAACCCCCTCCACGCCTCCACCGAGTCCTCAACTCCACAAACTATTGAGTCCCGTATGAGTCACTTTTCACAAACTATCACTGTTGGCGAAAGCTATTCTGTGCATATGAACAAAATTCTGCACTGCTGCTTATTTTAGCCATATTCAACCAATTTACTACCCCCCACACACACACACACTCAATGGGTGGGCAGGCACTCCAGAGACCCAACTATTTGTACAAAAATAATAAAGAGTCCATTTCCAAAATAAGTTACATATCAGAATATGTTGTAATTAAGAGCACTGACCCGTTCTAGAGGCTCAGCAGGTTTATTGAGGAGCCCCCCCATCAACACGGTGGCAGGCAGGAGAGGCTGCGGGAACTCGAGGGAAAAGTCGGTGTTGAATGCCCAGAGTTCTGCCCTCTGGTGGAATTCGTCCAGACCACCAGGCGGGGAGCCCGAAGCAAGGTGTTGCTCGGCTATGTCCTTGAAAATGGACCAGATAATTTTCTGACCTTTTCATGAGAAGCGGAACATTTTAGGGCGTTGTTAGTACAGTTTTTTTTAAAATTCTTATGACATTTTCAAAACTAAAGTCAAACCTCAAAATTACAATGCAAGGAATACAAAAAATATTTGAACATTTGATAAATGTTTTATGAGGTCAACAGTTTGATTCTGTCATGTATTCATACAAATTTTATTTTAGATGACCCGTATTCCGCAACATTTGGGTCCACTGTAATCTAATGAAGCGATGCAGATAACAGTTGATACACTTTAGGCATCCGTACCTACAGCACCCAGCAGCGTGTAGATGAAATTCTTTGCACGATCCCAGATGTCCATGCGATCCGACAACTGGGAGCTGAAAGCTGGCACTGAGGAAATGGAGGCCGGGATGGCAATGGACAGGGGGCCATTCAAAGAGCCTGGATAAAAGGCGATGTAGGGGACACCTGGATGAGGAAAAATGGGAGTGGAATGAAATCTTCAGATGTCTCTACATTTATATTTAATAGATAACCACTGAGTACCAAGTTTGTGTGCTATGATGAAGGAGCAGGGGTTAAAAGCATCCAGGATAGCGACGTCATATTGCTCTTTCTGGAGGAAAGTTATTTGATCGTCGTCCCCTAAGAGCTTGTCGCACTGATAGGAAAGGTGGCCCATGAAGTTCAAAAAGCCATAAAAGCTGTCCCTGTTCAAAGAAAATTAGTTTGATTCCAAATCTTAACAGTAAAGTAGGTGGGGGTCATGTTAACCACGCATAAAATGAATGTAAAAAGCTGATCAAAAGTGTGGTACCGGCCCAGTAAAAACTGTGCTTGTTGTTCCAAGAACCAGCCGTTGTACTGCTTAATGTAATCCTCTCCAAGGGACCAGGTGCTGGTCCGGTAGCTGCCATTGCGACCAGCGTAGGACAAACCTGACAGACGTGATGTTACGTTGAAAAGGACAATACAAATTCACGTAGCAGAAAAAGAAGACAACAATCTGAAACAATACCTGTAATGACAGGGTTGCCCAGCTGCAGGAGCATGCGAACTTCGTGGCCGTGCAGGTGGAAGTTGTGGGAGATCTCGTCAAATAACAAGTAGTGGCTTCCTCCTGCAGGAAAGACGGCATTGACAACTGCTGGGCTAGTAGCGCTATACAGTACTCACGGCCACTTTATTAGATACAGGTCATGAGGAACCTGAAGCCTATCCCAGCCGGCACCAGGTGAAAGGCGGATTACACCCAGGACTGGTTGTCAGTCAGTCACAGGGCACATGGAGGCTAACATGCATTCACACAGAAAATTTAAGAGCGGGAAGTCAACTCAAAAATATTCTTTTCAATATGTTCTATGCAACCTAGCTTGTCCAAACACAGGATTCAGATTAATATTGACTTTGTGGAATATGAATTAGGGAGGCACGGTGGGCGACTGGTTAGCACGCCCGTCTCACGGTGCAGGTGGAGGGTTTGATTTCGGCTCTGGCCTTTCGGTGCAGAGTTTGCATGTTCTCCCCATGCCTACGTGGATTTTCCCCAGATACTGCGGTTTCCTTGCACATTCCAAAAACATGCATAGCAAGTTAATGGGACACTCTAAACTGTCCCTTGTTCGTCTATGCGATTGGCTGACAACCGGTTCAGGGTGTGCGCCGCCGACTGCCCGAAGACAGCTGGGATAGGCTCCAGCCTGCCCGTGACCCTCGTGAGGTTAAGAGGAAGAATATGAATTTGTCATTTTGCCACTTGCTGTCGAGGGAAAATGACATCACAGTTGCTCAAGGCTCAGGTCACGACCAATCATGGATCACCTGTTTTTTTTAGGTTCGCTCATGATGACATTTTCAGTCGACAGCAAGTGTCAAATTGGCAAAATGCTGCTCAATTCATATTTCACAAACACAATTTTAATTAGAATGTAATATTTACACCCGTGGAGCCGCAAAGAAAATGTTATTGTCAAGAAAAATGTTGACTTGACTTCTCTTTCAAATGGACAGACCGCTATGCATGTTTTGGGGGATGTGAGAGGAGACTGTATAGTGTATAAATATTTGTAAAAAAGTGCTTTTTTTAACTTTTGAACCTTCATTTTACTGATGGGTCAATATATTTAACATACCATGTAAATTGAAAATACTAAAAATCATATTAACTTATTAAAATAAGAATAGAACAAACCAGTTATAAGAAGTTTGGTTCAATTTCTTTCCCCACATTAAAACATTTTCCTTGAATTTGAAACTGCAAAATGTGTCAATCAGAGCCACAACATAGCATAAGGAACCAGTGCCCAGACAGTCCACTTGTTCATTAAAAATATAGCCATTTAATAAATAAATAAGTATAGAATTTCCTGTGACATTTTTTCATCTGCTCTTTTGATGGCTAGTTAAAAAGGAAACGGGGGAGTAAAAAAAAACAAAAACAAAAAAAAGCATGCTCCCCTACTCACCAATTAGGCAGACAGTCAGGATCTTGGCAGACTGGAGCAGTGGGAGAGCCAGCAGCCAGCACATCCAAACCACAAGCCCCATGTCGTTGGTGCCACCCTGATCTGCGGCCAAAGTCCCGTAAATAGTCTTCCAGTTCAAAAATAAACCGTAATGAAAGCGTTCTTGTGCGAGTGTCTGCCTTGTAAAACTCACAGTAAAATTAACTATTGCGGACAGGAGCAGGCAGAACTACAATGGGAAAACAATTCCACGCACAAAAAAACAAAAACATCCAAAAAATAGGTTGATTAGAAAGAAAGAGAGCATTACATTCAGAGTCAAGCTGATGAAAGGCACCTACAATGTCTGAGTGTCACTTTGCTTGGCTGTCAGCGTAGATGAAGGCAAAAGTTCCGACCTGAAGGCGCTGATCCTTGTCATTCAGGAGTCGGCACGCCAGTCTGTGTGCGTGGTTCTGTCCACATAACACATTAGCCTCTCCGTTTTTCTTCTAAAAGTCAGACACTCACATGTCTACCAGCATTGGACCTGCAGTGTTAATGAAAGGGAGGGACCAGGAGGAGGGGCGGCGGCAAAAGGGGGGCTCAGGGTCCCCCAAAGCGCGTCTTCAATCAAATTGGATAAATAGGAATGTTAACTAAAGGCAACACAATTATAATTCAGCATTAACCATCTTGGCCTGCACTGATATTCCTGTTTTTGACAAAATGTCATTTGTTGGCTAATATTAGCTTCAAAATAATGCATTAATGATATGTTTGTTTTGCTGATTTTGAGATTGATTGGAAGGGGCGCAGCAGTAGGTAGGACAGCGCATCCCGGCTAAATGAGCTACAATAGGGTTGCGGGTGCTCCGGAAGGTCGCTGCTGGCAACTGAGGCTTGACATGTAGGCTATCCTGGACAATGCGCTCATTGTAGACGCAAACCGATGCTCCTCTGTGTCAGAGAGGTCATTAGAAAAACAAGTGAATCAGAAAAACTGCTGGAGTGTTTCAGGAAAAAGAATGCGGAGTCAGAGAGGTCAGTCCCATCATGGCTGATGTTTCCAGTCAGCCTGCCTTGTCACTTAACTCAAGTTTTCATGTTGAAACTATAGAATAGTCAACTCATTCAGCACCGAAGTCACTAAGGAAGAATTTAGATTTTTTTTTTTTAATCGATTTATTCTCTCCTAACAGTTTACTTCGACAAGGAAGACAGAAAGTAGATGTTGTATTATGTCATCAATTAGGAGACTGTTGAGCCTCTCCCTGTGGCTGACGGGACTGCAGCACATTATGAATGTTCTGAAAGAGAGCGAAAAATATTTTTGAGAAAACAGAATGGGTTTTTATTTGGATTTTGTGAATTGTGATGTGAAACAAAATGTGTAGTTCACCCCCCACACCCCCCAAAAATGAGAGAAGAGTCTTGACTTACGACAAACAGGTGGTGGTCAGTGACCGCTATCAGGTTATGAAAAGAAGGATGCTCAGAGAGGACCGAGAAAGGAATGGCGTCTTCTGGAGTGTAGCCCAGCTCTGCGAATATCTGCATCAGATGCTACAGGGTAGCAAAGGTTGTGATACTGTTAGTTCTGTTTAATGTTATATAACATTTAGAAACGGCAGACATTGATTCCAATGTGCTTTTTTTTTCTTATTGATGTCTCTCTTCGAAACTGAACTCTTGCTCCATATCAAACAGGCCTTGGTACAACTTAAAGTGGTGCAATATAAAGCATTTTTACTACTTTGGCCCCAGCATACCTCAACGTTCTCCTCCTGGCTCAAGCAGCCTGAAGGAGGGTTGACACCACCTTTCATTTTTCCCACTTCGGGGCCCACGACAGATAGGAGAGCTGGGATGGACACTGTCTGTCTGCTCCTCGCTGCCCACTCCTCTTCCTCCTTGCGCCTTTCTTCAGGCTCCGAGGCAGAGGGCACCGTGTTCTCCCCGAAGCTGATTTCAGTCTGCATATGCAACAAGTCTTGTATCAGTGAGTCATGTGCCAAGAGGTTGGAATGTTTTGCAGAATGTCAATTGATGATGAGTGATACTTTTTCCTTGAACACCGATGAACTCACAGTGTCAAGAGAGCTTGAGGTGGGATATTGGAGATGATGACCCGTCATTACACTCAATGCTTTAATGAAGCCCTGCTTGGGATCGGGATCTGAGGCGAAGCAGAGCAGCATGGCCATGTAGTCCAGTTGAGGTGGGGTGGTAGAGTGATCGGAAAACAGCTGGAAAAAGAACTATGTAGGAAAGACATGGAGATCATTTTGAAACATAGGGCGCTATTGTCATAATAGTTATAGCTGTCAGGAATGGCACCCTTGCTGGTGGTTTACCTTGCGTAGGTTAGTTCGACGGTTATTTAGAGGCTCATAGGAGTCCTCGGAGACGGACTGCTCACTCTCACAGGAAAACCACAACTCAGTCTGGTGTTAGGAAAGGAATAGACCAATGAACACATTTAGGTGCCATATGAAATGATTTCAACTCCCTTTGATTTCGTTTCATGTCCACAAAAATTATTGAATTACTATATTCACTGCAAATTATGTATCTTTGTTTATCTATCTATGCTAGTGATGTAGAGTGACAGACAGAATCATGACATGCTCTTACACGACGTGGCAGCGGGTCGAATGAACTTATCGCACTTCATAGAACAGAATGATACTGTAGCCTTGTGTGTAAATAATGGGTCTAGATTTCACAGTGAGTGGTCATTATTATTTCATTATTCAATGGTGCCTTAATATGCGAGCTTAATTCGATCTGTGACCACACTCGTAACTCAAAACACTCACATCTAAAATAATTTTTCTCAATTGAAATGAATCAGAGGTAAATGAAATGAAATTTTGCAATGTGATAGGAAAGTAGCACTTGATATTGTTGTACTTTATAAACCATACAGCAATGATAATTAAAAACAATGAAAAGAATTAATAGTTTGTGCATCATGATCTGGACCACCTGATGTGCGCAACTTGGCCACCAGTAGGTTGTATGATACGGTCATGCAGACACAAAGAAAGAAGAGTTTAACAACTACTGTCAATGACTCAATCAGCTGCAATAATGGTCATTTTTTTACAGAGGACACAAAATATGTGCCTGTGTAGGTCTACATGTGTTGCTGCACTATTTGTGTTCACATTTCTAGAAGTGTGACAACATTACCATGTAAATGCTTTTCATTAGCCCATCTATGTATTTAGCTAGGACACTTTAAGGCAAAGTTATGAGGTTGTTTCAGATATGCAATATGAAATTATCTTCGATTGATGTTTGAGAGTGGCAATTAACAGCTTGAAACATTGTTTACCATCTACCAAACTACTGCTCATTGCTTTAAAAAAAGTGATTTGGAAAAGTATAGGTTAGGAAACACTTGAATAGACGACCACTCAAGTTGGTTAAGGCAGATTAAACAAGGGCACAAAATGGCAATCACACTTCAAGAAGTTAGAATGCCTCGAACCTGCAGATAGTGTTCCTCGCTGATGTACCCTGTGTCATCAATGTCTGCTGCCTTGAAATGCTTGCGCACAAGCAGCAGTTGTGTTAAGGAGGGAAACGGCCAAGGGATGGCAGCACTGAGAAGGAATCGACGCCAGTCTATCTGTTTGTATCCATCAGTGAGCAGGGAAATGATCTCGTTCAACTACAACCAAGACGGGGAAATGACAGACATGACAGGGTCTCTCGCATCATCAGAGGTGACTCACAACATTAGTGACAGAATCAAACGATATTCAATTCAACAGTTGTATAAAACATTTTGACTGACATTGCCAATAAGGCCTTAATTGTCGTTTGCGCACTGGATTTTGTTTGATTTGTTTACCCAATACAAACCTAATATTTTAGAAGAATTGAGCATACCTGTGTTTCAGTCATGTTTTCCCAAGGTTCGGGCAGAGTGTTGAAAGGGAGGATGTCCCTGATCAGATGGAAGAACTCAGAACTGGACATGACACCTGAAAATTGAAAGAGGAAGATTTAAAATATGAATTAGGAGAAAGGAAAGGCGGCTGGACAGAAACCAACAATGCTCAGGCGGTTTACCTGTTGGAGCCTCATTGCAAAGACAGTGGTACAGCGCGTCCAGCTGAAGAACTGTCAGCATTGATCTTGTTATTCTCTCCGATGCAGGTGGACTCAGTTGGGTTGGTGGACTTGGAATCAATAGGGAGTCTCCATTCAAATAGAAATCAATACTTTCCTAAAAACAAGAAAATATGGACTATACCAAAAGCCAGAGATTGTTATTCACCACAAAGTACCCTCAAATGTCATCCTCTGATATAGGCTACACGAATACAAATCCTATAGGGCCTCAAACAAACCTTCAATGAGGTAAAAATCCATTTATCAGGGTCAGTCAAGGCACATACGAACAAAATGTCGATTGGTTGGTGTAATACCCTGGTGCCACAATATATATTTGATGTATTATGCAAAACTGCACTTAAAAAGAAATGAAAACCCACGAAAAGGCGTTACTTACCAGCACCAACTCGTTATGAAGTTTAGAAGCAATCTCTATGAAGTGACGTACCACATCTGCAAGTTGGTCGATACTAAAAAAAAAAAAAATGTTAATGGCTCATGGTCATCACATTGATTTTCATTGATATTACACATTGTGCAATGGCATCGAAAAAAAAGTGACACTGACCTCTTCATTTGTGCAACGTAATGTGCTTCTAAGCTGTCTCGCATCTCGCTAAAGATCTCCTCTGCTCTGCTTTGCAGAGAGTTCACCAGTACCAGTCCGTGGCCTTTCACCAGCTTAATTCGTACCTTTGATGAATTCTCTGGAAACCACATTCGCACACACAAACTCACCAACATTTTTTCAGAGTGGTATTTTTAAAAGACCCAGAAAATTGCCATGTGTACAGATGATATACATTTTTATTGAACATGCTACCATGTGCCTGGCGGAGCACGTCTGCGGCCGACACCCTTTTCCCCTTCAGGCAGTGCTGGTGATGCAGCTGTCCTGTTTTCGTCTCGTCAAGCCGCGTCTACGGTGGGCCGAGCCCAGTCCGCGTCCACGTTGAGCCGAGGCTCGCCACGTGTCTGTTTGAGCTGAGTCACATTCACGTCGACGACGAGCCGTGCCACGCCTACGCCCACGTCAGGACGAGCCCCTGTTCACGTCCGGCTGTCCCATGTCCCCCGCTACGTCGAGCTCCGTCCACGTCAGGCCAAGCCCAGCCAAAAGGTCGCCGTCGCTTTTGTTCCTGTTCTCCGGCGAGGCGAAGGTCGCCGTCGCTTTAGTTCCCGTTCGGCGAGGCAAGGGTTGCCGTCGCGCCGCTCCTGTTCACCGGCGAGGCAAGGGTTGCCGTCGCTTTTGTTCCTGTTCCTGGCGAGGCGAAGGTCGCCGTCGCTTTGTTCCTGTTCCCGGCGGCGAAGGTCGCCGTCGCCAAACCGAGTCCGTGATTTGCTTTCCAGAATACAAATAATTTCAAAATGTGCATGTCTCCATAAATGGCGTTTTTTATTTTCCAAAGGAATCACAAAGAGTTGCTATCATTTTGAAGAGAATTCCTCAACTTTCAGTATGTTTAAAGAACAGCGTCAAGAAACGTGTGTTCATTTGGATGTGAGCAAGCAGTACCTTCATGCTTCAAGGCGGCTGTGTATTCCTTGATTATTAGTTTCTGTTTGACATTTTTAACGCCCACTGGGGTCTTCTCCACTGTCTCCACAGCTGGCGGTGGGCTGGGTGCGGGAGGAGGGGATGGGGAACCTGAACACAAGATGAATACAATATGTACTATACAATAAAGTAGATAACCTGCTGATGATGCTGAATTAATTCACTGCCTTTCTGTTTTTTGTCTTTGTCTTTATTCTTTTTGTTTGCATTCTCTTTCTCCTTTTCCTTCTCTTTCTCCTTTTCCTTCTCTTTTTCCTTTTCCTTTTCTTTCTCCTTCTCCTGGGCTTTTTCCTTCTCTTGGGTTTTCTCGACGTCTTGTGCTTTCAGCTCCACCTGCTGCGGTTCTGTTGACACCTACGCGTGCACAAAATTTGCGGTTTAAAAAGACTCCTTCCATATGCATGCTCCATATCAAACACGCATGTTCCTAAATTGCGTGTTGACACAAGCCGCATTACCAGTTTACTTATGACTGTGAGGGCATCGTCGTGTTTGGCGATCAAGATCTCACGAAGTACCTGGACCCAAATGACATGAGATCCATTCATGATACAACTGTGCATTATTGTCACAAATATTTTGGATTAAAATATATAACATTTTTGGAAGAAAAAAAATTACTGTATATAAAAAAAATCAACATCAACAGAAATAATACAGGGAATCGGATTGCAGGGAGACACCTTTGCAGGTCCTATATCTTCAATGTCAAGGAGGGGGATAGAGTCCAGGTGTTCCTGTTGACCTCCATTAAGATAGTAGTCCCGCAAAATATTGCGTGTGTTCTGAAAACGGCTCATTTCCACCTATGTAAGACAAATATTTTTTTAAGCATTAAAATAAATTTAAAAAAACATTTAAGGAAGGGTGAGATAGTGTACTGAATGAGGTCATAACTGGGGATGGGATTCATAAGAATTGAACAATTCCAACTTCACAGTCGATACTGCTTATCGATCTAGTTCCTTATCTCATTGGGGGAGGGAATGAAATAATACAAATGAGTTTGTTTGCTTCAACTCCTCTCTATCTTCAACTTTGGACAGAAGATAAAGGGTAACCTGTATGCATTCACAATCTGTAATGTATCCATTAAAAAAATATATATATATATAAAAAAAGCTTAATTATTAAGTATGTCAATAGATGAAAAAGCTGGATGAAATTTTAAAACATATGAGAGTGCCCTTAGACACTATCCAGTTACACTTTTATTGGTCCAGAAAAAAATAAGTATTTGGTTTGTCAAGCCAAATTGATAAAACAACTTTAATCACGAAGACTGAGAACAGTCAAAGGAAAACGTATAACTTTCATCATAATTGTCGGGATATTTGTTCGATTTTAATCCACTAGGTATAGATTGTTTTTTTGTCCTGGAATTAAAATACTTGGAACCAATTCAGAAAAATTTCCCATTAAATCTGTAGTCATTTCCCACATGAAATATTAAATAGTTGGACCACTTCATGAAAAATGGTGTCACCTGTATGAGTCTTAAATGATGGTTGACAAGGATAGTGGTGTGGTCCTCCAACCATTTCTCACGTATGAGCACAGCCCGTTGTGTTTCATCATCTTCCTTGTGCGTGTCGACAATGTCCCACAAATGCTCCCGCAAGTCCTTCGCACCAATCACAACACTTAAGTTTACATTCTTCAGTCACTTCTATGTTCAGTCTTTCTTTTTTTTTTTTTTAACTTACATCCAGGCGATGATTTAACTCTGCTTTGGTCTCCTCATTTTTCCTCAGATCATCAGGTATGCTGTTGTAGTCCTTCTGCCACTGAGAGACTAACTCCTGCTTCAGGTCTGGCCGCTCTAGGAATTGCTTGAACTCCTCTCTGGAGAAGTGCCACATGGTTTGGAATGAATGGAATACAATGGAAAAAAATCTTCAATCTGTAGCCTAGAAATTATTCAAAATTTGTTTTGCATTATTCGGTGACTCTATAGCAAAATATATTTGCGATAAATGTGACTACTGCAGTGGCTTTCAAGCTTTTTACACCAAGTACCACCTCAAAATACTTTGCTCCCCATGTACCACCATAATGGCCGACAATAACATTCAGTAACGTAGTAGGTCTCAGTGCTCATTTAAAAAAAAAAAAAGTACTGTACTCCAACCATACTTGGAGAATCAATGCATTATTACAATATATGAAAACACACTTTCAATTATAATTTACCTGATATCATACAAGTGTTGGTCAATAACAGTTCGTTCTAAGCGGAGCTCCTGCATCACAGCCTTTACACTGCTCACATAAGAATCACATATTGACTCCCACTGTTGGCATAGATACTCTGCTTTATCCTAAATGAGGACAAAACAAAAGAAGTTAACGTGACGGGAAGGGAATTCTTCTACGCTACAGTCTTCTGATAAGAACACAAATTGTTTCCTACTGAGGACAGTGGCTCATCTACATAGACCCAGCGGGAAGAACCCGGGATAGGTGAGGTAGAAGTGGGTGGGGCTTCTTGCAAGTCCTCATCGGCCACTGAGTCAACTGAGATCTTGCTTGCTGGATCTGCAGCTTGGGAAGAAAAGTCTATTAAATTCTGATGACATCTACAATAGTCGCCACTCAACTCCACTCTTATTTATCACCTTTACGAGTCTTTCTAGTCCAATTCAGCTGACACCTGTGTACTTTTCATTCTCACTTTTCACACCGGGCTAGACTGGTTCCAGTCATACCTCAAAGACCGGACTGAATTAATTTAGCACAAGACCTTTATATCCGACCTTTTCATGTGTGTGTGTGTGTGATTTTATGATTTTGTAATCATTGAGAGGGGTGTACCCCAGGGTGCATCTCTGGAGTCACTCCTCTTTTTTAGCCTTATTAACAATCCGCCGAAAATGTTTTTAGGCTATCACACTCTATTCAAAGCAAATCACACAGACACACGCACGCACACACGCACACACACACACACACACACACACACACACACACACACACACACACACACACACACACACACACACACACACACACACACACACACACACACACACACAGTGTTGAGCGTGTGTGCACAACCCTTTACCACAATTAAGTATCACAATGGATAATTTTCCCCTTGACACACCTTTGCGAACCTTTCAAGCTTGTTTTCACACGTTAAAAAGGTGACCATTGTACCTGATGGGGTGACTGAATTGGATTTGTTCTCAGTAAGGCTCAACTGGGATTCTTCATGTTTGGAATCTTCATTTGTGAGGGCAGAGCTCACGGCAGGAGGGGGAGACACTGAAGGGGTGTCCAACACAACTTCCTCAACATGAGGAAACCTAGGAACTGGGTCAGCAGTTTGGAAAAAAATGTCATAAACGTCAACATGTTTGTGCTTAAAAGGTTATGCTCCTCTGCACAGTGGCGGACAAAATGTTTTTTCCCCAATGTATTAATGTCTTTTTACCTTCCTGTTTTTGTACTATAGCCTTCTGTAGGATACTTTTCATGGTCATGTAAAGCTCCTCCATCGGTACATCTGCATTCACACGCATCAAAATACTTTTCCTGCCAGCGTTTCCAAACCATTCCTCAAGTTTAATCCAGTTATCCTGAAAAGATGTGATCCTAAAAGAGGAGAATAGATGTTGGACTGGAGATGCAAGGCGACAACCAATCAAGTAACACAAGAAAGATATTTCATTACCTGTGTGGAATCTGCGCAATAAACAATCGCTTGTTGACATGTGCACCAGAACTGTGTTTGCCTCCATCTTTACATGAAAGAAATGTCAGACAATTCTTAACAATGTGGTGAAATCCAGTTGAAAGGTTGTTTAAAAAACATCTGCCTATACAGTACTGTGCACAGGCTGAGAGCCAGACTGGTTTAACTGTAAGTGAAATTTTTTTTTTTTCGTGTCACATTTGAGTTTGTTTGTTCAATGTCTATATCTTTTTGTGAGGGCAGACTACATCCTGGTTCATGGACAATGATCAAGAGACAAAGTGTAGCTATTTATCCAGACTTTTTGGAATGGGTTCTTCCTTGGACAACGCACTACCTTCACAAAATCTGGGGAAATTATCTTTCTGCTTTCTGTCCTGTAATTGAAGATTTTACTATAGAAAAACAATACAATGAAAATGGTGTTTGTCTAAAACCTTTGCACAGTACTGTCCATCTATTTTGCTGCATGACAAGGCCAAAATATTAAGAACCCTTCACTTCAGTGATTATTCGAAACATACCAGGGGAATAGACCGCCCGCTTGGCAACACACTGATCAGGAATATCCATCAGTACAGCCAAGTCCAGTGCTGGTGGCGGGGGCGGGGGCAGCGGAGGATTCGGATCAATGGCGAGGTCTATCTTTCTGCCCACTACTTCGTACCCGATGTCAAGCGAGGCAATGGCTGTCTCCAGAAGATGTGCCTGATCTATGTTGACCGGAAAGCCATCCAGGATCCAGCCTGACTCGAATGGAACCTGGCTGCTCGCAAGATCGCAAATACTTCTATAGTGTGTGTTGTCTGCAAATTTTTCCCATGTGAATATTCTACCACTGAGTGCAATGCAGTGATACCTGATAGCCTCCACTACAATGTCCACCAACAGCTCGTCGGGGATGACGTTGCCTTTGCTCAGCTCTTCTGCAGCAGCACTTCCCAGCAGTGCACGGATCGACAACTGGGATAAAGGGAAAAGGGAGCGCATTGGATGGCTGTTTTAAAGACACATTTGAATCTTGCATCTTGTGAGTAATTCCAGCGATTGCTTTTCTTACGTTTATACGCGCTCTTTCCTCTTTGCGATGGAGATCTGAAAAATAAAGGACAACAAAAACAATGACAAATTGCCTCTGCAGATTACAGCATGATGACTAAAACTGTGTTAAGTGTATTAACAAATAACCCACCAGTATTCAGAATTGTGGCTACTTCATTCTCAGTTTCTTCATTTTCGTCTCTGACCTGCACATGGTTTTTTTAAATAGTTACTGGTGAGGTCCTACATTCTAGTCTGGTCTGAGAGGTGAATCTTGACTCACCCTCTCTCTACTTTGGTGAGCGTTCAGCGCCTCCTCGATTAGCGTGTCCACTGATAGGACACATATTTTGAGTTCTACACAGAGAACACAACAGGCTTACTTAGAAAGAAAAAAAAACATAAGAAACACAATGTGTTCTTGTGCGCACAAGCACTGTTAGATTAACTGACATCATGTACCTTGAGCAATCTTCTTCAGGCAGGTGGTCTTGCCGGAGCAGAACTTGCCCAGGACACATGCCTTGAGTCTGTAGCCAGGAATTGCTGATGGGCTCGGTGGTGGGATCAAGCTCCTCATTCTCAAGAACACATGTCTGAGAATCACGTTGAGGCTCGGCACAACTGGTGAACCGGGCTCCCCAGACTCCTCTGTCCATGTCCATTGTCCCACCATGTTCTAACACACACCACATGGTAACAACACAACAAAGTCCAATCAAAACTAAGGGTTCACTTGTCCTATGTACGGTCCCCTTCTGCATGCAACTCAAGAGATACACTAGGCACAAAATGTTCTCAATTTACTTGATCGTGAATTACAAAGCCAAGAGTTTTTCTATGTACAGTACAAAATAAAATGCCTATTTTATTCAAATATTCACAAAAAAATGTCTATATCTTTAGTAAGCACTTCTACTTTGCCGATGTAATCAAGCCACCTCACAGGTGTGGATTATCAAGATGCCGTAGACGTCTATAATAATAGACCACTGTAAAATGTGCAGTTTTGTCACAGCACAATGACACAGATGTTGCAAGATGTGAGGGAGCATGCAATTGGCATTCTGACTGCAGCTGTTGCCCTTGAATTGAATATTCATTTTTGTACCATCTCTGTTTTGAAGAATCTAGTACAACTACACTTTTTTACAGTGGCCTTTTATTATGGGCAGCCTAATCATGCAATCATGCTGTTGAATCAACATCGTGATGTCAAACCTGTGCGGTGGATGAATTACTTCGGCAAAAGAGAAGTGCTCACTTATACAGATTAAAAATGGTATAGGAACAATAATCGAGGGCAATTAGGTTTTTATTTTCTTAGAAAGATCAGGGGTGTCAAACTAATTTTTGTCGCGGGCCACGTTGTAGTTACGGTTTCCCTCAGTGGGCCGTTATGACTGTGAATTTTGTGAAACCATATAAATGTTTAACCACCTCCAAATATTACATACTAAGCAAACAACAAAATGGATAACCAATTTTGACATCAGAAGTCAAGAATAATGGATTGTTCCAACATTGTAATTATTACATTATATATGACAATTCAAAATTTTGGTTCAGACTTTAGCAAGCATCATAGAAGTTGACATGCTTGAATTGCTTTCGCGGGCCACATAAAATGATGTGGCAGGCCAGATCTGGCCCTCGGGCCTTGACTTTGACACCCATGACTTAGATCTTTGAGTTCAACTCATAAAATATATGAGCAAAAACAAAAGCGTGACAATTATATTTTGGTTCGGTATAACTCACAACATATTCTTCGTAATCTTGACTGTTGAGTAGCTCCTGTTTCTGGAGCTCAACTGGGTCGGGCGATGTGAGCCGCTGCTGCTCGTAAAGAGGGAGACCGTTTAACAGCAATTCCTTCCATTCACGCATCAGCTTTGCTGGAATCAGACTGCAAATGGCACAGCCTTAACTTCAATACAATCCAAAATAATAGAGACAAAGTATATCATGCCACGGCTTTGTTTGCTCCTGTGAGGAATCCAATTACAGTTGTCATACAACCAACAGGACATTATTATTTTTATCATTTCACTCCATCCTGTGCGGAAAGCACAACAAAAGGAGAAGCGGTGAAATGTGTGGGTGACAAGTTGTAAATTTGGGTCCCTTCATTATTTTTGCATGATGTGAATTTAATCTTGACAAGTGCGATATAAATTGCTGTTATTAATATTGCTATGATTATTAAAGTGTGATGCAACGTGTGTGTGGGGCGAACATATTACTTACTTTGTGGTGAGCAGGCGATATTCTCCAACCTTGGTGGCCAAGTCCACAATCTGCTCCAAAATTTCCTTACAGTTCTCAAAGTGCTTCTTGGATCTGTTCCGAGCGCACTCGGCAGCCATCTTCTTGCAGAATTCCAGCTCCAGTTCAATCTCCTCTGCCCGCTCCAACTGAGCTTGACGGGTCAAGGCCTGAATCGCAAAAGATGCCAAATGAGTGAAGGCGGCAGTTCAGAAAAAGTCAGATATGACATCTCGTCCAATGTACAGGACTGTAAAGCGTACATCCTGTTGACACTCACCGCTTCCCTTTCTAGAGCTTCTCGGAATTCTTTTTCTCTCTGTTGCTGGAATTGCTGTTCTATCAGTAGGCGATTCTGCCGGAACGCATCTTTCTGCTTGCGCATCTGGAGTAGCTGCACTGCCAAACGCTTCTCTTGCTGAGTCTGGCCTGTCAGACACCTTACCAGCTGTTCTTCTCGCCATCTCTCCTGTAAGGGGGGTGGGGGCACATTGCCATGAAGTGCGGTGAGTTTAAAACCAAACTAAATGTTAAAATAAGAAATAGCTAAGTAGGTTTTACCAATACCCCCGTGTCTGTCTCACTTGACTCAATCAAGCTTACTGTATGTGACCCACCTCTTGAGCCACATGGGCCTTGAGCTGCTCGACCAGGCATCTGATTCGTCTCTTTTCTCTCTGCTCAGATGCGGCAACATTTTCCTGCAACCTCCGGCGGATCTCCTGAATATATGCGCTACTGGACTGGAGCATCAGCTCATTTTCACCTCCATTGGCCTGAGTGCTACCTCCAAGTGGAACATCAAGATCCCTAGTGAGAGCAAAGAGGTTTAAAAAAAACATTCAACAATACCAAGTTGAGTAATCCCCCACATATTCGAGGTTCATTCATCTATCCATCCATTTTCTGATCCGCTTATTCTCACATTTTTAGGGGCAATTACTGGTGTATGGCTCGTTCTCTATACCGCAGTAAACTGATTCTAATATTATTGTTATTCTATGAGAACAAATAAATCAGGGTCTGCAATGATAAATACAAACATTTCACGCTGATGGATAATAAAAATGTTTCTCTCACCCTGAAGAGGAAGCCAAGCCCGAAGTGGTCAGCTTCTTTCTATTTATCTCAAACTCTGCAATTTCAGCTTGGACTATCTACACGGACAGAAGTATAGAGACACAACATATTAGTTTGATATCAATCACAGACTTGTAACTTGGAGTTCAAGGTCATGTCTTTGCAGGGCAAGTTAGTATAAAGTCTTAGAGCAGGAGACCGCATTGACCGGTAGTTCCATTTATTTTAGCCTGGGAATGAAATGCAATTCTTCTCAAAGGCTAAATTATCTTAAATGCATCAAGGTTGATAAAATCAGGTCTTTATAGGGCAAGTCTGTCTCCTTCTGTGTATTTTTACCTGGAGAGCAAGTGCATCTCAAATTTTGCATCAGACCAAGTCTAGTCTCGAGTCTTCACACAGATAGCTGGGGCACAAGTCTAGTCTACTTTTTGAGTTTGAGATCAAGCCTAGAACTCATGTTTTTAAGCCAGAGACAATTTCAAGGCTGAAGTCTTGGCAGTAGGACGGTAGTCAGACCGTACTATATGTCCGACTTTCACAAGCCATGTTGCTGGAGTAAGTGTCACGTCTTATCTTCTATTTTTTTAAACCAAGAGCAACTCTAGTTGCAAGCTTTTGAATTCTGACTAGCTTGTGTGTGACTGTGACCTCTGCTTGCTGATCTTTGCGTTGCTGATGCTTGTGCCGCCTCATGTTGACCAACGAATTGTAGGGGGGCGGTTTTGGCACCTGGACGTCAGTGGACTGGTTTTGACTTGACATGACATCACTGTATTTTGGACGAGAAAACTGCAAAACATAGAGAATAATGTAGGGACATGTGAAGGGGGGGGGGGTCTTATTCTAGCTCTGTAGTGCATTAAAGTTGATATCTGTGACACTGGGAGATAATCATGAGTATCCTTCAGCACCTTCCTCATGTTTGTGGCTCTCTTCTCATCTTGATCTTTGAGTTGACTCTTCTTCTGGGCTGACTTGTCAAGCTGAGGGCGTCTCTTCTCTATGTCTTGATTGACTTTCTGCAACTTCAACTCTGCATCGCGTTTCTTCACCACAAGATTTAGACGCTACATGAAGAAGAAGAAATTGATGGATAGGATACATTTTCAGGTTGTTTGGTAGAGGTTTCAGTTTAACAGGGTGTTACACGAATGAAGCTCATCAAACTTACATCAGAGAACATTTTGTGACCTTTTTTATGCAAGGCATCGGGTTGCATGATTTCGGATTTCCTCTTTCTCTGCTTTTCTAGTGAGACGTAGAGCTGATAAAGAAGATGTGTGGCGGCGCCAGGCTTCTCCTGCATCACTCCTTGAGCTGTGGTCAAGTCGAAAGAGATGCCCAGCCGATGGAGAGTTGGCTCAAGGCGTGTGAAATTGTTCAGTTTGGAGGTGGAGGTGCTGTGGACATTTTTTTTCCAGATTAAAACTCAAAACTATACAAGCAAAAGCAAGGAATTTTGAGAATTTGGTGGAAAAAAAGAGGAGAAAATAAATGAACTTACTCTGTTTTCATAAAGACGCTGACATCATTAATCATTTGATATTTTTGTAAAACTTCTCCAATGAGGTAACCACTGGAGAAATCCTTCGCAAAGTTCTTTGGTTCTGAAAGGATGAACAGATGTAAACATTCACGGTAAATCAGATGTCAAACAACAAAAGACTGAGAACTGAAGACTGTTACAAAAAATTAGACCAATATAAATCAGTTCACCGAAAATGTGACAAACCTTTCTACCAAACTGTAATTTATTGATTTACACCTATCAAGAGGCGTCTAAAAATAATATGTACAATATAGCTATTATTTTGTGAGATATTTCGCTTAAACGCCCTTTCACCTGTGAGGATGAATCATTTTGCCTCGAATACAGAAGGTTTGAAGAGAAATTCATTTATTGCACGAAAGTCACCATCAGTCAGGATTAGCATAAATGAGTTAGCACACAGGTAACTGCCAATTCATACATCAGTCGTACATACCGACAATCTTTGACAGGCGAAGCTCCTCGTTGAGCCATTTGCACAATATGTCCGACATATTTTTGTTTTGAACACTTGTCTCTCTTTAGTCTAGCAAAGTAGGTTCCCTACCGCTTCTTTTTCCAACGCCCTATTGGCGGTCGTTTGAAACTCTTCCCACCAACGAGACAGAAAACATTCTTCAATACATTGACGTCATCTAGTGTCGGTCGACCGCCAGCAAACAGACGCGTAAAAGCGGTGTTGCTATGGTAACTTCAAAAAGTTCAATAAAGTCAGCAACCGATTGGCACATTCGGAGTTGCAGGTCCAATAACTCTAGAATGCAACGTCAGTGCAAAACAAACGATAACTTTTTCCAATCGCTGTAAGGTAGCCGGACTATCCCAGCGTCTGGAAAAGTACTTAAAGTTGCCAATTACGCCGCCACATTTTATATCAAATCTATAATAACGCCTATTAAATAAACGCTTGCATGAGGGAAAAAATCAAAAAGCGACTTAAACGAAAAATTGAAGACAAGCAAAGCGACTCGGAGGTCTCGTCACCATGGATACGCGACAACAGATTTGAGTGATGTGCAGGATGAGGCCACCTGTCCCTGGATGCATTGTACATGTATGCGCTTAAAACATCGTAGAGGGGGATGAAGCCTTCTCACTGATCTAAGATCAGTTATTATTCGCAAAACAAAAGGGACAACAGGGACATACATGCTTTTTAGGGTTTTGCAGCCATTGTTCAAGGACATGCAACCCCCCCCAAAAAAAAAGAACACGAAGGAAAAACAGACAAGTAGCGAGACAAATTATTGTTATTTAATTTTTTAATTGTTTTTGATAAGTAACATTTCAGCTTGGTGTTAACATGAAGCATTGGTTCAGAGAAAAAAAATTCCACATGATTTTCAAATTCTATATGCTTATTCTGCCTCGTAATCATCTTCAGGAATTACAAACTTGAAAATAATATTCTCTGAAAGATCATAGAATTTAAAGCATTTCAATAATTTGAGTATTTATTGATGCACATTTACTGTAGCCATTAAGTCATGCATAGCATTAGTCAGTGTTAGTTTTTTTTAAAGCCATAGGGTCTCAAACTGTGATCTTGTAGTGTTTGCTTATACAACATGCATTTATAAATCAGGAAGAGCCTGATATCATCTACACACCAGTTTTCTGCTTAACTCGAGACCACATTAGCATCTGGAAATGTGACACAATGCTATGAAAGCACACTGAGGCTAAGCTATCATTGGAAGACAATCACTATATACTATACAGTACATGACAAAGTTAGATCTGTTGGTTAAATTGTATATGATACATTTCCTATCTAAGAGAGCAAAGGTATACATATCCACCACATTGTTTAGTATAAAATGTTATTTGTTGACGCAAACAAAATCTAAGAGCATGCCCTGCCTCATTGGAGATGAGGCTTTAAAGGATGAAAAACAATGTGCAGCTTCGTTGAAATCCTCAAAACTATAATCTTCTGTTTCATTTGATCTCATATCGGCTTGGACAGTCATTTGACGATCCACTGTAGCTTTTGGATTGAATCCAGTCAATCGGCATTGTATTTAAAACAAAACAAAACAAAACAAAACAAAACAAAACAACAGACATTTCCCCCAGTAGTCAAAAGAAAGGACCACCTGAGAAGTAGACCAGCAAAGTTATCCAGTCCCACCCACGTTATTTTTACCACCATTCCTGTCACAGTAGTTTTACTTAAAGCTTGTCAGCTGTAGGCACTGAGAAACTTGACTTGGAAATGAGCATACATTTCCTACTTTATATCTCTGCAAATGAATATCAACCTGATTAATAAAGCATGACACAATCTGTGGAAAGGTATCATAACATTTGAGAAATATGGAGATGGCAAAGCTCTCCAAAGGGAAATACAAGCAAATGCTTTATAAAAACAACAATAACCAATTACCAGGGTCTCAAACATTATTGATGTGTTCTGAGCTACAGTCATTTTACATAATGGATCAAATCTGATAGAGTGGCAAGGCAATCTGTGAAATGTGACATGGTGCAAATGACTGGAAGCATTACAATTATATATGAAACTCGGACACTATGATTGACACCCCAAGCTATATAAATAAAGATGTTTTGTATTCTCGATGCTCCGGTTTCCTCCCACATTCCAAAGACATGCATGGAAGGCTGATTAAGCACTCGAAATTGTCTCTAGGTGTGAGTGTGAGTGTGGATGGTTGTTCGTCTCTGTGTGCCCTGCGATTGACTGGCAACCGATTCAGGGTGTCCCCCGCCTACTGCCCGGAGACAGCTGGGATAGGCTCCAGCACCCCCCGCGACCCTAGTGAGGATCAAGCGGTTCGGAAGATGAATGAATGAATGTATTCTCAATATTTAAATGGAAAGTTGCTGACTAGCAGGTAACATACTACATGTGACGTAAAAAAAAACTGGCCTGTGAAATATTGATGAAACAACTCGATTAAACAAGACGATTGTAAACTATTAAAAGTAACACGATAGCATTTGTTCAGTACATGATGTTGAATACATTCTAGCTTATAACATCCGTGTCATCATCCAGACAATTCCAGAGTGTAAAATGCATCACCTTCTGAATGTGTGTAAAACAATGACTTATTCAAAGTGCATAGGACATCATCTCATGAGGGGGAGACTCAAAAGACAATTAAGGGACATGTTCCTTTCATACAAAACATAAAAATAAGTCTTCCTTTTGTAGTGCTTCAACAAATACTTAGGGAAATGTTTGGTTTGGAAATGACTTTCATTCATCATCATGTAGTGTTTCGAACCTCACATCACAACGGGTCAAACAAAAAAAAAGCTAAAAGCTGCAACTCTGAAATAACGTCAGCACTGAATGCCCAGTCATGAAGAAAGCCAATAGATTTTCCAGATTTCCTCAAAGGGTGGCCTCAGCTCTGAAAGAAGCCATGCCAGATGCCATCCACTTGAATACACAGACTACTTTTTTTTAATAGCATCATGGATTTTCTTCCCCCCTTTACTTTGACTCACCCATTATATGTCACGGTAGATTAACATCAACACGTCACATGAGCTCTGCTGTAAAATGACATAATGAGTAAATCCATGGTTCTGGCCACTATATGAGGAAATAGTACGGATCACATTTCAGCCTCGTGTTTTCCTTTTTTCAAACATCATATTTTCGACTTGCTTTCAAACTGCTACATTAAATGTGGGGGTGATGTTTTGGCCTGATGGGTGAAGCTTTTTGCAGTTTGATAAATGTCACTGGTAATACTCGTGAATGTAAAAGGGTTCGGCCAACCTCTTGGCCGAGCAGCTTTCTTATGAGAGGATATCATGGTTTTGCAGAGGACAGCAGGTTGGTGAACCAGCCTGCTGCGGAAGTAGAGAGCGGACGTTTCTCTTCGCCGTGCTCCTCTGACTCGCCGTCAGGGAGGAGGAACTGAGTGGAAGCCACGGAAGTGGGCGAGCCCAAGCACGGTGCCAGGCAGTCCCGCTCCTCAGCTTCCCGGGCGAGTCCAAATTCCAAGAGCTTTGGGGTTTGTAGCCTCCGGAGCAAGCAGCTTGGGGATCGTGGGAAGACTGCGCTGGAACCGGGCGCGAGTTGTCACTTGCAGGTTGCCTCTGGGGGCGGTAACCACCTCCACTGGCAGCCATTTCGACCTCAGAGGAACCTTGTTGATCTGTGTGGAAGACCAGCGATGACCCTGAAGTTTGGATTCCTGTGTAGGTCACATCAGTTTGCCCAGAGTCCATTGAGGACGAAGACGAGTCCAAAGAGTCTGGGTAGCGTGGCCTAATGGGACGCTCGTCAATCACTTGGTTGTAATAGCGTAATGACGCTGGCTCATCCGTTTCGACCGGCTCGCCTCCGATCTGATCCTCTTCCTCCTCATCCTCTTCGGGAATGACGACCAACGCTTCTTTAAGGGAGTCTAATTCGGGCTTTCCTACAACATGGACCACGTTGTGGGGCGATGGCCTCACATCCAGTGGACCCTGTCGAGTTCAATCAATGATCAAAGATGTCAATGAGATACAGGATAGTTTACACAAAAGGAAAAAAAACATATCCTGCAAAATCCTAATATTAGAACTGCAGCAGAAATCGTCATGAAAGATCATCAAGTTTGCTTTGGGAAAAGATCAAATTTTACTGAATGAAACTTTAAAATATGAGTTATCTATCTACGCCAGCAACCTATAGTGATAGTCCGAACAATTAAATGCTCTTCAACGAGATGCAAAACGTACAATTATCCCGGGTATCCATTTGTTGCCATTCAAACAACAGAATAATTCTGTTGATGGTGGTAAAATATGTGCCTTGGCTCAAAAAACATTGGGAAACATTGATTGACAAGGTACTGTTCTAATCACTATAATGGTCAGACATTATACTTACACATACCTGCGTCCTAGTCCAGTCATCGCTCAATTTGGGTTGCGGTATGTCTGGATAGAAGGCCGTCTTCACCCTGATGAGAACAAAATGGAAAATGTTCATGCGCAGCACGCATTGAGTATGTCACCTGAATATCAATATTCAGGTCACATGCTCAAATAAAAGGTGCTTCAGGCAAGAAAGCTGACTCACCATTTCCGTTTCTTATAACAAAGGAAGGTGACAATGGACAGCAATAAAGCCACAACTCCCAGAGTTGCCAGTATTTCCAGGATCAGCCACTCAGCTTGAAGGAAGAGAACAAAGGGGAAATTGTTGCCCACGGATATTTACAGGTCGTGAAAAACAAAATAAAATAAAATACATACCTAACTGCTCTACTGTGATGGAAATTGTGGCGCCGGTGTCCTCGCCTGCTGAATTGTACGCTTTGACCGTGAATTTGTAGGAGCCCTCGGAAAGACCCTTAACTGTGTACTTCCTGCTTCCTTCTCCCGACAGATTGGCTGCAAGGATGGGCAGGATGGGAAACACGGGGGAAAGATAGAGCACAAGACGTAGCAGTAATGTTGCCGCACTCAAACACCGCAAAAGCGTTAGAAGAGGCCAATACGTACCGAGTAGCACGAGCTGGGAGTCATTGTTGAGGTAAATGTTGTAACCCAAGATGTATCCTCTCCTGCTAGCCTGCGGCATGGCTTCCCACGTCAAGAGAACCTCCGAGTCCTGCTGATTGATGAACAGGTGGGGGACGGCTCTGGAGGGAGCTTGGGGGAGGGGAAGGTATGAAGGTGGTTTGAAATACCCCAAAAATCTAAAAGGACTGCTTCTTCAGTTGCCAAAAAGGTTCGCCCTACTTACGCAGTTCCTGCATGTAGCCCTGCCAGTACTGCAGCGGCTCTGAGGAGCAACTGAACAGGGAGATGTTGTACTTCACGCCTGGCTGGAAGTTGGCTGATAAAGGGATGAGAGTCACTTGTAGTCACTCCGATTTAGGAATTCACGTTTGCAAGGTGAATCCAAGTTGATTTCGCTCAAAGTACCTGAATCAATGGACGTATTTGTGGTTCCCATTGCCACCTTGACCCACTCCACATGGCAGTCTTGCTGGCAGAGGGCGTCATGCCATTCAATGACATAACCGCAGCTTGAGTTGGTGTCGTCCTGCCAGACCAGGGGGAAACCTCTGTCCATATAAACCACCCTGGACTCAGCAATTTGACTCTGATCTGGAAAGAATAAGGAAATAAAATGAAAAAAAAAACTATGTTTTAAATGGAGAAATAGTATGAGGCTCTCTCGTAGCAAAATGTGTGAGGATATTGGTGGAAATGAAGCTTTTTTTAAATTTCATTTGCCTTACACATGAAGTTACTCAGATATTCACAATCCAAATTATGTCAAACGTTTTAGAACACCGAATATCAACAAACACCTCTTGGACTGTAATCGAAAGAAATAGTATCTATCTTGTAACTGAACGCATTCGATTGCTAAAGTGTAACTCCTGTTTTGGCTGTTTAGGCATACAAGTTAAGTCTGTACACATACTGTATGAAGAGAGTGCACGCTCCTCACCACGACATACCTGAGATGCGTAGAGGTATAATCACACTTGCGGGCAGCGAATCCCCTGCATCGTTCTTGGCAGTGACAGCTGCCATGACTTGGTTGTCATTGGTAAAGGCAGAGATTCGAGTGAGGTTGATTGGCAGCATAAAAGTGTCGGGAGGAAGCATTTCAGTGTGCTGCAGGTTCTCTTTCGGGCTCCAGAGCGTCACTTCGTAAGATGTGATCTGACCGTGGCTTTCTCGGGACGTCAGAGGCTAAAGAGGAGAAGGTTGTGCAAGAGGAAGAAAGATTTATGTTCATATCCCATTTCAGGTGAATCGAAACCTGGTTATCCGGCTACAGGACTAGTTAAGACCGCTACACATGTCTGGCAATAGAAAGTAACCACATGGCCCAGGTAAAATAAAGAAGTAAAAATGACATCACAACATCTGATATCATAAGTCATTCAGTTCAATGATATTTATATGTCAGAAATAAATACAATAAAAATCACCTTCCAAATAATCTGACCAGAGTTGTCACTGTTGATATGCATCCACACATCAAGCTGATCTGGAACTGTGATGAAAATGTAATGACGGTTAGCAAGTTCACACCTTGAATCATCAAAATTGTTTTCATGTCATCAAATAGAAATCCAAAAACATGAAAATACAGTGAAACGATCAAACCATATATCCATCCTTACCGTCCGTATTTGTTTTGATAGAAATGGGTTGGCTCCAATTTCCCCATTTCCAGAAATTACGCTGGGCGCCACAGCGGACTTTAAAGGTGTACTCTTCATTTGGATAAAGTTTCAAAAGCTGTACCGCCGTCAGACCGACGCCCGTGAAGGTGCGCTAGACACGTACAACATTTTTACCAAATGTGACACCATAATGTTGAACATGAAAAGAAGCAATGGTGCTTTAACATGTGCAAAGAAAGTAACTGACCTTTGATTTGTTGTCGTGAGACCTGATCTCTACCTGGCAAACAAGCGGCAGGGAATCGTAGCCGTCATATCGCCACTTCCACAGCAAGGTGGCATTCCAAGCATTGACGACAGCGTTCAGGTTTTCAGGCGCCACTGGGCGCACTGTGACGAAAAAAAACAGAGCAATCAAAAACAAATACTTTCGACACAGTACATTTATATTCCATGCTTGGAATTTTGAGCGTTAAAAAGAGCGTGTGTGTTCCGCGATGAAGTTGGGCTGAGCCACTCACCTCTGTGTCGGATTTCAGCTGAATCCAACACGCTGTACTGGCCGAGAGGATTCACAGCTTCCAGCGTCCAGTTACCCTCCCAGTGCGCCATACTACATGTTCTCAGATTTTCTACCGAGGTGGCCTCCTCACATTTCCTACAAAAAAAAAAAAAGATAATCATATTTACAGTGAACTGGCATTTGTTTGAGACAAAATAATCTCAATTTTGGAGGTCAAACCCACTGTTCCTCTCAGCTGGATGCACGTTAGATATTGACGTGTCCAATAGCGCAGGCAAAGTACCTTTTGTTGAGCGAGTAGATCGTTCCCCGTTTGCCGTACAGTCGCGTATCTCGCACTTCTTTCCACTGGCATACGGCCGACGTCAAATCTCGAGTCTCGCAATGAAAATCACTGAGCAGAGGAGGATCTGGGGAAATAAGTATGAAGAAGCAATGTGACAAGATCACCCAAAAAATGACAGCATGACAAAATGCTGAGTCTGGTTGGATTGGTCACGTCAACCTGAGTATGATGCGCCAAGAGTTTTGAAAATTAGACGATTGGTTGCAGAGAAATAGAAAAAAAAATTGTGTTGGGAAAAAAATGTCTTGGGGGGGTATCGGCCAAGAAAATGTGGCCCCAAAACACCTTCCAATTCGAGTAAAATGGCATACAGTAATCCATCGTTTTCTGCGGTTAATGGGGACCTGGAAGCACCGCGCAAGGTGAAAACCGCGAAGTAGGGTTTGTTATTGATTGTTACTGATTAAAATGATACAAATATATTGATACAAAAACGCCAAACTGCCACATCAAAGTCTGACGATATGAAACAACACGTTATACATTCATACTAAAGCGATGAGATTAATGATTTCACTGGAAAACAACAATATACAGTTTTGGATAAAGCAATGGTTGATTTTCAACAACTACATCCTATTAGGACAAACTTAAATTGAAGCATTAAGCTTACAGCCAACAATGACCACGGCCCCCGTCAGTTTGGTCTTTTCGCTGTCCTTGCAGATGACATTGGTCCCCGTCCTGTTTGACGGAGGCTGGTGAGTTACTGTGATGCCGTAACTCCGCCGACTCAGCCGGGTGGCGTTCATGGCCGTGTTGCCGTAATGCACTGAACCAAAGAGCGCCCCTTCTGCCACAATGCAGCAGAACGTGGTGCTGTCCCCCGCGTGCACAATTCTATCCTGGGGGTACATCTGGAACTTCACTTTGGTAGGCAGATCGTTTCCTGAAGAAAGAAAAATAATTGGAGGAAAGAGGATCGCGTAAGGGCGGAAAGATATCCATTGACAGAATACTTTGGTCTGTTCATCATATTAAAGCAGGTTAACCTTGGAGGATCTGTTCGCCGCTCCATTCACTCGTCACCGTACCCTCTCTGGAGCGGATTCGGACAGACAACGAGGTACATTCCAGAGGTTCTGCTGAGGTCCAATTCCACTCGTACCGACCAGTCGTCAAGTTGAGAGTCGCATGTAGCGAGTCCTAAAACATTAAACACCATCTACGTATAATTTCCATATTCATTTGAGAAAAATCTGATGCACGCTCTTTATTTCTTCATGCATTGAAGAGGTATCGGATCAGGACTCGTATTGGCAGATGCTTAAAACCAAAGACTCAAAAGATCCAAAAAGCGTGATCGGGACATCCCCTATTTTCAACGCCATTTTAGAAGAAGACTCTGGCGACATAATTCCAAATAAAAGTAAAGAAAAAGAGAATGCCCCTCACATAGAAGACAGTTTCATTGAGTTCCGTTCTGAGGATCATGACATCGAACATGTTGGCGCTGCCTCCCAGCCAGGAAATGGATATTTGTTGCGTGCGCTTGTCGGGTGTCAGTTTTACCTGCTGTGGTACGGTCAGCTCTGAAAGGAAACATAAGCAAACACAGGAAACACTGAATCCTTTGCTTCTATTGCACAAGTTCGGGCCAATGTGCGTGTCGTGTGGAGAGCCGATATTTCATAAGAATGGTGAAAGAAGGATGGAAGATTCCTACCATTTTGGGCATGAGCGTGTACCACAAAGAGGAGACAACAGATGAGCCGGACAGGCCAGCAGCTGGTTTGTAACTGAGGCATGGCGAGTGACTGCTTGTGGTCCGTTCCACTATGACAGCACCATGCTGTTGGCAGAGCACCCTGTGAGAGCATAAAAAAAAAAGAAAAATCACAAATACAGACTCCAGTGAAGTCATTTTCTGTATATACAACTACTGTAGATAGTTTGTTTGAATGAGCAGCAAGTCTGAGAAACGACTGCCTGTTTTTTTCCCGCACGTCAACTCTTTATCTTGCCCTAACTGGAAAAGCCAACCCTTAACAGCACAAGTACCAACCTGAAGAAACAACGAAGCCAATGCACAAAAATACGCTGGCCACAACATTTGCACACTTGGGCGAGAAGCTCTCTGTCCAAAATTATTTAGCACAGACCTCCACCAAGGCCAAACAAATCGCAATATTGCTTTGCGTAATGCTGCAAATTAATTATAACGATACATTCGACTATAATGTCGTGAGATTCACGCTTGAAGGTAATTCCACACAATCTGTGTTCTCACACCGAGTGATACTATCTGAGAGGTATTAAGTTAAGATACAGTGGTACCACGATTTAAGAGTGTAATTTGTTCCATGACCGGGCTTGTAACTGAATTTACTAACATATCAAATTAATTTACTCACTGAAAAGGTTATCAGTTCCCTCCCCACAAAAACACATTTTTAATTCAGAAAAATAACACATGTTGCATGCATCAGCTTTTTGAAAGTCAGAGTACCGGTAGTCTTTTTTTTCCCAAAATTCCACAAGCATCTTTAGCTAACGCATTACATGGTCCAAAGAAGAAAAAAAAAAGGTTTGCAAAGTTCAAGAAGCATGAAATAGTACTCCTCCGCTCAAAAAAAAAAAAAAAAAAGGGTGAAACGATTTTTTTTCCACAAGACTGCATGTACTGTAAATCAAGTTTGACAAAGTCAAAGATGCATGCCAGTTTGGTGGAATTCATGTCAACAAGTGCTTAAAAATGCACTAAAACAAGACAAGGGCCAATTCAGTCCTGCTGAAAAAGGGAGTATAACCGAGTTGGTGCTAAAGTCAACACTCCCGATGAAAAGAAGCACAGGTGAGGATGACATAATATAAAGCCATGAACTCGATGAACCTGCGTGCTTGTGAAAACCTATTCTCGGATTCGTTGTGTTCAACTGTCACACAGGTGCTACAGTTTCCGAAATGGACAAGCTTGGACATGCACCGTAAAAGCTTTAAAACAACGGACGGGTACTACAGTACTTAATCCATTATTGCGACACACACCATGCCTGCACTTGAAATTAAATGATGGGTTTGTCAATTATTCCATTTGAAATGTTCCCAGTGTATTTGGTTTGGAAAAAAAAGCAGCACCTCCAGATAAAATTCAAAGGCATCGATTCCGATACAGTTGTCGGGTCTCATAAATAAACTCAGTGCCCCCCACACACACACACACAGTACAAGGATGCTTTCTGAACTGGCGAGGCCCCCCCACATGAAAAGATCCTGAAGTAGAATACGCCTTCAACCCCCGCCACATTCAAAATCCAGTGATTGGAAGCTGGACAATGAGCAGATTCTGGGAAATGCACCCAAGAAACTGATATCTCAAGAAGCTCGCCACACCCGTACAAATCAATACTTGTTTGCAAGGCAGAAGCCATAAACGCGACCGCAGATGAGGCAAACAACAAGAACGTGGCCGGCACTTAAAAACTGAGCCGGGAGCTTCATCTGTATGCCAGGAGTGTTCCCGTTTTAGACAAGACTTTTTTTCTTGTCTCACCACCTCGGACTTTGTCTTTTTTGTCCTGGACCATTTCAAGCTCCGGGAAAATATGTCGAAATGCTGTGTAAAGTGCAGGACGGTAAACATTTCTCCGAAGCCAAAATGTTTTCAGGACTTTTAGTCCTGTCCTTGAACACAGGACAATAGTATGCCCCTGTGACTGCCTAAAAGAGTTTCCATCCGTTTCATTCCAGTTCAACAGAACTGAATCAGTTGAACAGAATTTAGTCACATTAATTTATTTATTACAGATCGCACAACATATGGGAGTGAAACCTGAAAAAAAGGTGATTTTCTAAATATTCATTCATTTGGTTAGACCCAAATAAAAGTAGGTCTCCAATCAGGTAGACATCTCATTGTTTATAATAAAACTGAAAGCAATCCAGTCCTGGGCATGGTTGACATGTGATTTGTTCAGCTTCAAAACTGTTTTTCCTCAGAGAAAATAAGGGAAATAGCAAGAATAAACTCTTCGAGATCAAACAAGCTTACAGGCTCATGTTTAAGTAAGATTTACCGGAAGTCATCTTTCCTATTGAAACGCAAAAATAAATGAGGTTCCAACTTCCCATTGAGACATACCAACAAAACACTCAATCGTAACTTCACTGATGAATGCACAACGCATTTTCTTTTAACATTTTTTTAAGTGATAAAGGATTGACCTTCTTTTGGAATAATTGAGGGCAATAGCTATCAAATGTTTTTAGAATTGAGTGTTTTAACCCATTCAGGGACAGTGGTTACTACAGTGGACCGCTTACCATGTTATCAGGTTACAGGATGCATTGAAGGGTGAAAAGTTATCGATGAAGTAAAGGCATGAAAAAAAAAACGCTTTTGCATTATGAAACAACAATAACAAATGTGCAACGAAAAATGAAGGAGATTAGGCGATTGGCTTTCATTCTCGAAAAAAAGACAACAAATAAAATATATCGGTAATTTCAATTGGTGACTCCCCCCGCCAAAAAAAAAAACAATTCTGCAAGAATTAGTTTCTGCGCCTTTACATGATATCTAGTCACACCATTCGCTCTAACTCGTGATGGTAGACTATCGTAGACTAAATTAGCAAACACCGATGTTTTTGTGTCAAGACAATTGTTGTGCTGGAGTCAACAACGAGGAGCTGAATCCACATGTGTGAAATGATCAAAAACTTTAGATGATTTGTTGACCTTTGTCATTGCACTCACTTTCTTCCGCCACGCAGAAATGCAGTATGATCTTAGTCCATTACAGACCCCCGACTCCCCCTTTGCGATCATGTGAGTCGGTGGCTCAAAATACCTTTTGTGCCAAAATCATACATTGTGAAAGGGGGGGTCGATTAACTTCAGTCATTCCAATGTTTTGTGACTTTGCATGTTACACCAGAATGAAACTGGTCTACATGGGAGTGTAAAAGAAGGAGCTGGTTCGGCGCATGTGTTGGTATTCTGAAACATGAGCCACAATCCTGATCCCGACCTTTGAATTGGAACGAGAGGACAAGCGGATGCTTTAGGAACAAAATAAGTTAACAGATGTGTGTGTGTGTGTGTGAAAATGCCATTGCTCTGACATCACCAGTGAGAGGACATTCAGTCCAGTGTGTGAAGCAGTCAGACTCAATCAGTCCTTTCGTCCTTCCTTCCTTCCTGTTCTCTGTAATTCTTCATACATTTAAACCTACAACATGTACACATAATGGCAAAAGTAATATAGCCGGTAAACAATCGGTCATAGTTAAAGCCCCTGTCACACCTTGACGATTTAGCCAGCGTATGCCGACGTAGGAAAAATTTGGCAAATACGCTGGCGTACGTCGAATAAGTTATGGGTAAGTTTTGTATACGTAACAGCACGCTGAAGCACGTTGGTATACGTCGAAGTACGTCGAGGTCGTCGAAAAATTTTGCGCATGCTTAAAATTTCTCGACGTATGTCAGCGTATGGCTATACGTCCCGTATACGCAGGCCACAAGTAATAGGTAAGTTATGCGATCGTTGCACACGTTCAAACACGTTAAGTGTAGTTTACTCATAAGTCCAAATACGTCGAGAATACCTACTAGCTGTTCTCCAACATCCGTGCCTTTCGGAACTTGCGCTTGGACATGCTGACCAGGCTGTCACGCACTTAGTTGGCGAAGGCTGCAGTGGCTGTGATGGGCTGAGGCTGTGCGAGACCTTTGATGAGCTCCCCAGACTTTTCTTTGGCATGACGCTGATGTTGTTTGGTTTATTAATGACACAAGTCATAATGGCGTTTGATTGCTGCTTTAATAGCGTGAATAGCAACTAACAGATCAAGGCACCACAGTCACAAGCCGCACCTTGCCTCTTGGGTTATACCATTTTAAGTAGACCGGGGGGGGGGATAGTCCCCAAACAGATGTTGGTACTGTAATGTCTAGTGCAGTTATGATTTGAAACGTCGAGCGCCAGCCTTTTTATAGACTACGTCACATGATCGTCGGCAATACGCTGCTGCACGCTATGCATAAATTAGACTATCGTTGGGCATAAGTTGTGTACGCCGGCAACACGCTAGGCATTCGTTGGAATAAATTATCTATAAGTTATCGAAACGTTCTATATAATTTACTGATACGTTATGTATACGTCCAACCCGTTATGAATACGCTATGTATACACCCAAAATTGAAAAAAAAAATCGATAATTCAGCGTATGCCAGCGTTTTAGGGAAATTCTGATACGTTGGCATACGCTGGCTGAATCGTCAAGGTGTGACAGGGCCTTAAACAATCGGTCATAGTTAAAGCCCTGTCACACCTTGACGATTTAGCCAGCGTATGCCGACGTAGGAAAAATTTGGCAAATACGCTGGCGTCACGTCGAATAAGTTATGGGTAAGTTTTGTATACGTAACAGCACGCTGAAGCACGTTGGTATACGTCGAAATGCGTCGAGGTCGTCGAAAAATTTTGCGCATGCTTAAAATTTCTCGACGTATGTCAGCGTATGGCTATACGTCCCGTATACGCAGGCCACAAGTAATAGGTAAGTTATGCGATCGTTGCACACGTTCAAACACGTTAAGTGTAGTTTACTCATAAGTCCAAATACGTCGAGAATACCTACTAGCTGTTCTCCAACATCCGTGCCTTTCGGAACTTGCGCTTGGACATGCTGACCAGGCTGTCACGCACTTAGTTGGCGAAGGCTGCAGTGGCTGTGATGGGCTGAGGCTGTGCGAGACCTTTGATGAGCTCCCCAGACTTTTCTTTGGCATGACGCTGATGTTGTTTGGTTTATTAATGACACAAGTCATAATGGCGTTTGATTGCTGCTTTAATAGCGTGAATAGCAACTCACAGATCAAGGCACCACAGTCACAAGCCGCACCTTGCCTCTTGGGTTATACCATTTTAAGTAGACCGGGGGGGGGGGGGATAGTCCCCAAACAGATGTTGGTACTGTAATGTCTAGTGCAGTTATGATTTGAAACGTCGAGCGCCAGCCTTTTTATAGACTACGTCACGTGATCGTCGGCAATACGCTGCTGCACGCTATGCATAAATTAGACTATCGTTGGGCATAAGTTGTGTACGCCGGCAACACGCTAGGCATTCGTTGGAATAAATTATCTATAAGTTATCGAAACGTTCTATATAATTTACTGATACGTTATGTATACGTCCAACCCGTTATGAATACGCTATGTATACGCCCAAAATTGAAAAAAAAAATCGATAATTCAGCGTATGCCAGCGTTTTAGGGAAATTCTGATACGTCGGCATACGCTGGCTGAATCGTCAAGGTGTGACAGGGCCTTAAACAATCGGTCATAGTTAAAGCCCCTGTCACACCTTGACGATTTAGCCAGCGTATGCCGACGTAGGAAAAATTTGGCAAATACGCTGGCGTACGTCGAATAAGTTATGGGTAAGTTTTGTATACGTAACAGCACGCTGAAGCACGTTGGTATACGTCGAAGTACGTCGAGGTCGTCGAAAAATTTTGCGCATGCTTAAAATTTCTCGACGTATGTCAGCGTATGGCTATACGTCCCGTATACGCAGGCCACAAGTAATAGGTAAGTTATGCGATCGTTGCACACGTTCAAACACGTTAAGTGTAGTTTACTCATAAGTCCAAATACGTCGAGAATACCTACTAGCTGTTCTCCAACATCCGTGCCTTTCGGAACTTGCGCTTGGACATGCTGACCAGGCTGTCACGCACTTAGTTGGCGAAGGCTGCAGTGGCTGTGATGGGCTGAGGCTGTGCGAGACCTTTGATGAGCTCCCCAGACTTTTCTTTGGCATGACGCTGATGTTGTTTGGTTTATTAATGACACAAGTCATAATGGCGTTTGATTGCTGCTTTAATAGCGTGAATAGCAACTCACAGATCAAGGCACCACAGTCACAAGCCGCACCTTGCCTCTTGGGTTATACCATTTTAAGTAGACCGGGGGGGGATAGTCCCCAAACAGATGTTGGTACTGTAATGTCTAGTGCAGTTATGATTTGAAACGTCGAGCGCCAGCCTTTTTATAGACTACGTCACGTGATCGTCGGCAATACGCTGCTGCACGCTATGCATAAATTAGACTATCGTTGGGCATAAGTTGTGTACGCCGGCAACACGCTAGGCATTCGTTGGAATAAATTATCTATAAGTTATCGAAACGTTCTATATAATTTACTGATACGTTATGTATACGTCCAACCCGTTATGAATACGCTATGTATACACCCAAAATTGAAAAAAAAAATCGATAATTCAGCGTATGCCAGCGTTTTAGGGAAATTCTGATACGTCGGCATACGCTGGCTGAATCGTCAAGGTGTGACAGGGCCTTAAACAATCGGTCATAGTTAAAGCCCCTGTCACACCTTGACGATTTAGCCAGCGTATGCCGACGTAGGAAAAATTTGGCAAATACGCTGGCGTACGTCGAATAAGTTATGGGTAAGTTTTGTATACGTAACAGCACGCTGAAGCACGTTGGTATACGCCGAAGTACGTCGAGGTCGTCAGCGTATGGCTATACGTCCCGTATACGCAGGCCATAAGTAATAGGTAAGTTATGCGATCGTTGTACACGTTCAAACACGTTAAGTGTAGGTTACTCATAAGTCCAAATACGTCGAGAATACCTACTAGCTGTTCTCCAACATCCGTGCCTTTCGGAACTTGCGCTTGGACATGCTGACCAGGCTGTCACGCACGTAGTTGGCGAAGGCTGCAGTGGCTGTGATGGGCTGAGACTGTGCAAGACCTTTGATGAGCTCCCCAGACTTTTCTTTGGCATGACGCTGATGTTGTTTGGTTTATTAATGACACAAGTCATAATGGCGTTTGATTGCTGCTTTAATAGCGTGAATAGCAACTCACAGTAACGATGGCAAGCCGCACCTTGCCTCTTGGGTTATACCATTTTAACTAGACCGCGGGGGGGGGGATAGTCCCCAAACAGATGTTGGTACTGTAATGTCTAGTGCAGTTATGATTTGAAACATCGAGCGCCAGCCTTTTTATAGACTACGTCACGTGATCGTCGGCAATACGCTGCTGCACGCTATGCATAAATTAGACTATCGTTGGGCATAAGTTGTGTACGCCGGCAACACGCTAGGCATTCGTTGGAATAAATTATCTATAAGTTATCGAAACGTTCTATATAATTTACTGATACGTTATGTATACGTCCAACCCGTTATGAATACGCTATGTATACGCCCAAAATTGAAAAAAAAAATCGATAATTCAGCGTATGCCAGCGTTTTAGGGAAATTCTGATACGTCGGCATACGCTGGCTGAATCGTCAAGGTGTGACAGGGCCTTAATGGACGTTATGTGAGTGCATATGAAAAGGAAAAGCCTTAAAAATGTCCATTAAAAAACAAAGTATTGGGGTGATCATTTGGGCATGAGTAGAGATGTGTATAGGTCTGCATACCGAATATTTTAATATTTGTAAAGCCTACGCAAAATTCTATCGATTAATTGGGTATTTGGATGATTCTTTTGTTAATTGTTTAGCTTGCTAAAAGAACAATTATAAATACAAAAGACAAAATAAAAACATTTCCATTTAATAATGAATGAGCAAATGCTTTTAATTCTTAGATAATCAACATTTTATACTTAGATTTAAACTGGTTTAACAAGCACTCTGCTACAACTGAGTAAGGAGAAAGAAACCAAGAGCTACTGTAACAGGAGCCGCCGTCTTTAATGGTCATTACCGTCTCCAAGTTTCCATTCCCAAGACACACCAGAGTGAAGAAGAAAACCTTACTGACTAATTCAGTGCAAACAGCATGAATCGTACAGATCAAGGCACCACAGTCACAATGTTACGATAATTACAAGGTGGAATTGTTGTCAACGAAGAACGGATCTTGAAGCTTTTTTCCTACAAGAGACACTTTTAGTCCTCTGAGAACCACATTAAATGAACAAAGCAATATGATGCGACAATTAAACAAGTGCTTATTTATTATATATTCTGAGCAATTGTGTGTGTGTGTAGAGCATTTCCTAAGAGTTTTTATTTAATGCACATTGCGTGAGCATAGGATGAGAATTAATATTGTAAACTTCATAATTGCACAACATCAGCGAGTGAAAAACAAACAGACAATAAACAAGTATCCTCTCACAGTAAAATAAGCACAATGATGAAATGACAGAACCAAACCTAAATGTACCAGTATCATCATTGTTGCTGTCATCATTTTTTAAATGTATTTATCATACCCATCATAGTCCCTTCAGGACAAAGTGAGCTCACGCTCTGGTGGATACTGTACTTGTATACGACAGACCACACGCACGCACGCACGCACGCACACACGCACACACACAAAGAGTGAATGAAGTGCACAAAGGCTGCAGCAGCATTCGAGCTGGGGTGATGACTACGGCGACTGCTCATGGGCACCTGGAAAGTAGCCAGCATGCAGTCTAGCATCTTGCCAACAACAACTTTTTATCACGCCTCTGTCCTCCAACTCCAAAGCTGACTGAGCTACTGCTGCCCCATGGGACAATTACTGTTGTTTCTATTGCTGTTATTGTGCCCATTGTTCTCTTATCCCTCCCATGGTCACTCAAACCTTCTTTCCTGTTTTTTTTTTTTCTATCTACCCCCTGTCCCTCAATTTCAAGACAACTGGTCCAGGCAGACAGTCACCACACAGAGCCTGGGTGTTTCCTTGCCTCTGTCACCAGGGGACCAACCATCTTTCATTTATATGAACTGCATGAGGAGTACGGTTCTTAACCTGCTCAGTGTGTTAAATTCCTTAAGAAAACGTCTGTTGGGAATTGGTGCAACGCAAATACAATTTTACTTGACGTGAATGGCTTGAATTAAAACAAACAAACATTTAATTTAAAAAACTGGCCATTTAGAGGACGATATGCACAAATACACATATGTATATATAATATTTTTAAGTATATGTCTGTATGCATGTATGTATGGGTGTGAATGTGTTTATGTGTGTACGTATATATATATATATATATATGCTTGTGTGTGTAATTTATTAATTCTGATTAGTTATCCTCAATAAGAGATCACAGAAAATGCAATCCACATTTGCATCGTTTCAATAAGGTTGGCGTTAGCAATAGCATTAGCAAGGGGTCAGCACCAAATGCAGAGACGCCGTAACGTCCTACATTGACATTTGAGTCGCATCATTTTCTGGATTTATATTTTATCGTGGAATATTTAATGTAGATCGACTGTTAAAGCATATTAAATGTTGTTCTTCTCCTTACACAGCACACGCACAAGTATTGAAAGGCGAATGATGTATCGGGAGGAAAAAAAACACTGCAGGCCAACAACAATCGTACACCGATAAAGTTATCGTTTAACGGTTGTTATGAGCTCGCTCGTGACACGAAAATTACCTTCTGCGTGGCCACAAATCCTTTATGATGTAGTGAATCACGTAATCCAGCGAGGAAACGACTGGCGCGGTAATTTCTGTGCGTTTGATAGATGACGGTCGTTGGCCCCGTACTGTGTGGCATACCCAATCCCAATGGATACAAACACCGTGGGTTGGGATTACGGGAACGCAGTGTTTTTGATTGGCGTTTGGGCCGACCAATGCGATTCGACAAAGACAACCCCGGGATGGAAAGAGAGGGCGTTGTCGCGGTGCGTTCAAATACAACTGGGATAATTATCGAGAATGCATTCTCAAGTAAATACTGTACACATTTTCTTGCTTACAAAAACGTTTGCTAAATTCGTCTCCTACTGTAAACGTATAAGAAAGATAGCGGCAAAACTTTCCGTCGGGAGCCCTATATAATATAAATACTTCACCTACAATTACATTTAAAAAATGACGTTGATGTGACAGAACATTTTTTTGCATATTTGCATAAATGTAATAGGAGGTTTTTGAACTAAACATTGACAAAAATGTATACACCGCCCCTTTAAATTTGGATGTTAGAAAAATAAACTTGCTGGGGGAAACCAACAAAATGTGTTTTGTTTTCATTTCATTGTCAACTTTAACTATAAGAGAAGGGTGGGTACAATTCGATTCCGAAATCATATTTGTGGTACACAGTGCCAGTTGTAAACTATGATAGTACTGTACTGTCGTTCATCTGCCAAAGGCTGTGTAATTCAAGCGATAGGGGACGCCCGAGTGTTAAGCATCAAGTGGAACTTCATGACGTCGTAGAACGAAGAAGTTTGCGTCATTTTTTTTTGAATTACTACGGTTTGTGCCTAATAACAAACCCTTGAAGTTGCCAAACGCTTCAGCGACAAGAACTAATCTGTCCGAGTTATTTCGTGTATATTCAGGTACGTCAAAGTCAATGTTTTCAAACATCGGATCGTATGTCAAGTAACAGCGTGCGATGTTACCGTTAACTATTAGCAGCGCGTTGCTCACAACAATGCTTTTTGTCACGGCAGTTGCTAGGAGGCGAGCGTTCATTAAGGTATCCTTTATTTGTCCCACATTGGGGAAATTTACTGTCTACAGAAGCACGATTGGGTAGAAAGAAGAAAGAAGAAAAATGCTTAACTATAATTTATTACTAAGGGTTCCCAAACTTTTGGGGCCCAGAGACAATTTTCCAAGGACCCGTCTGATATTCATAACGACAAATGAATATAAAGATCACGTGCATTCCATTAGAATCATTTTCCAACCAAACTTTCCTGGGAAATTCACCAAATTCATGATAATAAATTCATTATTTTTGCATCGTCACACGCTGATGTCTGTTGCTCACGCTTACAAAAGGGCTGTCAACAAAGTTTCAAGTTTGTAAAAGCACAGCCAGTATTGCCATTTCAACATCTTCAAACACTCAAGTGACTTGAAAAAAAACCCACTTGTGAGTTTAATTTAAACAACAAGATGATTGGAGCCATTTGTTTTCAAGAAATCTCGGAATTGAACATGAAGACCAGCATTCTGAATGTAGCTTTGTAGTCAGAAAAATATGGTTTTATGACCCAATTCTTCTTCCATCCAAAGCAATGGTCCAGGAAAGTGTTCAGATCAAGAGGCGAGGTGCTCATAACTTCATGGAATACTACACATATGCCTGCACCCGAGAGCAAACCATCCCCCTCACTGCTGTAAAAATGCATCTCGACCAAGGCATTCTGGACTTCAATGGAGACAAGGTCAAGTTATCCGATTGGCCTCCCATTCTGGACTCCATCTCTATCAATAGGCACCTTCACCACATTGCAATTACGAGCACGTACCAGACAAGCCACGGGTGTGGAGATCCAGGTCAGGCTTAAAAAGGACATAACATTGAGCTCTGTTGAGTCCAGCTTTGCCTCTGAACCTCTGTCTTTCATGTCACAGATAGAAGGTACTACAAGCCAGTGTTCAGGAAGAAGATCCCATCTATTCGCTCTAAGGACATGACTTTCAAATTGTGCAAAGCTCTGAAGGAGTGTCTTTCACTTTCTCCCAACTTGAAGACTTTAAAGCTGAACGGTCTTCCTCTTAGGGAAAGAGACCTTGTCAGCTTGACAAAGGTAAGAATGGACCACAAAATTGCAGCCTAGATTCTACAGTACAGTGGAACCTTGGTTTGAGTGATTCTGACCACTTATAAATGTAAATGTTTAAAATGATGAGTGTGGTGACAGAATGATTCAAGCTCCTACCTCAATGCTCCACTGTATTGTCCTGAAGGAAGGATCTTAATGCCTAAAAATGGTATTCCATTTCAGAGTGTTGCAAAAAGTGTTTCCTTGGAAGCACTTTCCTTGGCAAACTGTCCTTTTGGAGATGACGGCTTGGAGGGTATGTGGTTTACATAGTTGTGATGTACATCATCCTAAAATATGTTTCATTAATCTTACACAATCTTCCTTTGTAAATTGGGTTATATTTCTGTAATTTTAGCGCGCCTGTTTTTTTCCCCCTGACATATCTTTCAGTCATTTGCCAAAGTGTGAAGTACTCTACAAGAATCAAAGAACTAGATTTCACAGGATGCAATATCACATGGAGAGGAGCTGAGCATCTCGCCAACATTATCCAGGTGAAATTTGATGTTCACTGTCATGTCGCCTTTCCCCAAATTTACCCACCACTTGCATCCCACATCTTCCAGCACACACATTTTTTAAAAAAGGAGTTAAAAAAAAAGTCAAAACGCTGTTCGCCAGAACCTGTGGATAGTTACAAGGAATTACCTTTAAAAAGTCTTGCTTGTATACATACTTTGAGTTGATTTTGGTAGATTTTTTGCTACTGTTGTTGTTGTTTTTGACAAAGTAACCCTTTGTTAATTTCGTGAATAAAAGATCACATCAACCAAAAAATGTAAATAGAAAGTTATTACTGTACCATGCCGTTAAGGGAACCCTTCTACTGCTGTCAGAGTCTTGAATAGTACCTTGTCTCCATCTAGTGGCGGACAAAAATGACTGGAACTGGCAAAATTACGTGGCAAGTGCTGTTTTCGGGAGTGGGTGTCAAAATTTCCACACAAACAGAAGTTACCAAAAATCTTGTTTTCCTAGAAATGTTATGACACTTTTGGGTAGTAGGGGGATCTTTATTTTCTCATTACAGATGACCTTATTTTTTTCCCCTCCCACCATTTTCCTCAAGCAGGATCTAGACGTTCTTGACCACTTGATTAATATTTTGGGTTCTTTTTTCCCCATTTTGTTTTTTCAACTATTTTTTATTTGGCCCATATTATTGACATTTTACTTCTTTTGCGCCTGATATAATTCTATACATGCTTCAGTTCTTATTTGTAAGAAGTACACTCCTCAGATGAGGAAATTTCCAAATAGGTGTAAATCTAATGTAAATGTAACAAAACACAATTGTATATTGTTCATTTTGTGTCTTTGGTGGCACCATCTCGATTTTGTTTCAGCATCAGGGAATACAGAGGCATGGCTCCGCCTGGGCACAATCTTTGAGGTATCAACAGCCGAGATTGGAGGGCATGGGAGGTCTCCGCCGTCTCACCCTGAACTGTAACACTTTGATTGGGGACCTGGGTGCTGCTCGTCTTGCACGTGAGCTGGCCGAAGACCTCTGGCTTAAAGGTTAGAAAGTGGAAATAAAATGATGGCAAAGGAAATGTTTATATCATTGTGTATTCCTCAAAGTAATTCTTTGTATTTTTGGGGTGTTCTGAGCAGCTGTGGACCTGCAGAAATGCGGCCTCTCCAATCGCGGAGCTTGTCATCTGCTGGAGGTCTTGAAGACCAATTCTACTCTCTGCGTACTGGATATCCGTAATAACCCTTTAGTTGGTAAGAATCTATCACAGGTTGTCACACTTTTCTCTTTGTCACACCATGCCCCTTGTTTGTGTTAACTGTAGTACACTTTACATTGCTTTTTTTGGGGGGGGGCATTACATTCACTGTCACTGTTTTAGCTAACGTACTTGAAATCTCAGCATGGGGCACAATGTTATCCCCTCCCACAATTTTAATGAAGTTAAGATATTTTTCAGCAACTCCATCCAACACACTCCTAATTATGGTTTTAATCCACCATGAGAATATCAGGTGAGATACTTTGGTTTTATCTCTGACCATGCATTTGTTCTAATAGAAATAAGCACTGCTCTGTGGACCAATAGACAAATCCATCCATCCATTATCTGAACCGGTTTATCTTCACAAGGGTTGCAGGGCGTGCTGTAGCCTATGCCAGCTGTTTTAGGGCAGTAGGCAGGGGACAATTTAAAGCACATATGTCAAAGTGCCGGCCCGCGGGCCGGATCTGGCCTGCGAGAAGGTTTTCAGTGGCCCCTGGAATGATGTTGATTTATTATTAGAACCGGCCCGCGGACGGCCGCAAGCCGAGAGCCCACAGATCTTTTACATGCACCAATACTACATTTCCCACAATGCAACTGTGCCACGCCAAGCAGTCGGGCGCTTTATTTCAATATTTACTAGTGCAGCAGTCGTTCGGATAACAGTGACGTTAGCTTGCAGATATCCATCAAAAATGGCAAAACGGAAGGTGGACACTGAGAACTGGGGGTTTCAAACAAGGTGGGAGTCAGAATACATGTTCACGGACGTAGCTGTAAAACCTGTGTGTCTTCTGTGTGGAGAAAGTGTGGCCGTATTGAAAGAGTATAATCTGAGACGACACCATGAAACGAAACGCGCGGACAAAAACAAGAATATGGACATCGAACAAAGGCTACAGAAGGTTGAGGAATTAAAACGAAGCATCAAATCTCAACAGGCTCTGTTCAAAAAAGCCAAATCACAAAGCCAGGCTGCTGTCAATGCCAGTTTTATTGTGGCAGAAGAGATCGCTAAATCAGCCCGGCCATTTACGGAGGGGGATTTCATTAAAAACTGTATGCTTAAAGTTTGTGACGAAGTTTGCCCTAAATTAAAGTTTACTGACAGCCATAAGAAAATGTTGCTTTATTTATTTGATCATATTGAAATGAAGTTGTTAGGTTTTCATTAGATTCAATTCGGTTCAATAAACTACATGCAATAGGTTTAAAAATTTTCAATGAACATTCGATCAGTCCGGCCCTCGGCTTGGAGCAAAAATTTTTATTTGGCCCTCCGTCCATTTGACTTTGACACCCCTGATTTAGAGTGTTCAATCAGCCTGCCATGTTTTTGGAATGTGGGAGGAAACCTTAGTACCCGGAGAAAACCCACGCAGGCATGGGGATAACATGCAAACTCCACATAGGAAGTTCTGGAGCCGGGATCGAACACACAACCTCGACACTGTGAGGTTGACACGCTAACCACTTGCATACTAGGCCACCTCTAGACAAATAAAAACAAATTTGTCAACAGATGATGCCGCTGAAAAACCTGAACAAATAGAACAGACCTCATGAAACAAAAACACAAATTTGCATGACAATCATTCCATTTTCACATTGCATTGCTAAAGGATATCTATTCTCCTTTCTGTTTTAGATAATGCCCTAATTAAGACTGTAATCGAGAAAACACTCATGAAAACTGAAGCACAGACACCAGAGGTGATTGGTTTCGGCTACTCTCCGACATTAGTAAAGTATGAAAAAAATGGTTTAATGTGTGATTGTGTGTCCGCTCCAGTACTGCTGGCTCACGCCTGCCACCAAAGAGCAACAGAAAGCTGCATCGAAGCGACGAGTGGTGTCCAGGGCATCCACAGAAAAAACAGGTACAATTGACACTTTCTCCTCAGTCAACGCACACAAATACTGACCACGCCTTTCCTAAGTGACCTACTAAAACACTTCAATCATGCTCGTGAGAAGGTTCAGTAACAAATGTGTAAGCCGTCTAACATGTCAGTACTCGATCAGACCAGTCCACACCTATGGACACTCATGCAATTGAGGTAGCAAGCAAGAGCTACGACTTGTGCCTGCAGTGTTGGCAACTTAACGTATTAGCCATAATTAGTCACTTTTCTGACACTTCTCGCAATATTTTTTTTTCTCCCAAAAAAGATACTACCGGTACCAAAAAAATGACAGCAGTGGGCCTAATCTTAGCACAAGGGCAAACAAATAGTGCCAGATTTTCAAGTACAAGTACAATTGATGTCAAAAATGGAATGCTACCATATCACAAATAAAAGTCCATAATAGTTTAGCCTTTTAGGACACCCACGCACTCGCTAAGCTCTGGTGGGCTACATAAAATGATCTGAGGGGCATTGAGTTTAGCATTTGATCTGGAACAGTGATTTTCCGATTACTGACCCAACTGTAAGACATGTTGTGTGACACTCGCAGATGTTGCTCTCTTAATCTTTCAGCTCCTCAAAAAATGACCTCTGCTGGACGTGAAGGCTCAGTCGCTGCTCAGCTTCAACAGCGCGCTTCCTGCTCCAGACATGGGCCGCCTCATTCCGCTGCACGTGCTCGACGCCAGCGGTGAGGAGACTGTTCAGCTGGTTCATTCCAAATTAAAACCAAAACGCACATAGCGTTGTAACTGGTTGAAAATGACAAGGCAGTCGGTTCCACAATCTGACTGAGAATTAACAACACTTAACAAGGAAGAGCAGAGAATGAAGATACTATGTCATTCTGGATGTGACAGGATCATTTAGTGTTCACACCCAGTGTCCTGGATGACTGGGGCTGCGCATTATCGACTCAGGACCTGTGGCCGGAAAGCTCATGAGTTGCATTCTTATGTTCCAGAGGTTTTCCTCCCGCAGATGCAAAGGACCACTATTTCCAGTCAGCGCCGCATCTTCGAGGTCAAGTATGCATTCATATTTATAGTTTCATGACTTGTTTTATATTTGCTACATTGTAGTTCAAACACTCTTCTGACCCCATAAAAGGCCTCGTCCACCGTTAGGGTTACATTTGAGTCTGATTCGGAGGAAGAGGAGGATGGCAATGAGGAAGACGGCGAGGCAGTGGTGACAGGAGATCAGAGGCCATCTCATGGCAACCACCAGGACAGCGTCATTTCAAGGCCGCTCGATCGTATGCAGGTTAGCCACATCTAGCTCGAGGTTGACTGCTCGAATTTTTTTATGTCGTTTGTTGTGCCTGTCCTGCAGATGGCGCTACAGGATTGTCGTTTGAGATTGGGATTTTTAATTTTTTTTTAATGTCGTTTGTTGTGCCTGTCCTGCAGATGGCGCTACAGGAATGTCGTTTGAGATTGGGAGAGGAGCGCAGAGCCAGACTAAAAGCTGAATCTTTACTCAGAGAGGTACTGTAATACCGGTATGCTTTATCTCAACTATTATTTATATGAAATATTGTGCTGAAAGGAGCTCAACATGGCAGCAAGACTGGCCTAGTGCTTACTTAGCACGTCTGCCAGTCCAATTGCGTGAATGTGATTCTGAATGTTTGTTTGACTGACCGCTATGGATGGATGCAACACAACGTTATTACATGTCATTTTCTCTCCATTATTGCAGTCTTGTTCACAGATAGTAGTCCACTGAGTCAATATGCGATGTAATGAAGAAAAGTAATTTTATTTCCGTTCCACTTAATGTTTTTCCATTGTGTGTGTGTGTGTGTGTGTGTGTGTGCGTGCGTGTGTGGGGCGGTGGGTAATTCATAATAGCATAGTTACGCTCGTTAGCTAAACAATAACTGTCTTTGTCTTTGGTTTTTAATTCAGTTTGAGCTGGAAAACGCTCGTCTCCGTGATAACAACAACTCCCTGTCCAAGTCGCTTGCGGCCATGGGCTCCGCACCGCCGGACCGCAGCGCCCTCGAAGACGAAGACGTGCTGGTGAGCATCGAACGCTCGTTCGCCAAGTTCCACGCTTTCCTGGATCTCGTCAACGATGCTGGGTGGGTAACTCCGATTCCTGCCATTTCTGTTCCCAAAGTGCTCCGGCACTCATTTTATATAACACTCACCAGCCACTTTTGGAATGTAATATTGTCAGGTTTATCCAATGTGACACTCAGGAATAAAACACAAGGAGGAGACAGGAGACTCAATTCTGGTACCAGGAGGGAACGAGGAGAAGCGTTAGGTTTCAGTTCTCCGCACGTCACCCCTAACGATCTCCTCCTTCACCCCCTTATTTATTGGGAAATCTACTACATAGGTGTGTCCAACCTAAAGGGTGGGGGCTGTTGGAGACACACTGAACTTGTTTGACTATGTGTGTGTATGTGAGTGTAAATTACGTACATGTGTGCCATTGTTACAAAAACATCCCGTTGCAGTTGGTGTTGATGGCTCCATCCACAGTTGAACCTTGCTTCAATTTAGTCTTTAAAACCTATCTCATTCCAACCACGTCCTCGAAAAGGTGGTTGCGTTCCTAAACTTCTCCCTAACCTCCCTAAACAAAAAGGTCAAAGAATAATTATAAATACACAAACCGAAAGGTGTATAAATAGAAAAGTAAAGTACCACAATGGTAAAAGTATTTGATGATATGTAGACTTCTCTTCTTCTTCTTTGTTTTGAAAACGATCAATTTATATTCTATACAATAAGGGGTAGGACTAGATAAGTTGTTTACTTCTTCCTACTCCTTTGAGCATACAACTGTGATGATGAGTGTTTTCTTTTTTTTCTTTTACATACTTTTAAATTTTCCTTTCATAAATTTTGCCTACCTTTTGGCTATCTGTTACTGTGTGTAATATATATGCTCAATAAACAATAAACAAACAAACAAACAAACAAACAAACCTTTCACACAGTGCACTAAGCATTCATGAGTATAAAGGTGAGCATATAATGAATAAAAGGATTATAAATGTGAATGTTAATCATTCACATTTATAATCAAGCATAATCTATTTATCATTGCAGGCATAAGTGTTCTTCATTGCGAGCATAATCAATCAATCAATAATAATGTAACAATAATAATAACACTAATAATAAGCGAATGTATGATAACTAAAATAATCAACCTATCAAATATTAAGAATGGCAACCAAAAAAAATGCATTTAATAATACACTGTGGTAAATGATGATGAAATGAAATCCAATTTGATGTCCTCGTTTAGTTGGATGCATAAGATGTACATATTCGAAGCAGCTGGCATTATATTGCAGTGCAGTCCTACACCAATCTGAGCTACAACTCGAGTTTTAAACAGGCTGTTTTTGTGATTTAATGATTGTACTGGGTCTCATTCTAGTCTGCAAATGATCATGCTTTTCCTGATTGGAAATTCTTTTTGATTCCAAACTGTTAATCAAATTGCTTTTATTTATTGTGACAAAGTAGACAATATACTGGGTTGAATTAGTCCACAGACCAGATGCAGTGGCACCTCCAGTTCCGAGTCAACCTCTGTTTTCTGGACGGATAGCCGGTCATCTTTTCTCTGCATCGACATTGTTTCTTAAGCACTTCTCAATTCTTTCAGTTTGTGACTTTCTCCCACTGGCAGATGACCGAGGTCATTGGGGATTTATTTGGGTGTTGTTGAGGGAAAGTACGAGAGTATCATGTGAGGTGGTTGTCAGACTTTCTCTTTGTAATAGCTTTACTTTGAGTTTCATTTCAAAAACAGTAATAAAGCCGATAAAATGTTGCATAAATCAATGAATTAAGTAAGACAAGCCCCCTGGCCTCGAACTGTTGACCTCAAAACGCATGAAACATGCAGCCCACGTGGTTTAAAATAACTGCGCTTAATTCTCAGCTGCCATCGCTGGACTCAAAATGAAACTCAAGGCACCTATTCTTGGCGCCGATGCTGTTCATTCACTTTCTTCCTCGCATGATCGTCAGTGTGACGCCTCCTACTGTACATACTTTTGTCAGTCATCACATGGAAGTGACAGAACGAAAGTGGAACTTGAATCTCAAGCTTTCTCTTTCATTCTGATGCCTCTTTAAAATGTCATTATATATAATTTTATGTTAGAATTTTTATCATCATTATTATGATGATTATTATTATTATTATTGTAAATACATTTTACGAGCAAGCAACTTTCAAAATTGCCAAGGACACCCTACAAGACTTGATTCAAAAACATAAATCGGATCAATACTAAGATTGGGAGATAATGAATGATGCATTTATTTAATTTTTACAGTAAGTCACGCAGCTTTTCATAGTTGAAAAAAATAGTTAAATGCGTTTGCAAAATATGTTTAATGCTTACATTTAATGATAAATAAGTCATCATTTTTAAATGTATAATTTTAAATTATTTTACTTCTGCACGGTTTTAATACAATTACAGTACGATAATAAAAATGTGTTAATTGTACACTCAGGGCAAATGTTTTAGAAGGCTGCAGATCTTCCATTTACTTTCTTTGAAAATCAAGCAGCTCAAGTTCTGCGAATAACCCTCCCCGCCCCATTTTCGATGCTTGAGTTTTGTTTTGAAACAACTGACCATTACTTTTGCTGACCTGGGAGATCATTAAAAGATTAGAATATCTCTTAATCATTAGGTGATCAGAAAGTCATTAAAATGCAGTGAATCCCTGCCTGTGTTTTTGTTGATCATTTATCTGTTATAGGCATGATAACGCCATCCTGATTCAACAAAATCGTGCACCCAGGTTTATCGCAAGGGGTACATTCCAGAACCACCCATAATAGGTCAAAATGTTATCATCATTATTATTATTATTGTAAATACATTTTACTAGCAAGCATCTTTCAAAATTGCCAAGACATCCTACAAGACTTGATTCAAAAACATGAATCAGGTCAATAATATAATCGGGAGATAATGAATGATGCATTTAATTTTTACAGTAAATCACGCCGATTTTCATTGTTGAAAAAAGGAGTTAAATACGTTTGCAAAATATGTTTAATGCTTGCATTTAATGATAAATAATAAGTCATCATTTTAAAATGTATAATTTAAAATTATTTTACTTCTGCCCTGTTTTAATACAATTGCAGTAATAAAAATGTGTTAATCGTACACTCAGGGCAAATGTTTTAGAAGGTTGCAAAACTTCCATTTACTTTCTTTGAAAATCGAGCAGCTCAAGTTCTGCGAATTACCACCCCTCCACCCCCACCCCCACCCCGCCCCATTTTCTATGCTTGAGTTTTGTTTTGACACAACTATTACTTTTGCTTACCCTGGGAGGTCATTAAAGGATTAGGATATCTTTTCATCTTTAGGTGATCAGAAAGTCATTCAAATGCAATGAATCCCTGCCTGTGTTTTTGTTGATCATTTATCTGTTATAGGCATGATAACTCCATCCTGATTCAACAGAACCGTGAATCCAGGTTTATTGCAAGGGGTATATTCCAGCACCATCCATAATAGATCAAAATGCAGATTTTAGAGAGGGCAAATAGTGAAGAAAAAAAAACGCATTTCAATGTTGTCCCTCCCACACACTTTAAACACATTGAAACTTACTTTAAAAAAAAATCCCTGCCGTTAAATAAAAGTCTTAAAAATCAAGTCCTCATCATGTCAGTATACTATTAAAATAAAAGAACATTTGCACTTGTATCTCGGAAGCACGAGCATTGTAGAAGAGATGCTCTTGTTATTCAATTTGCAGTTGGTTTTTGACTGCTTGCTTCCTGTGTTCACGCCCTGCACTTAGATTAGTTTCATATTGAGCAAGTCAGTTTGTTGGCTAAATTCCTCATGACACCAGTATTTCATTCCTTATCTGGTCCTGTGTTGGTTTTTCAATTTTAAATGTTCCATTGCAACATTACAGGGTGATGATTCATCACAGGAAAGAACCTTTACCTCTTGTACTTCATCTTGCGCTACAATGTCACATCTTGAACTAGACAGGCCGCAAAATAATTCTCTCTCTCTCTCTCTCTCTCTCTCTCTCTCTCTCTCTCTCTCTCTCTCTCTCTCTCTCTCTCTCTCTCTTTTATTATTTTTTTTAAATCACATGCGCCGTTACTGCATATTGTGTGTATTGAGCCTGGAACAAAATAATTGGGGAAACACAGAATTTTGAAAATACGGTAGAAGAACTTGGGAGTCAACGAGCATGTGTTGGCCGGTACATGTTTGGGTCATAAATTAGCTCTCGTCTGTAAGGTATGATCACTTTTCTTCCATTTCACTAATGCGTTCTCACTCAGCCTAGGTCAGCTAGCATCAATGGCTGGGATTGACACGTCAGATTTCTCGCCTTTGGGAAGACCACAGCTCTCTTCCACACTGGGACGTGTGGCCCAACTGGATGGAGCAGCACCCGGTGGACGTCGTTCTCATGATATTCAGGTGGAAAATTGTGTTGTGGTTAGCATTTGAAAGCATCTTGTCATGCTTATCTTTTGAAACTTAGCTTGATCAATGAAACAGAGCCAAATACTCATGAAAGTATCTGGAAAAGCAAAACATGAAATGGAGTCTTGCTACAAATCGTGAAAACGCCCTCAAATTCAGTTTTACCACTCGTCATCATTTAAACTGTAAATTTACCACAAACTCGAAACACTTCATCATGTGAAATAATCTTGCCACATTACATTTTTTAAAAATTGCTTACGTATCATTTGATTTGGACCAAAGCACCGCTAGTATGCATTTACCTGCTCATGTGGTGAACACTCCAAAATTCCCACGAGCAACCCAGGCTAAACTCAACTCCTCACCGACTTACAAAGATGTTTCGACATATTGTGCATCTTGACGCTGATCACTGCTTTACTATTATCCAGGCCTTGCCATCTTGTGGCATTTTGGAGCCGGATAAAAAGGAGCACAAGTAATGGGAGTATGTGAGTTTTTCCACAAATAGCTGAAGATAAATGAATTTGTGAATAACGACCAGACGAGGGGGTTCACTGTACATCGTAATTGGGGAATTTAGGCTTACAATATACAGTAAATCAAGCCAAAGTGTATTTCACAAGTTTTTTTTGCCCGAGATTTCCGCTGCCAAATCGGCATTGCAAATGAAAATCAATCAAAATAAATCCTCCACTTTCTTTTTAGGCCGCCAGTGCTCACCCTGATGAGGTAGCTGACATCAGCACTCCAAAATCAATGCCCTCCTCCAGAAAGCCTGTGCATCGAGACGGCCTGTTCAACGTAAACGTCCAACAGGCTGCTGGAGAACAAGTGGACTTAAATGTCATGAGAGAACAAGAGCCAGATCAGTTCTCTCAACCCAAAACCCAGTACGACTCGGATTCAGAGCACAGCTTCGCTGGCCAGACGTCCCGCCGTGAAAGTTGTCAGACTCCAAGAAGTCGCCCGGTGGTAGGCATCCTGGGTGCTTCCCATCATAGTAACGGCATCGGTTCCAATCACAGCAACTCATCCCACAGCCGCAGCTCGTGGCAGCCGCAGCTCCGTGGCAGACGCAGCGCAGGCGAAATCATGAGAGACATTGTGAGTAACAAGGCACAGTCAGCAGGATCTCAGAGGCTGGCGATCATACAAACGTCTGGGTCAGAAGGGTCAGAGCGGAAGACAAGTCCTGACATTCTGGAGGAGATCAGATCTTTCGTGGGTGCGCAAGGAGACTCGGATGCTGAATATTTGTAACACGACAAACTCCTTAGCTATTATTCATTTGACGGGATCACAATTCTACATTTTTAATCGGACAAGCCTTGAGAATTGTGGCACATTTCTCAGGGCGCCAGTACAGGATTGATCTTTTCATCAATCGCTGATCTCAAACGCACACAAATGAGCATCAGCGCATTTAAGAACTGAAAATCACTTTCCCCGAGCATCATTTGTTGTTTTGTGCCAAAATGAGTTATTTTACATTTTGCTATCGCTACGTTTCTTGAACAGCATATTTGAACAGCAACATCTTTGAGTTCATTCCATTAAAAATGGCGGCAAAACCCAAGTGTTGCATTCATATTTTCGATGCTTAGTCACAGGGTCGCGTGATAGTCCAGTCACTATAATTGCAGAGCAACCACTTTGATTATCAAAGATGCTGTACTTGTTTGAGTGTAGGAAGACTAGTCAAACTCAGCATTATCATGAGTGAGTACAGTGCCAGACTCCTTTGCACTTTCAGTCTCCGTCAGAAAACTGTACGCCTGCTGTATGACCTCAGCTGATACCTTATGGCATTATGCAGTGAGAACAGTCTGTAAAAAGTGTGTGGGGGGGAGGGTGCCAAACAAAACAAAGACTGAAAGGAAATGTGCCTGAGACCTTGCACATTTAGAAAAATATATATCTCGGCCAAAAGGACATATTGTGTATCTATATCATGGACAACAGTGTTTGTTGTTAGTCACTCAATGAAGTTGTGCAGCTGCAAATTAAATTTTCTTTTTCTTTTCAGTGTTTGAAAGCTTTTTGACAGATTGCACATTTACAAAAAAAAACCAAAAAAACATGGAAACATGATTTTTTAGCTCAACCAAAATTTCAGTTTTCTCATATTTTGTTATATTAGTGAGGATCCACCTCAACAAGTGTATTTGGCATTTTTTGGTTTCTTTGTGTGTACCACCACAGAAAGATGCCAGTGACGACAAAATGGCTGCTCGGGCTAATGTAGCAAACTCCACAACAAGCAGTGATGTTTTGTATAAAAGAAGAAAAGTGGCACGTAAGCTTCTTGTATAGTTGATGCGCTTCGTCTCTCTTGATGCTCTTCAAAGATTTAGGTGACAAAGTATTTTTGACATTTTTATGACATTTGGGATTGTTGAAAAATGTTGCTGAAGACATCAGATCACAACAAATTGAAATTGGTCTTTGTGGAGCATAGTGTATAAGTGGTGAGGACATATGTCTCACAGTTCTTAGGTTTGGGATTTTAACCATGAAGAAGAAGAAGAAAACCTTTATTTGTACCACAATGGGGAAATTTGCAATCTACAGCAGCAAAATTGAAGGTGGGCGGTAGAAAAGAAAAACAGTATTGCATTCACAAAATAATGTTTCAGAAAAAGAACTGTACACAGTACAGAATGCAATATAAAATATAGATATAAGCATATATCCAACTGCAACATGAATTAGGTGACAATGGTGCAATCAAACTCTGAGAGAGTAGAATTAGTTGCATTTTCTAGCTAATTTTTAGTTGCAATCAGTGGGCTATCTGTTTTGTTGAAATAAAATACCTGGTGGCTCCAGGACAGATCTTTGAGCAACACCATCCTTAAATGAGTATAAATCAGTATCATCATTTCTGGTTTTGAGAAGGATTACCACCCTATTTCTTTTGTGAGTTTTATTTGTCACGTACTACATGCGGCACCAGGATAACAACATCAAGTTGTTTCAATTGTATTGCATCCCGTCTTTATCTGAACTAAATAGTTACTTTTATTGTCTGTTTTTATAGTTTGGCAGCAACAACATTTATTGTATGCTGTAGAGTACTGGGGAGATAAATCCCTGCTCCAAACCATTGATTGGATAAACCGCACTAACAACATTATGTCATTAAAAAAATAAAAAAATTGCAGGAAGTTCTTATCGTCGTCTAATGATAAGACATTTCTGTTTGATGAGCCTCTGTCCAGTGTGTCACATGGTATCTAAAAAAAAAAAAAAGCAATGTTAAAAATGAACGCTGTTACTTTGACCTTCTGTAATACCGTACTGGCTGTCGGCCATCCCATGGTTCCCCTGAGATTCAATTCACAAATATCCCTCCAGTTACACTGTGTACATTTAGCAATCGGTGATGAAATGAGATGACCATAAGGTCCTTTTTTCATGGCTGTGTCCCCTCCATTGACCTGTGAGTGTGTATGTACTGTTACCGTTCAATTCACATGTTGTGAGCTTGTGAAGACATAGCTGTCTTTGAATTCCTTCTCCATATACTGCACAGTTGTTCAGGTTCTTTGAGAAAATGTAACGTCTGCTGTTCCACCAATTATTAATATTCGTCAATCCATAGACAATGTTAGGATTATTATAGCACTGAAATGAAGCAAAAGTAAAATTATGACAAATGAAATCTCAAAGCAAGGAGAATAAAGACGTCTTGCTTTGAGGGTTTGAAAAAAATTTGAGAGAAATTTGGTAGTGTTATGGGGAAAAGTCGTAATGTTATGAAAAAATATATATTACTCAAAAGAATAAAGTCATAAATTCGGATTGTGATGAGAAACAAATAACATCCATCCATTTTCCGATCCACTTCATCCTCACAAGGCCTGCGGGGGGTACTGGAGCCTATCCCGGCTGTCTTCGGGCAGTAGGCGGGGGGACACCCTGAACTGGTTGCCAGCCAATCGCACACATAGACGAACAACCATTCGCGCTCACATTCCCACCTAGGGACAATTTCGAGTGTTCCATGAACCTGCCAAGCGTGTTTTTGGAATGTGGGAGGAAACCCAAGTATCTGGAGAAAACCCACGCAGGCACGAGGAAGACATAGGTGGGAGGACATTTACAAAATAATCACTGTCTAGTCCAAGAAAAAAAGTAATACAGCAAGAAAAATTATGTCAAGCTTTCTGCTCCTTGTAGTCTCTTCTAAAACTCACTTCGTAAATTGACATTAATTTGACACATCTTTTTTTCAGTGAAACTATTCAAGTCATAATTCTCCACATTGTGCCAGACAGATATAGCTTATCTTTCAATTACCCAGCTACTGTTAATTTTTACGACTATCAATTGAGTATTAACGGACTCCTTCACACTCACATTCACATCTATGGACAACTTGGTCTTGAATGAATCTAACGTGCATGTTTTTGAAATTTTTCAGGAAAGACGGGTTGACCCCTCCCTAACCATACAAGCTTGGGGAGAACATACAGACCCCACACTGAAAGGCCAGAACTAAGATTCAAGCCCCCAAGAACTCACACATGCTCATTTTGTATATCGTAACGTAATGAAGTAGTAAACACTAGTACCGGGTATGTGCTTTTGCACAGATTTTATTCTTTCTGAAAAACCAGTCGAGGCAGCGCAGTTGCCTGATGATCTTGCCTGGCACATCTGCCTCACAGTTTTGATGATCTGATTTTGAATCCTTTCCCGGGGCCTACTGTGTGGAGTTAGTCTGTACGTCCCGTTCTTGCATTGGTTTTCTGTGGGTGCGCCAATTATTTCCTGGATTCCCCCAAAAATAGATGTTGGATTCATTGAAGAAAATGAGCGCCAATGGATGTACAATATCTGTGTCCTGCGATAGGCTGGCGACCTCTCCATGGTGTACCCTGCCTCACCAGTAAACTGTGTTTTTACCTTTGTTAAAATCGTCCCCCAGTAAATAACAATTACAATAAAAGACAAAATGTTCTTTGTTACAGGTGAACATTTATTGGATCGCGGGTTTCAGTGTTACAGAAATGACTACACAATATGAATTCACTAGCTACAAATATAAAATGCAAAATCCTGAGAAGATGTCTAATTTGAGCAATACACAAGTACAGTCCACTAATTATAATCACTGGAACTGTTTAACAGTTGGTCTTAGACAAACATTTCATTTTATCCACCCACAAAAAAAATCAAATGGAACTTTTGCCTTCATCAGACCGTGGACGAAAGACTAAACTTCATGCAATTTTCAGCAGATAACTGCTACCATTACAGATAGAAAAGTGCTCAACTGTTACAGAAATATGCAAGACATCCATCATTTTTGGGGCGTATCATTTCAAAATCAACTGCCAAAAGCTTGTTTACGCAGTCAATCGTGTTCTGCTCATCAGTATTTGCCAAGCAGTGAGTGATAAAGCCGCACTAATGCCGTTGTGTCCTTTTGAACCAGCCTGCATCTAGATTTCAAACAAGCCGCATGGTCGCTGTAGATCAAAAATGGTAGGGGGAATCCAGAGTTTTCGTTTGGAAAGACATTAGTTGTTCTCCTTTGATGCACTGGTCTCCTGCAATACAAAAAGAGGGACAACAGTTAGGCTTCTGTATAATAGTCATCGAATAATAATCACATTTTTAAATGATTTTTTTTAATAACACTGGTTAATTCCAAACAGTATTCTTTTCTGTATTTTTCTTTAATATATTTTTACAACACTTTAGCTTAAGAAAGTCACTTTTGAATGCGGAGGGTGTGGCCTAGTTTATTGTGTACTAACTCCCTTGTACTGCCGCTATCTTATCATCCTGTTTATTTCGTGTCACAAAGAAATGTACTCGACATTGTTCTGCTCAAGGTATACTTTAACAGCGTGTTGGTTATCCCATTGAATCTGAACTGTTCGCATCCTCAGGAAATAACTTTTTTTTTTTTTAATCACAGTACTGTAGTGTCTACATGCTATTAGCATAAATGCCATGTGGCTCCACTGAATGTATTTGCTAATTCTATGATGAAAATTCATTCCTGTTTCTTTCTGTTTTACTCAAATTAGGAGTTTTCAGAACAATTAAACAGTAACATAAAAAATGCAGTTTGCCTGAGATGGGCCAATACACGTCGAGTAGTTCAAAATGTGTTTTATGAGATCCAGTTGAAAAAAGACACAACTTTAATTTTATTTTGAGTTTTGCAAAACCACATTGCCCCAGTATTTCAAAAACAGACTATTAATTTCAATATGCAAAAAAAAAAAAAAAACCTGTTTCACGTCATTGTAATTTTTTTATGTACCGGTAATTGTAGGTGTCGTAAATGCTTTATTATTCTTTTTTTTCATTATTATTATTTTTCATAGGTATTTGTTTGATCATTATCAATATATATATATATACAGTATATCAATATATTTACTTTGCTCATAAAATAATTAGTAGACAGCTATTTCGAGTCGCTATATTCAGTTTAAATTAATCTTTCCTTTTATTATTTATAATTTTATTTGTGGTTTTATTGTTCTTGTTTTGATTGTAAAGCGTCCTTGAGTGTTTTGAAAGGCGCTTATAAATGAAATGTATGGTTATTATTATTATTATTATTATAATAGCAATTGGGAGAAATCACGCAAGCTCTGCCTGGTCCATTTAGAACCACCAACACAAGTGACCAAAGCTGATTCCCTGCCTAGTATAACTGCTGTTATGCTACTATCAGTGGATTAGCATTTTGGCATAATGACACAAAGTTTCTTACCAATGGAGTCCTCTCGCCATATTTGCTCCAAAAGGTCATCTTCGCCACGCTCTTGTGGCTGGTGCGCTGGTCAAAGACTTGACACGTCTGGAAGGGTGGGCTGTACAGGTGCAAACTAATTGAACCCTCAGTGTGGCTCACATTTTCCACACGGTGCAAGCCGATGGAGTCTGAAAAACACGCACATACAAACGCAGGGGTATTGTGCAGTCAGTGAATGCCAATGGAATGTTGTGAAATGTGGTTTACGGCACACATTTTCTGCCGATGTTGGAAAGCACAAGTAGATCACCAGTGACGGAACTTTTTTCCTATCATGGCAGCTTATACAAAGTCCTCTGTGGGTCATCAAATGGTAGGAAAAATATTCAGCGGACAGTGTTTCTTATTGCATAATATCGGCATCCATCTATTTTGTGGAGTGCTTGTCCTCATTAGGGTTGCGGGAGAACTGGTGCCTACCCCAGCTGACTTTGGAGTGAGAGGTGACATTTAGCACAGGCCGTCTGCTGATCTCAGGGCACATGTAATGAAATGAAAATTAAATTATATTATACTAACAACATTTTTATTAAGTTACGAAAACCATTGGGCCAATAAAATCTGCATTGCCAACATGGAATAACTAATGGCTCCATGACAGATCCTTGTGGAACACCACACACTTTTGAACAGAGGTAGCATCCATCCATTCATTTTCTACAGCATGCCACTTATCCTAATTAGGGTTGCTTGTAGCTGGACGAGAGGCGGGGATTACCCTGGCCATGTCTTCCATCCACTTGCAGGGAACATAGAGAGAAACAACCATTCACACTATTTTCACACCTATCGACAATTCAGAGTCTTTAAAAATTTGGGGAGGAAGCCCATGCAAGCAGAACGTGCAAACTGGAGACTTGAACCCTGAATAACTTGAATAACTGTGACACACATGCTAACCACGGTTTTGTTTGCTTTTTAAGATGAGTGTGGCATTCACCAATGTACTATTGCCCGCTTCACGCAGATATCATAGGATTTAAAATAGCAGCGCAACTCTGTCATTAGTTTGTCTTTTCACTCTTACCTTGAACAGTTTATGTTTGATTTATAGAGAAAAGACATTTGCTGTGAGTCATGTGGGCAAACTTTGAGCTGAAGTGATAGATCACATAACTGCAGGTCAGACAGTTTTCATCCCAGGAAGAGAACATGCAAAATATGTTTGTTTTTATTTTTCCTCACACGACATAACGCCCCGCGGAAGACTGCAGACACCTGCCCAAAAACTGGTTCTCCTCTTACCATTTATGTAGGCCACTGAGTTGTTTTCCAGCATCCTGTGCGACTTCTCGATCATTTGGTCTTCGCCCTCGGGCCAGTCAAAGAGCGTCTCCTTGAGCTCGCCCTGCAGCATTTTCATGAAGCAGTGGGAGTCGGAATGGTCGTGGATGCTACTGCAAAGTGATCACAGCGCATGTGGGCGCGCAGCAGTGTTAGTGCTAAAAGGCTATGACAGGTTTACAAAATGTGTTGTGCTATTGCCAGATTGACATTTTCTCACCTTCCATGGCCTTCTCCCCAACACAAAATGATCAGGTTGAACTTCCCGTTGCCTTCATCCACCAAGTTTCTTGTGTATCTGCAAATAAAATGGCAATCAAACATGTGTGATGGCCAACCGTCAAAGCTGAAATGGCGCATTGTTGAGTGTCATCAATCTGATTCTGATTCTCATTCTATAGCAGTGTTTCCCAACTTTTTTGAGAAGGGAAATTAAAAAATAAACTATGTATCCCAAACGCGTGACAAAAACTATTATTAGGGTCAAGGAAACCAAGGCTGCTGTTTTTGGCCAAATGTTTGCAGCAAACACATCACCAAAAGAACACTAAAAAGTACCTATGCAATGTCATAATCTGTGTCTTTTTATTTCCACTGTAATACAGGAAAGTCATAGTGATGCCCTTAAAGTATTTTACAGACTTAATGAAGGGGAGCGGTTAGGCTAGCCCACCACCCCCTGCCCTGTCCTCACGTTCCGTCAGTCGTCAAATATTTTGGAGGCAGCTATGGTGGCTCCCTGGTGATCTTCATGCCACCGGAGCGCGCAAGAGAGGGTGTGCGTCCTTTGCTCACTGATTATTGGTTAACCGCACAGCCCTTGCTCCCTCCTCACTCTTTCATTGGCCATCACAATACTGGCAGCGCAACACCATTGCAATACTGTATATTGTAGGTCACGGTGGTCAGTATCGGACAGATAAACATGTGACGTCAACTATCTTGAAGATTTTTTTTTATACATATACAGATAATTCAAATGAGATGTGACAAAAGACATGGGGAGATCTTTTTTTTTTTTAGCAATCCACATATATTAATATACACAAAAATCTTCACGTCAGCCTGTCCCACACATTTGACTGGTAGTTTGAAAACAAAACGTTATTCCAAAAGGATTACTTTTTCTATATGTGAACCAATACAAATTCTAATGTGATCACAGGTTAAAATAAGGAACTTGCTAATTTGTACCAATATGCATGCCAAACTTTTTAACCTTTTTTTATCGCAACCATTTGTACATCTATCAACACTATGAAAAAAGGAGTAACTTCTACAAAATCTCTTCAAATTGGAACAAAATACAAAGGCGCTGACGTCAGAGAAAACGTGCAAATTGCATCAGTGCTGTGTAAATTATTCAATTTAAACGATTTCTAATGGTACATAAAACGAAGCGTCTTACTTGTGAGCGTCGAATATGGCGTATTTCTTCCAATCTCTAGGGTTGCTCCTGTATGACTCCATGAGTTCCTGCACCTCCTCCACATTGACGCTGTCGTCCTTAAAGACTTCATGCAGCTTCTGGATCAGCTCCTGCAGACTTTTCGCCATCTTTCCCTTTGTGTATTTGAGCGTCAGTAGCACAATTGGTTTGCCCTTGCACTACTTCGTCGTCGAGAAGATGTGCAAATACTGTACTAACTTTGCGCCACATCATGCTCTTTTTATCCTCTGGACCGTACCATCACGTACAGAAGGGGGTACGCCCCCCAGAAGTGATGGCCGTATGAATTACACAGATGGGAGTGGGTGGTATGAGGCGTGACTCGAGCGAAAATGGAGGTTTTCACTTTCGACATGACTGACCCACCTGACTGGACACTTGGGTTATTTGAAATTGGTCACGTTTCAACGAAACCCCGAATCCATGTCACGCATGAACAATGACATTGGATCGGTCCTCTTCGAGTGCCTTTCTACCACGTTGTCACAAACGCGACCTCCCCCGGTCTACCCAGTCTCGCTCATTGAACTCTTCTCTGGACAATAGCCGTGTAGCCTGTTGGTGGCCCCCGCCCTGCAGCCACAGCACCCCCATTCAGTGCACTGCCCAAAACAAAATAAAAAACAAGCGAATTAATCACGATTAAAAACCAAATATGTATCATGTATCAAATACAACAACATATATTTATATAAAAAAACAAGAAAGTATTTTCTAATATATATCCCAAAGGACTTTTGGTGAAAGGCGTACTACACCCTGAACTGGTCACTCGTCAGTCGCAGGGCACACATCGAGACAAACAACCATGTACACCTAACATGTATAAATTAATATGTCTATATATGTATTGTACATAATGTACAGTATAATGTGTATGTACAGTATATATGTATGTATGTTTGTATTTTTTTAATGAAACAATACTTTTGGGGGGAGGGAAAGCCCTTGCATCCTCCAATTGTAAAAAGTAAAACTACTTTCTGTTTCTTTCTGACAGGCAAACTGAGAAGACTATTTATTTGTAGAATATACAACCGGAAACCTGTTTCCCCTATCAGGCCTGCAAGGCTGGTGGGGTACGTGATGAAATAGGAAAAAAAAACAAACCTCAGATTAATTTTGGACAATCATGCAGCGCGAAAAAGAGACGGATCTTGTCACGACATATCAACTCTCCATTTTATCATGATGTTCTCAGGAGTTGTGGACGACAAACACACCGCGCGTTAAAATTCGAGCTATTTTTAAAAAATAAACAGGCCATTAGTCTCTGTTGCTATTTCCCCCGTAGGCCAACATAATCTGATTTCTGTAGTTTGTTTGCCAATATAACAGATCAAATCAATGCAATATTGTCCGGTTGTAGTTTTGAATCAAGTCTTATCAAACATATTGAAACGATGTAAACGTGCAGAATTTTGCTCGTTGTGCCCCCCACCCCTCCCCTCTCCAGTTTTAAACCCGCGATGCCACATCATCAGACCTCAGCACGCCACCCTGTGGCCGACTACATCACTCGGTTACTTTTCAGTACCATAACATCTCGACTGGAATGATCATTTAAACTGGAATTTGATTTCCCCAAGAATAACTGGAAAAACAAAACTTTGTGTCAATTAGTGAATGAAATTGTGCTTGTAGTGGTTCATCATGGGAATGAAATTAGTTACAATTATATTGAGAGCTGGTAAAGAAAATGGAAAAAAGAGATTGAAAAAGTCAGTCAGTAGTGACAATATTTTTTAGATCATTTGTTAACTGAGCATGCCTCACTGAATATTGATATTTATTGATTATTGTCGAATTTAAGTTACGTGCAGTGTATCCGCAAAAAGTGAAAGCAAAACCCCTTTCAGTTTCCTTATGACCGACCCCGGTCTGGAAATAGCTGGCCTGACAGGAAATTACATAAACCCCCCTCCCAACGTACAACGAGGCCAATTCCTTTGACGTTCAATATAAAACAAGAAATCAACATTTTAGCTTCCATATGGTTGTATTTACATCTGCATGAAATAGATGACTTACAATATATTAATAATAGTCATTTACAATGAAATGTCACATTTTTAGGTGGCTACTGCATCAAGTCTGTGACCCACTGCCATCAAAAAACAGTGGCATTCTTTTTATTTGTGATGCTTTTCCAGAGTTTGGGTTGGTCTCCTCTCGAACAGGTCAAATGCATGCTCTGTAGGGTTGAAGACTGGAGGTAGACTTGGCCAGTCTAAAACCGTAGTTAAGTATTCCTATATGTTTTATGACATTTTTGTGTGGTGTTTACTGTGTATGATTTCTCTAATGAAAAAAGGTGCCTTGGCTCAATAAAGATTGATATCATTTCATATTCATTTTTTTGCGGTAAAAACCAAATTGTTTGAGTTGTGACTCGTCTGCTGTCAAACCAACACCGCAGGATGATTACCCCAAAGTGAATAAACTACCGGTATTTTGTTTCCTTTTCACCTCTGAAGTATCACATCATCAAACATTAGTTGTACTTGTACTCCACCTTGTGGCTGACTGCGTCATTCAGCTTTACGTTGGGGAGCCTTAACATTTTACTGTTGGCAATACAGTTGTCTTCATAAGTTTACATACCCTCGGGCAGTGGTTCTCAAATGGGGTACTCGTAACCCTTGAGGTACTTAAATATGCACTTTAAGATATTTCGAAAAAGTAGCAATGCAAAAAAATCCAAAAAACAACTTGATCACAGAAGTCGCCTGCTTGCAACCAAGAATGACAGATCCTCAGTGAAGCCCAAGCGTTTCACTAAACTTAACTTTCTTTTAGTTAGATCTTTTTTTCTCTCGAATAGTTATCGGATTCCGCTACAAATGGAGTTCCAAAGTTTAATAAATCAGAAACTGATGTCACAGCACTCTGTTTCAACTCTTTTTTTCAGACCAAAATGTTTTGGGTAGGTTAGGGGTAGTTGGCTGACAAATATTTTACAGGGGGTACATTATTAAAATATGGATGATAACAGCCCAAGGGGAATAATCATCAGATTCCAAACAGCATATACTGATAAAATTAATTTCAAATAACAATATTCATAGTCATATCCTATGCAAAATAAACACTCAGATGTAATCAAATCACATTGAAAAGTTAGAGTACGTATTTTTTTTTTGAGTTTGGAAATGAAGAATCTCCACCAAGCGCTCAAGTTTGCCACATACAATAAACGACCTAAACGCATCTATTTTGCCAAATACAACATGGCATTGGCCTAAAAGTACGTGTGAGAGCACAAGATGAACTGTTGATGATATTGATTATTTTGTATCCTGCGAGAGCTGCGCATTCCCAGACTGAACAGAACCTCCGTGGGTAATTGCCGTTTGCATGTTATGTCTTCACAATTAACTTTGTTCAGTAATATTCGATAAAACAGCCCTCTTTTTTATTTCATCAAACTTTTCTGAAGAGTGGTCAATGCCGTTGAGTGTCAGGAGAGGTTTGGCGGCCGGAATAGGTTTTGACCCTTCTCGGTTGCCGTAGTGAGCAGGTAGCGGAGCGGCGAGGGAGGGGGAGGAGCGTTTTCCTTGACGTGGACGCTCATTTCCGTAAAGAGACGATGGAGCACTAGTGGCGTGGCGAGTCCAACCGATCACCACATTAACCTTACATCGAGACGGGATTTGGCCGTCAATACCTCGGCTGTGTTTGGGTTCACGGGAGTCATACGCGGACTGATCCCATTCTGCTCCCGCCCCGCCCGTAGCCTCCTCCTTCTCCTTCTCCTCCTCCTCCTCCTCCTCCCCCCCAGCTCAGCAACAATCATGATAAAAGCCATTTTAATATTCAATAACCACGGCAAGCCGAGGCTGTCCAAATTCTACGAACATTACGTGAGTAAGCGTTTACATTGTTAGTAGAATGCCTACATCTCTACATTACACTCTACTTTGACGGGATGCCTGGGGATTTGCATCTCTCGGCAGCCGAGCCACGGGGGGAAATGTGTTCGGTACCAACTGGTTCGACTAAACGTGAATTACAGAACGTGTTCAACCTGAACTGTCTATGTGTGTTCGTGTGCGCACGGATGTGTCAGTGCGCGCGCGCGCCCCATTATTGCTCAGTTGACTGATTGTGTCATATGACCTGAGAGACGCCCTTGTGAGGCACTCGTGCCTTCAGCATGCAAAACATTTTCCCCCTTTTTTGTTTGAACTGAAATTGACGAGGCAGAAAGGGGACAGAGATAATGTTAAACTGATTGTTTTATTCTTTTACTGTATGAAGCTCATCTATCTATCTATCTATCTATCTATCTATCTATCTATCTATCTATCTATCTATCTATCTATCTATCTATCTATCTATCTATCTATCTATCTATCTATCTATCTATCTATAAGTACCGTGGCTAAAAAGCGAATCGCGGGGAGTCTGTGTTGCAACAAAATTATGCTGGTGCATACGACATGACTTTTCTCTCTATGTCTTTTGGTCAACTGCCTCACATGAGTTCGATTTGTGTGTTTTTTCATTCTTAGTTCCTATGAATAATGCAGTGCAAATGGAGGCGGCAGTGTTGCACAGCAACATAATACAGTATATGGAGATGTGCACAAGTGCTCTGGTTTCCTTATTGAGAAACAGTGTTTTCAGGAACCTCAACAGTATTGTACCGAATCATTTTTTAAATACTGACCCACAAACAACGGGGCGTCATTTTCAATGAGCAAGCGAATTGTCCTAGCTGATGTAGCGAAAATATAGTCAGTAAAACTAGAGTTGAAGAGTTCATGTGATTCAAATCAACATTGCAATCTATAAAAATGCAGTGTTCAAATCGCACACCCTGCAGTTTTACAAAAGAAAATGTGCTTTATTTTGGTCGGTTGGTTAGGTTATTTTCTATACAGAATATTTTTTTTTGTTTTGTTTATTGGCTTGATAAGTTCAGTGTTGGAGTAGTTCAGTCCACATGTTTACATAGCAGTGTTTCACAAAACATGAAAAGTTCAAGAAACTTTCATATTCATTTATGGTTCGTTTGCCTTTATTTTAAAATACACTTAACCTATTGAGGGAAAAAATAGCTAATTCGATTCTTTTTCTAAATCATTCAGCACTACCTGCCAACAGAGCGTTTGAATTCAGCCACGTCGCTCGGTGTTCAACGGGCCATGGTTGCATGCCTCAAGATTTATGACCCATTGGAAGGGTTCTTATTTTTCACTGTGATCCTGGCCCGAAACTCTCGCTTCTGTTCAGGATTCCCAAGTGAAGATAACAGCTTTCAATTGCGGCGCAGCAAGCTGAAATCCTGGCCTACGTGGCCCCGGGGCGAGCGTGTTTGATTTAATATGACAAAAGCAAACAGCAGAGGAGGACTCAGACTTTGCCGTTCGGTTTGTTTGAAATGACATAAGGAAAACAAATGATATTGTCTGCTCGTGGTAATAAAAAAAAAAAAAAAAAAGTACCTCCGTGATGTGATATTCACTTTTTGTTTCCCCCACTGCTCATGCAGAGTGAAGACACCGAGCAACAAATCATCAGGGAAACCTTCCACTTGGTGTCCAAAAGAGATGAGAATGTCTGCAATTTTCTGGAAGGTGGAATGTAAGTGGCAACAAGATCCCACGGTGGCAACCACGTAGAGCTTCGCTTGGTGTCAAATGATGTTTGGCCATATTTGCCCTGTGTCAGGTTGATTGGCGGATCCGACTACAAGCTGATCTACAGACACTACGCCACGTTGTACTTTGTGTTCTGCGTGGACTCCTCAGAGAGTGAACTAGGAATTTTAGACTTAATACAGGTATTTAAAAAAAAAACAAAGCATATTTGCTATCTTTGATTTTTCATGTTGCCATCAGTTGCATTTTTTCCCCCCCTTTCAGGTATTTGTGGAAACGCTGGACAAATGCTTCGAGAATGTCTGCGAACTTGACCTCATTTTCCACGTAGACAAGGTAGGAAATGCCACGCCATTGTTGTGCAATCATTTCCAACTTGGACGAACCGATCAAATTCCTTCTCCTTGGCACTGCCATTATAATCAGTTCATTCATTGTTAAATTTAGTCAGAAATTAATTGAGGAAATTAGTGATGTTTGATACAACCATTTTTAAGACCATATAGTGTAGGTAGAGAGTCGCTGAAGGCGGAGCGGTACAATCGCCTGACTTGTGAGCGCTTCCCACTCAGTGACGGTGTGAATGTGGATATGAATGATTGTTTGTCTCTCTATGTGCGTTGCGACTGACTGGCGACCAGTTCAAGGTGCAGTCTGCCTTCCGCCTGAAGTCAGCTTAGAATAGGCTCCAGCACCCCTCGCGACCATGTTCAGGATAAGCTGTGTTGAAAATGGATGGATAGTATAAGTATTCACTCTTGAGAACTTACCAGTACAAAGTACCGATACCGGTGGTGTATTTGATATATACAGTTTCAATTAACACAATGAGAGATAATTGCGAACACTTGATAATTTGCCAGTGTTTCAAATCAAAGCGGGCGACCGCCAGCTACTAGTGAGGAGGGCTTACTCGATGTTGCTGGCTGGTGTCGGCGGCTTCCATGAATAATCGATACCTTGAAATAAGGCTGGCACTGGTACTCACTTTAGGAAATTCACAATAATATCCTTTTGTTTGAAAAAAGGGGTGGTTTTTGTAGTGAGATGTTAATTTATCTGCACATGATTATTAATTGTGGCACGGTGTTTATTACATTTTTAAAAATGCTTTATTGGACTGTCCGCATTCAGGTTCACAACATTCTGGCAGAGATGGTGATGGGCGGGATGGTGCTGGAGACCAACATGAACGAGATCATCACTCAGGTGGACGCCCAGAACAAGATGGAGAAGTCTGAGGTAAGCGCGCCCTAGCCCGCCGGCCCGCCCTTCCGTCTGGCTCTTCTACGAGGGATGGTATGCAGGCATGCGTGTATGCTGCACCATGCATGCGACTCTCCAGTGACCTTGTGATGCTCCCGACATGATCCTGGGTGTTTGCGCTCTCCCTTCCTCGTTCGTTTTTCTCGCTGCTGCACTGCTTTATATACAGATCGACACTCTGCCATTCATACGGACCTAACTCTTCCATCTTTCCAGATGATCATTGAGTCTCTAAATCATCCTCTTTTTTTTTTCTTTCTTTTTTTAAGAGGAGCACACATATGAAATAGGGCAGTGAGCAAGAAGGTCCCTTGGTGGGTTCTGTCCCGCGTGAGCCCAGCCTTTTGTAAAATAGCATTCATGCACAGGTGATAGAGCAAATGGGTGGATGGACACTGAAACACGATGTCCATGATGCAGCTATTTTGTAATTTTTTTTTTTTGTGTGTGTGTTTTGTAACAACTGTGAACCGAGATATCTGCTGCTTCACTTTTCATGCAGCCGACAGAGGAATTATGGTCACATTGAAAAGGAAAAAAATAAACATAAAAGCCGTATATTTACTACGAGGTGCATATTTTTGGGCTTTTACTCATGTTTTCAAGATTTTAGTTATCATATTGTGAGTGTGAAATTATAGTCTCAATGCAGTTGTGTGTTTTTAGTGAAAAGTTGTATAATTATAGATTTTTGTCATAATATTACTATTATTTTATTTTCTATTTGAGATTAAAATTGTGTATTTCAAGAATAAAGCCATATTTTTGAGAAAAAAAAACATCTTGGAGATAAAAAGTCAGTTATTATCAAGATCGAGATTTCTAAAAAGTCATATTCTGAAAAGATTTTGTATATCATTTAGAAAAATGTCATATTTTTAAGATTAATCATGATATTCCAAAAAGAAAGTTGTATATTTATAAAAGTATTTTAAAAATATATTTTTACAAGATTAAGTTTTATATTTTTGAGGAAAAAAAACATTTTCAGTGGGAAAAAGTCGCATATTTTTATTATTAAGATTAACATTGTGATATTTTTTGTGATAATTTGGTATATTTTCAATATAAAGTTGTATATTTTTGAGAAATGTCATATCACTGAGATCCCTCAATGTTACGAAAATTTATGAGAATAAAACGTTTTTGGTCATTTCTTTTACATTGTAAAAGTGTATCTTTCTGTGATAAAAAAGATGTGGGAGTAAAGATGTATACTTTCAAGATAAAAAGTAATATATTTATGAGACTGAAGTTTTATTAGTACAAGAAAAAAAGCTGTATATTTTTGTGAATTAAATTAAATGTGAAGGGAAAAAAAAGTCCAGGTCACCCACAAATACTTTTATTATTTTTCTATTTTTAATATTTTGATTTTTGTGAAACACCACAGTTTCAGTGTTGCTCTTTTTTTCCTGTCTTTTGATTTTCTGTGTGGCCCTAATGCTCTGTTATAAATTGAGAATGAGCATTACGGTTAGACAAGCAGCCAGAGACAATTTTATGAAATCATTCCCTAGTTTCCCTTTTGCGATGCGAAATGCAGACCGGACGTCATAACATCAAGCGATGCATTGCCGAGTAGCACGCTTCTCGAATTGACTGACATCTGCTGTGTGCTCCCATTTACCCGTGATAATAGAATTGGCATTCTTTTAACGCGAGCTGCAATTTCTGTTTTTTAATCTGACAGATTATTATTATTATTAATTTTTTTTTTTGAACACTCGATTGCTGTTCTGTAAGAAGAGTTTCATCTGAGCTGCTCTCGTCTCTCCCCTCTGGGACCTACCCTAGACCACACTTTGTCTCTCACTCGCACGCTAATTTAAAACGACACCGTCCGTTTCGACAGTAGGCAGCTAGCGGGAGAGTAAGGAATGTGCTGTTTAATGAGCCTGACGAAGACTAATGTCTTGGCACAGGTCCTCCGTAAGCTGGTGTGTGTTTAGTTGGACCGTTTTGGATCAAAACTTGGTGGTCTACGATAGGTCCTCTCACTTATTTTTATTCTTTTTTTCCCCCCTGTGCAGATAAACTGTAATTACTTTAACCTGCTTTAACATTCGTCATTCCTCTTTTCCCCCCTGACCCTGTCTAGTTCTTTCCATTCTTCTCTCTCTCTTTACAGACGTTTATCTTTCAGTCTACCAGGCAGGACAGGTAGACGCAGGTACTGCTAAAATCTACCACCAAGTACTGTAACTCTAACTGAAGTTTCCGCTCCCCTTCCCGCCTCCACCTCTTCCTCTTTGAGTTACTCCATATGGACCCACCCCATTAAAAAAGATGTCAAATAACTTCACTAACATGCACTAGGAATCTTTCAGGACAGACCCCAAAATGTCTTTGGCGTACACAAGCAGCTCGGGGCATCACTGATGTCCGGGCACTTAATATGCAGACAGGTTAACAAGTTAGCCTGTTAACAGCCAGCTGCTAGCTTGCGCTCACAACAGCTACAACTCTACATTCTTATTTGGCAACAAAAAACACCCTGTTCACTCAAAACATTACAAATAATAATACATTTCGAGTCATTCTACAATTCCGTCCCATTCGAAAGGATTTGAACAGTCGGTACCATGACCCCAAATGTCATCGACTGGGCCTGTGTGCCGAGCGCACGCACGACCGCGGCTCCATGGGAAAGTCGGCCGAGTGGAGGAACGTACATTCCTAACATGGCGGATCCCGAGCAATGAATGTGCAGCTTTGTTCACAAGTGACCGGTCACTTTTGGGTCTGTCTTGCGTAAAAGATTCGCAATGGGGGGGAATCTCAATCTACAGTGATTCTCAAATTTGGACTATGATGAATTGTTTTGTTTTTCCCATCAACAAACCTCTAAGTCAGTGATTCCCAATCACTGTGCCGCAGCACATTGGTGTAACTTGATAGACTGTCAGGTCTGCCGTGGAAGATTTTTTTTGTTGTTGTTAAAAATATCATCACTCATCTATCTATGCCATCTATAGTGACAGACAGAACAGTTCAGTTTTATATCAAACAGAAGTTTAGTCAAGAATTTTTTATGTGATGTGTTCTATGTACCCCCACTGGTCCAAACAGGGAAACACTGCTCTAAATTCTTCCAGTTGAGACTCACTGTGTTCGAGTGACTTGCCACCTCTGTCCACAGAGCAGATCTTCCAGTCCGTCTAGTTGAGTGCTAGCTTTACAACTCCCGCCCCTGTCATCAGTATCCACCTGTTTTTAACTGCAGTCTTTTTGTTCCTGCATCCACATAAAAATGCAGGTAGCTGGCAAATAAGCGCTGTATAACATCCAATGTAATACTGTCTAATGCCCCCCACTTCCCACGCTCCCTCCATTTCATTCAAAACACTATACCTTTTCAGCCTTCACTTCCAAACCCATAACCCAATTCTGTCTTTGGGCCTCTCAAGAGTCCGGTGGGTTCACTCTGAGCAATGCTTGACCAACGTCCCAATCCAGTTCATCCAAAATAGTGAATGACTCTCACAGTGGATTCAAAATTGGCTCTGGTTGGGTTGTACCAACATAGCACCGCAAACTGCATGTGCATCCGACGCTATGACGGCATCTGAATGTACATAACGCACACGCGTGTCATGGTAGTCTTCGGTGCTTTGGCATTGTGTCAACAGTCTTGTCGAGTAATGTGTAGTGGTTATTTTTGTCTCTCGTGTCCACCGTTGAATGTAACTGTTTGATGATGCATTGTGTAATCCTGATAATGTGTGTCTTTGTGTGCACAGGCTGGTATTGCAGGAGCGCCCGCTCGTGCCGTATCAGCGGTAAAGAACATGAACCTCCCGGAAATGCCCAGAAACATCAACATTGGCGACATCAGCATCAAAGTGCCAAATTTGCCGTCCTTCAAATAACGGCACTCCGATGACCCGCTGCCTGGAGATGTCGCCCAATGTTTAAACGTGATGCAATCTGTTTACCATAACCTCTTACTAACTTGTTTTATCCGATAGTGGAAGTACTGTCTGATTTAAAAAAAAAAAACCATCATCTTGGTCTGCTTTGTTTTGCTTAGAAAAATATTTTATGCATTTGTTGATCTGTTACAATTTTTTTCTATGCATTATCTATTCTGTTGAAAAATAAAGTATTTATTTGCGCACGGTACATTCCTACTCCCCTCGTGACGTTCAGCTGCTAAATCCATCTCAGTCCAACTGAAGTAATTTCACCAACTCGAGTGTTTACTTACTTTCTGAGAAGATATGAAGATTGATTGAAGTGTTGTAAGTTGCTTATGCCCCCAAAAAAGTAATGGGAATAGTCGGGATCAATAGTGTTGGAAAATGCATCCTTTGCAGTGCGTGTGAAACCAAATGAAACTTTGAAGATTATAATATTGCTGATTGCTGTCTCACAGAATTCTGATCATCTATCCTGAATTTATATTTTGTCTCTGTTGAAATGATTAGTTTTCTGTTAATTTTATTCTGCTCATGAATTTTGCCTGCCTCTTCTTTTACTACACAATAAACAGTTGAAACTGACAAGCTTGTTTACACTTTTTTGTTGTTGTTGTCACTCTTATATGCTAAATACGCTGTACCAGTTTTAACAGTGTACCTGCATGTCTGGTCATAATGCCAGACAGGGTAAAATGATTTAATTACAAACCTAATTCCAATGACATTGGGATGTTGAGTTAAAGAAATAAAAAAAGAGGACAATAATTTGCAAATCATGTTTGGCCTATATTTAATTGAATGTACTTCAAAGACAATCTGTCATTTACATATTTCATTTACATTGATGTGAGGGAAGAGAAGTACCTGAACATTTTTGACAAAAGGTGATTTTAAAACAAAGTTAGGTGCTTAGTATTGTTTCAGTGAAAAATGTTTACGACAATCCATACAGTCATAGAAAGTTAGGACCAAAAACGGGTCACCACGACGCTATTAATTTAATTATTAGGCAATTAGCATATTTATTTTAGGCACCCCTTTTCCTATAAGCAGGTCACAATATTGTACCATTTTCAATCACTCTTTCCGTTTTGCTTGTTCATTTGCGGTTTCCGTAGTTACGTTTTCAGAAAGTCATATTGCGTATTTTTACGCAATACACGATTAAAAAAAATAATTATTAATACACACCTATTCGTTTATTATTATTTTAAATGAGTAAAATAGTTATAAAAACCAAATGTAAACTTAAATTATTGCTTCTATCATATTTATTCAACGTATGACACTTCCGGATCCTGAGGCATCCTTGCGCAGCGTTGACAGTCACGAAAGCATCTTGTGACACCAGGAAGAAAGATAGAAGTGACTACAAATATAGGATGCTGTGACTCCTTTGCCACTTTGGTTCTCATCCCTATATTTGCTGGGAGTACAATGGCTTCAATTATTAAAGAAACACAGAGGTTTGTTGGCGCTTTTCCTACCCGCTTTAGATTGCGATTTAATAAGCAACGTCAGTCGTAGCTAGCCTTCAAGCTATCAAATCAAACATATCAGTGGCTTTACTCCAACAAAGTCCAACGTTCCATATGTCATGAAACATGGTAGCTCAACATGTGCACTACACTTAAAACGGAACATAAGTAGACAGTCTGTAGATGAATAAAAACCAGCACGACATAATGGGGATGTGCTGACTCTCCATGCCTGCTTTGCTTAGCTCCGGATAATTATCTTGTATCATACCATGTTTCGATCTCAAAACACTAGTATCCCAAATCCCCCTTTTCCATTGTCATAAATTGAAATGCTCAAATTTTCAGCCCCACTCTTGCGGCTACAAAAGCTCCCAGCACTGTGCAGTACTCCCAAAATCATCCATGCTGGTTTCTTGCCTTTTTCTAATCAGCATCAAGGAAGCGGTGACTCTCATCAATGCCATAGACGTGAACAAGTTCTCCAGATTGATCTCTCGCATCATCCAAAAGCTTCATCTGAAGGTATGGTCAGCTCAATATGTAATTTATGTCAACAAACAAGTGTCTTTTGGTACTGCTACCTGTGGTATTGGTACAGGCAATGAATGAATCAGCGGCCTTCTCTTACAGCCTACCCACTGTCAGAGTCAGTGACCGACATGTACAACTTAAGGTCTAATATTTGACAAATTGACTTTTGTTCACTGTTTTGGCTTTTTGTTTTCCTTGTATGTTGTGCTAAGCTGTTTTGGACTGTTTTTATTGTTTTGGACTGAGACATTCTTTGGCAGGGAGTATTGGCACTTGTGGGCGCCTTCACTGACAGCCTGTTTTCAGACAGCTCCCTTGTTTTACACTTTCCACTCTTTTTGTGTTGTGCTGGGTTGTTTGTACTATTGCAGCGTTTTGGCTTTGGATTTTTAATGAACAGGGAGTATTGGGGCTGTAGGACTTTTGCAGTTACTGTGTGTCTGTGTTCCTACGACCGCGAGGAGCTTTGAGTTCGTACCAACATGGAGTCAGCCAATGTCCATTTGGTGAAGAACACACATACTGCGGTTCCATGGCCAGATTTTGCATTTAAGACACATTTTTGCTCAAGATCCAAGATTGATGAATTAATGCGTTAAAGATTTAAGGTCCCATAATCGATGTGGTCAAAGTCACATTCATCCTTTTTAAAATGTCTGTTCAAATAACTTCATGGTGGTCTGGATGCTAATCATCTACTTTGGCTTTTCTTTGCAGGGAGAACAAACATTTAGCGAAGAGGAAGAGGAAAAACTTCAAACGGCTCTTTCACTGGACAAACAGGCTCTCAACTTAGTCCTGGAAACGTCCGCTTTCATTCTCGAGCAGGTAAGTGACATCTGTTTTACCACATTTGTGTTAATAAATTGTAAGAATGTGCATTTGTATTTAAATAAAAAAAAATCAATACTCTATATTATTGATGAAAATGTACAGTAATGTCATAATTGAATAAAAATTCACAGAATTCATGGCACTGCATCAATTCAACGGCCGCGGTGCTGCTTACTCTGGTCGGCCCACCCTGGCTACCAGGCATGCTTAGAGACAGACAAAGACAGATATACACTGCTATTAATTGAGACGACCCAACTCCTCTTAGCTCATCAGTACAGCAGTAATATTAGTCTTTATTTGCAAAGAATGAAGAATATTTGACTGTGAGTAGTAAGTTACTCATATCTCAAAGCATTACTGTATGTTTAAATGTAATTAATCGTAGTATGTTATGTAATGGCCAGCGAATTAAAGACTCTAAATTGTCCTGAGGTTTGAATGTGTGTGTCAATGCTTGTTAGAATTGTTTATGAGTGAAAAGTTGCCCACATTAATATTTTATGAACAATGCTTGAGGAGTTTCAAATAGTTTTAACGACACATGCAATGTTCACATTTGTCCAGCAGGGTTCACTGTTGCACTTTCGCTGCCGACTTGAGTCATTCTCACCCTTCTTTGGCTCCCATTTAGGCGGTGTACCATAATGCGAAGCCATCCTCCCTGCAGCAGCAGCTTCAGGGGATCAGCATGAACCCCGACAAGGCCGAAGCGTTCTCTCAAGCGTGGTCCACCTCTGGCCCTGAGCTGGTGGACCGACTAAAGCGCAATATCTTTGCCCCCAAGAAGGTGAGATCCATAACAACTTGAGTTTTTGACCTGAGAAAAGAACTGATTTTTTTCCCGTAAATCTATCACAGATTTTAGATAAAATAATGTAAATAACCAGCGCATTCAGTGACTCAAGGTGACTGATTTCATTTTAGGGTTGCAACTAACCATTATTCTAATAATCGATGAATCTGTCTATTATTTTCATTTTGGTTTATCCACACCTTTAATTGCTACATTACTTAAAGCATGCTCAGGGAGGACGGAATCGCATACACGACATTTGCTTGCTGCACAGCAACATGCTGTAATTCAGGATGCCTTGACAACGTAGGAATTTGCTCCACTCAATCGTTTTTCTTTGATCATGATGCTTTCATGGTCGTTCGAAGCCAAAATAGAGGCAAGCGCGTAGTCTCCGTTTCACTCACATTAGTTGGGATAGGCTCCCGGCTCACCCTCCACCCTAATGAGGACAAGCGCGACAGAAAATGGATGGACGAATTAGTATACTGGCATACAAAACATAGCGTTGCACTTCATCCATATTCATATCTGCTGTTCATGCAAATTACACTTTGCCCCATTACCCAGCAGGGTGGCCCTTATCAACACCATGCTGTTTATAATAACAGCGAGTATTCTCGGTGTGTGAAAGCTGTCACGTAATTTTTTTTAAAAGCCACTCTTGTGCTACCCTGACACTTGCAACAGTGCCGGCGAATCAAGATCTAAGTGGAAATAAAGTGGCAGATTGTGGGCAGCATTTATTGTCATTCAGACGTCTCACCTGATTGTGTTTTCACCCGTCATCTTCCTCAGTGACAGATTTGATTTATCAGCCAGACGAATTGCTTTCTAGATTAGAGTCTGGTAGGTCCCTGAAGGATGACGTGGGAATTTTTGAAACGGTGAATGAACCCACGTCTTGTCGATGTGTATTTTTATGGAGCAGCGTGGATGGTGTTCATGGGTGAGTTTTAAGCAATTTTAAGAACTGACTGTGCTTCCACCACATTTGCAGAGGTCCCCGTCAAAACTCTTACCTGTTAAGTTTTGGAAGGGTTATGGTGGAATTTTGAAGCGGTGAAATAGCATAAGAACGATCATACATCCTACACATAGGAAACAGAAATCACGCAGAGGTCAGAGGGTCCATCGACACAGGCGGCAGATCAATACCTGCCAAAAACAAGAACGTACCTGTGGTGTCTCACATTAAAATCTGCTTTCTCTTTCCTCTAAATCAGTGAGGAAGGATTAATCACCAGCTGTTATTGTCTCTGCCTCTTTTCTAATGACTTATAGCAGTTTATTAAGTCTTAAGGGGAACATATTATGGAAAATTGACTTTTGACTTTGACTAATTGCTTGTGTACTAATAGTTGGGTCTTGGGAGCACCTGCCCACCCATCGAGTCTGAAATTACACAGAGTAAATCTTATGTCAGCTGCCTCTTTCAGAAAATGTGTGTGTAAATGCAAGCCATTAAATTAGCCAGTGCTGGTTTTAGTTTGCATTTAGTGATTCATTTGCAGACTGGATGCAGAGATGTAATGTTCTTCTATTCTGGAGGGAGTCTCCGAATCTCCTAAACTTTATAAAGTCGTTGACGTTTAGCTTGTCCTTTTTTTTGTTATTGTTGGTAACAATACAGTGCTAACACCCGACATAGATGTGCTCACAAAACTAGCATATTTCAACATTTCTAATGTTTGGGTTTTTTAAAAACACAAATGGTACAGCAGCATATGTAGACAGACAATACAGCAATACTGACAGTAACGTATTCTTTATCCTCTGCGAAAAATGACTAATATGACTGCAACTTACTGAGTCCGTTTGTGAAACTCTGCTCCATTGATGTCTGTGTTATACTGCCACCCGATGGTCAAGAGAAGCACACCAAAAAGGATCACACTGTAGGGCTGGAATTCAATCGTTAACGGTGATTTGTGATGCGAGTGTTTTGAGTTGTGAGCGTGGTTATGGAACAAATTCAAATGTCTGTACTTAGAGACACCAGTCAACAAATGTTGACTCAATCTTTTTATCAGTGATGCAAATAAACCTTTTTCAACGATTTTTCGTGTTGATTCCGAATCTGACCTTGTTTTTCTCTGCAGCAAAATAATAAGTAAAACTAAAAGAGAGCATGTTACATTTTAATTAATAATTATAAATATAATTCTAAAATTAATCACCTGCCATGACTAGCGTACCCTGTTTTTAAGATTATTCCCTTATCGGCCTTGTCATTAGTTACACCTGCTTCATCTTGCCGATTGTAATGACCTCATCATTCGAAACAGCTCTGTGTGCAGTGAAGTTCTAAACCACTGCAAAGTACAACAATCATGAATGTAGACCGATATTGTAAATAAATACCTCTCTGACAGTTATTAATGATGAAATGCTGAATCTTTCACTCAGCTTTTTGTATTGGTTGGATGGTGCATGCGTGTTGTGGTTCATAAACAGCACTGACATGCACAAATATATTACATTGCTCTCTCTGCAATTGCCTTATGTTTATTTACAACCCCGCGTCTTATTTTCACTCCACGACATTTATTTTGAAGTCGACTTGAGGATCTATATACACCACGTTGGCATGGAAAGTTATCACTTAAGACGATCACTCACGCAAATGTGAATCTTGTTCCCGACGTGAATAATGTGCGAACCGCAGCTCTTTCCCACTTCGCGCCGGTCCTGTGATGCTGCACATGCACCCACAACCAATAAGTCACACACGGTTTATCATGAGCACCTCTCACTGCGTGATAAAGTTGCTTTGACTAAGTCCTGTGGATTTATCACAGTGCTGCGTGAGGAGTGAGAAGGAGACGGAAGATGCGCAACACTGAGTTTTAAGTCCACGAGGCCCAACTTGAATTACAACTCATGTCGGAGCAGAAGCAACATTTTACGCGCGTGTATTCATGATTGTTTGATTGATTAAAGACGTGTGAGGAATTAAAACTTACTCAGCCTTTAAATGGCCGTAATTGTTCTACAATGGCCGTTAAATGTTCCTGATTTAAGGCAGCACATTAAACTAGGAGTTAGCTTCACAGGTTCTGGTTTCGAATGTTGGCTGCAGCTTCAGTGTGTACAGTTTGTATGTTCTTGCATGCTTTTGTGGGTTATATTCTCCAATTAGTCCGGCTCCTTCCCATATTGCTAAAACATACAGCCGGCGTTATTTCAGACTTGCCCCAGTCCATAACAGGACACAATTTTATTCAGTTTGGACCAGTGAAAAATATACGTTCTCCTCCTCTTACTTTGTGTCCCCAAAATGCCCCTCACCTTCTTTTCTTGGCTTCGTGGTGGTCTGGGGAACGACCGAAAATTGCTTCCGTCGGCGCTTAATCTTTCATTGCTTCAAAGTTAGCGTCACTTGTCAGTTCGCTGGGAAAATGACGGACGGACCTTCCGTCTCGACTGGCGGGCAGGTATAAATGTCCACCTCTGCATGTTGAAATCATCGATGGCTCGGGCTAAACAAGTAATCAATTTAGGCCCAATTTTAGCATAACATCTAACTATGTCACCTCCGAGGCTAAGGAGGGGAAGTGCTCTAGAAAACGGAAGAGTAAATTACTGAATTATGTTCACGACCGAAAGCTGTATGACAGATAAGGGATGGGCATACAAATCGATGAATTGATCCTGCTAGTTGAAGAAACGCACTTACCTCAATTAGTCTGTGGTGTAAAGAACAATATGCTGTTGCTTTCCTACAACTTTTGCTTGGAACGAGAGCTCAGAACATTCATAGAGCGGGAGAACGTCATATTGTTGATCTGACTGACATTTTGAAGTGTGTGTGGTTTTTTTAAATGCTCCCTGTGTTTTTGTGTTTCCAGCTGGATTTTGTCAACTGGCAGTTGAACCTCCAGATGGCTCAGTCCAGCCAGGCCAGACTCAAGTCCCCCAGTGCTGTGCTCCAACTAGGCCTCCGCAATGAAGACTCTCAGGTGGGAAAGCACACCAAGTACCAAGACGACATCATCCATCACTTTACATTATCCCTCCGCTTCACCCATCCGCCCCTCCTACTTGGCTAATAGTTGTTAATCCCTCTGGTGCTTGTTTTGAACCATCAGTAGATAGACATCTGGTTCTAGAGTAACCCCGCGTTAAGGTCCGAGGTCGGGGAGCTTGTTATCTGAAACCTCCACGGCCACGTGTTTTAAATCGTACTGAAATAGAGGCCTTGTATTTCCTGAGTCGAATTGGTCATGTGTTTTATTTGTGCGATAATGTCTAATTCCTAATGATTCCCAACTATTCAGTCGTACTTTATTTTAGAAAAGCTGCTTTTTAAAAATCGTCTTACGTCTCAGCACTGTGAAGCATTTACTGAACTGCGGAGTACCTTCTTCTGTTAGCTTTTTTTTTTCTCAAAATGCAAGCTAAAGCAATTTAGTTTCCCTTTACTATCTTGTTTCAGCTTACTCGTCAAGTGTTTCATCCTCCCTTATCTTCCCATAGAGAATGCCGGCTCAGATTAACCATGGAATTAAGTGGGCTATCTTTGAATATGGGCCTATAGGCGCATGATACGGGGGGGGAAGAAAAAATATAGGTTTTGCAGTGTCTTTATGGATGCGAGAGAAGCAGGATTTTCGTGTTTACTCGAGGCTAGTAAAGAAAGCATTAATTTATTTAAATCCACTTACACAAGTCCCCTTGTGGGAGGAGATAGCTGGGGGCTCAAAAACTGCTCATTTAAAGCGAAGAGGGCTCAACACAAGAAAAAAAAGAAAAATAACACCAGAGATTTTCCTTCTTACTTCTGCAGAGGGTGCTGTTGTCGCACAGTTGCTAAAGCATGCTGGGAGGAAGAGCTATTCAATTATTGTCTGTTTTTAAGTCTTTCTTGAGGAGCCATTTAAAATTCGCTCTTTTGAGTGGTATACACTAATTGAACTCTCCACCATCACCAATAAAGTGAAGACTGCAAAACAAGAGGAAGTGGATATAAAATAGTACTTTAATAGCAGCTTTAACCCTGGCAGAGATTGGTGAACATTGAGGAACAGCGCAGGGAAGACGAATAGGACAAGAGGGAGTAAAATACCGTCGGCCTGTGCGGTATTGATTGTTTGGTGCGGAGAAAGTTTGGAGGGGCTGCCATCTGACCAGTCACTTGCTTCATTAGCGCTCTCCCTGAGGAGAACCAGGAGGGAGGAGGAGAAATGCCAGGTGCTTTACTTCTCCTTCACCAAACAGTACAAGACATCCAGAACAGCTGCACATGTCGCACAGAGGATTTAGGGGCGAGGATTTAATGGACTCCCTTTCAGTATATGGGAAACCATTTTTATCCTAAAAGAAATAACGCTAATTAAGCAATACTATCATAAAACACTTTCTTGTAGTAGCATTTTAATATTCCTAACTTCCGTACAATTACGTGTAAAAGTGTATAAGATAACCACTGTCAGTATTCATAATAAACGGGAGGTGAACAAAACATGCAATGAACAAACGTGCAATGAAAAAAACCCAACATATTGCATGCATCCAATAGCTGAGTGCAGCCTCCCCGTCGTCACAGGTGCCATACCTGTTGCATTGAAGCTTGAATTGTTATTTTGACAGAGAAGCAACTTTTCCAGAAAAAGCCAGTCAAGTTGTCTGGAATTGGTGAAGAATAAGAAAACCACATGGAGACGCGGTGAAACATCACCATGCAGTTAAAAAAAAAAAAACACAAAACAAAAAAACTGACAGAGGATGGAAAAGAAGGTGAAATATGGGGGAGGTTTTGTGTGGGCTTCTTTTGCATTTCCCTGTGGGCCTGATGTAGTAAGTTAAGGCAGCACTGAATTTTAATATGAACCCTTGCTAACAATGGCTGTCGGGGACTTTTTCCCATTTGTCAAAACAAATCCATCAACCGTCTGTCTCTATATGTGCCTTGAAACTCAAATTTGCAATCTCGCTGTGCTGTGGTTTAGAAGAAGTTCAAAGAACTAAACACGCATTAGGTGCCCACTATCTGGTTACCAGCGTGTGTATCATTTCACAAACATGTATATTTTTCCCCTTTATTTCACATCAATGCGCTTGAATGCTGCTTGGAATGGCCGAGAAAAAACATACAACAGCGATGAGATTATGGATTAAGGCTGGGGGGGAAAAAACAAGTGAACAAGATTGTTTTTCTCTGTGTAGATGTTTGCTTTATGCTGTACTGCGATTTTTTTTTTTTTTTTTTTTTTGCACCCTGGTTTTTAATTGCCACGACTGAAAATGCTGATGACTTTGACGCCATGTTCCCGGCACATTAAATGCCGTAGGCCCAATTGCATCTCATTTTAGCTCCACCCATCTGTTGTAGGATAGCTACTTCCAAATTCCCTCGTCGCAGTTTGTCAGTACAAGCCTTGGAATCGGCTACTTCAAACCATGGCTGCATTTCAGGCATGGCTCCTTGGGACTTTTTCGTGTGTTCTGTCATGATGGGCGTCCACCCAATTTCATGTCGATTTTTCCAACTTTCCAGTTGGTGCTAGTGAGTGAGTTTTGCAGGGTCATGAACCTGGAAGGATACAATTTTTGGGCATGCTGAGGCCTCCCAAAAAGCCAATTAATTTGTCGGAAGAATAATTGTGAATTCCCTAAGTCCCCTTTATGATGTGAGCAACATGTCCCTTCTCTTGTTCAGGAAAAGAATGGAGGGCGCAAAATATGTCGTTGGAAGTCACCCCAGCTGAATGTTTCTTGAAACGAGTGCAAGGGTACGCTAATAGCGACTCTCACGGCTAATTGCGCTCATTCATACATTCATCACTTTTGAATGGATTTTATTTCTTGCAGATCAGACTTGAGTGGTCTCTGTTGACTCATTCACATTGCCATTATTCTACCCTTCAACTTCTTTTTTTTAATTGTAGCCTCAAAAGAAATCATAAAGCAAGTATTCGTTTCCTGTGTTTTTGGTTTAGTCGTGAGTGAACGTTTCCTTTGATCCTTCTTTTTTGGTATTTGTCATTTCAAAGTTGTGTGTGAAGTTGTCCCCAGTTGACGACTGAAGTATAAGCCCACCAATTTGAGTTTGAAGAGTACAGCTTTTTTTTTTTTCCCGCCTCTCAAAACATCAGACATGAAAGACTGTTTTCTTCTTGTGATTGAAAATTATTTTTTTTTGTTCTGGCGTACTGCAATCAAGAGTGGATGCTTTTTGTTTGAGATTACACACACAAAACGTGCGTCACGCACACGTACCGAGGTTGAAGTTTCTTCGCACTTTGTCATGTGGGCCGCAATTAAATATTCCATTTTGACTTTTGCGAGAGGGGGTGATGTCATCACAGCCTTTCTGAGCATCCGGGGGCTGTCTCACGTCTCTCTCATCAGGTTGCGTGCTGCGTTTTGAACTTACGTAAAGCCAAGCTTGTGCCTCCCACACGCGCATGTAGTCCCGATAAACAAGGCTTCCCGAGGAGATCCGGGCTTTACATTCTTATTCATGGGATTACATGGCCCGATCAATATATCGGAGAGCTGCGATGGAAATGCTACCACTTTTAAAATCCTTCGCACCACGCTGCCCACCAGCCAGGAGGGACAAAGACTGCTTTGTTTTAACTTCTACTTGTCTTGCTTTACATGTCCCAAAATGCTTTGTTGCTTTGTGCGCTTTTTTTTTTTTCCTCAAGGGTCTCTCCCTTCTCTGTCTCTTTCTTCATCGGTTTCCCACTGGTGATTTGTTTTTCCTCCTGTGGGATTTGGGATCCCATTCATCGGGAGCTCATTGTTGGGCTCTTATCCTCTCCAAACGGATGGCCCCCGAGAGCAGAATGGGGGACTGTGGACTCCCTCTCGCCGTACTCCTTGTCACCCAGGTCCTCGCTCTTTGCCATGCGATGATGTCATGGCTTCTCTTTGCAAAGGAGAGGGGTCCCATTGATTCTCTCTCCCGAATACATATCCTGTATATCTCAGCCCTTCCTTCAGGCCTCTCTAAACTCCGCTCATGTTTTCGCCAGCCAGTTCCTTTTGCAGATTCCTTGGCCTCTCCAAAGGCGCCTTGGGGATTTGGGGATGTTTGGATGTTGTTTAGTACATCCACCGCACAGCGCTTGACACCCACGTAGGAACGCCATCAACCCGCAAAGCCAGCTCCATTTAAATCTCATTGATTGAACGTTTCTCTTAAATTCTCACTGCAGAGGTTTTATATCCAGCCTGTTTTGTCGACACCCACTTTGTCAAGTAATCATTAATCCCTTAAAGCGGGGTGTCGTTTAGCCGGTAGCGATGATAAGAGAGTGCTTAAGACTTAATTTTTCGAATGTGAACGTGTGCCCCTAAACCCCCCGTCCCCTCTTTCATTGGCGTTTATTTTTGAAAGGCAGCCCAGCTCTCGGCTGAACTATGCAGCGCTGGGAAACCAGGTGCAGCTGAAACAAGGCGTTCTGATTGCGGAGGCATGGAGCCAAATCAAGAATCAAATCCATTCATTGAAAGCTTGATCGTCGTATGGCGTCACAGGAAGTAAAGGCTGCATTTTTTACCCCCTAATGGCACATATAAAAAATGAGATTGCAAATAAGTACAGCAAGATATATCTTGAGCATAAGTTTACTTTATCTCAACAGTTCATGACATATCGATCAAATCAGTTTTTCATTTGTGTTGGGACGAGATAAAAGAATTGAGTTGAGGGGCTTTCACTTCTTTTGAGGTCAAAGTCACGAGCCTTATCTCCCTGAGTGCCTTCGTGGACTTCTTTTCTACAATTTGATACTTTTTTGGTTGGATATTACATCCAGACGCAACAACTTGTCTTACCTCACTTCATGTATTCTAACTACAGTGGCCCTGAAGGTGAGGGCCCATGCCACTTCAGGTCGTAGGTGAGCTGCAGCTGTCTTTGTATGAGAGGAGGGGAACACCCCCCGCCCTCACATTTAGACAGCCATACACGTTCATATTCGCACCTGCAGTATAGGAAATAGAGTTAGCCAAAGAAGCAATTTTTTTCATGCTGTGGAAGGAGTACCCAGAGAAAACCATCATGAGCAGAGAGGATATATGATTTGTTTGGATTATGGCCTGTCCATGACCTGCCAGGTTTAGTCTAGTTTCATCTTTATCCCCCCCCCAAAAAAAAAAAATTGAATACAATCTCACACACGGACAAAATGGTGCAGAAATTACAATGTGATGAAATGTCGACAGGCCTCTGGAGGCGGTCCTCCTCCTGCGCCTCCTCCTCAACCCCCTCCTACATGCATAGCCTAAAATTCTTCCCACTCCTTCCTTATGTATGGGAGCGCCAATGTCTACATACCTTGGGGGCATAGGCCGGCTGCCTTGGCGATGTTCTAGCTTTGCCTCATACTGGGAAAGAATCGGGCCTTAGTTTTTGAATAGCAGCCGTTACTCGTTTGGGGCGGCGACAATGTTTTTGCATGCACTCACATCACAGTTGCCCAGGACACCCTCCAGCTCAGCCCACTCCAACCATGCGCCAAGCCAATATATTTGAAATACATTCTGTTTCAAGATGCGAGCCTTCACTGAAGGTCTCGAGTGCCACTTATGTGAGAACCTGGCACGCCGTGCTTGTTCGGGCCCGCGCTGCAAATTGCTGGCTGACTTTGGCCTTCCTGAAGACACCTGACTCACGTTAATAAAATTAATGTTTTTTTCACACTGCTTCTTAGTCGCATTGGGCAAATGGGATGCAGAGGTCAATGTGGTGTTTTTAGGAACTTCTACAAAGTTGTGGCGGATCTTGTTTGTTTCATCTGTCGCTATGTCTGAGATCTGCGTCGCGCCAACAGTACACATTGAAGTTAGTTGGAAATCAGCAGCATATTTCAACCATGTAGTTCAGCTCATTTTAGAACACATATGTTAACATTTTCACGATAAAGGGCACCAAAATATCCAAGCTGAGCTGTCACGTTTATCAGGACCCTCTTTGTTGGTATTTTTTAAGGCAGCTGGAACAGATTAATAACTTGTCCATTCATATCAACAGGGAAAGATAATTTGCGTTGTGAATAGAGTAAATTAGAAAATAGGAAAGGATTGGGGCCCGCTTAATGTGATTCATCTCACCTCAGTGTCTCCACCCACCATCTAGGTAGTGTGGGAGGTGTGAACAAACAATGTGAAAACACGAGGCTATTTATGGACTATTTCGCAGACCGGCTCCACCTATCAATCACTTGCTGTCTTTTTCTTTCCGTCGTTGTTTTTTGATCATGACGTTGTCTTCATTGTGTTCTTTTTTTTCCTGTTCTTTGTCAACAGTGCGAAAGAGGCAATTTTGAAACATCACGTGATAACTCGTGCAAGAGATTTCTTTGTGTGATAGGTTACGATTTTGCCTCAGCCCTTATTTACAGCACTCAAGTCTGCCGGGCATCTGACTTGCTGTCGATGTTGCTGTGGTGACGCTTCAAAGCTGAATTGTCCATTCTAAAGAATTATTTTCAATTTTGCACCCTGCCTTCCCTTTGCCTTTGGAGCACTCACTTTTGATGATTACTACTTTAGTGGAAAAGGATGAATGAAAAATGCATGCTCGTGTCACATTAATATTTATATTGTATGCTGCTCTTATGAAACTGAAAGGACCTCCCAAGCTGCCATTAGCTTGCCATCTCTGCAGTAGCAATTATTTTAAAAATATCTTTTAAGGTTCAGTTGCGACACAAGATAAGATACGATAAAATAACCTTTATTGGTTCCTCAATGGGGAATGTTTTTAATAATATATGACATCGTGATAATTTAAAATGGATTCTGATCACCTGAACGGAGAGGTACTTCTGCCGACCTCTGATTTGTTCGTATTTCAAAGCCAATTTTCCCATAAAACAAAAAAATGGAAGATTAATTAATGTTTTCCAGTGTCAAATTGCCATTTTATTTTTCTAGAAAATGTACTGAAAAAGTGTTAATATTTTAACATTATTTCTTGTCATACATGTGTGAAAATAAATTTAGCACTGTAAAATCCATCAATCCATTGTTTTCCCTATCGCTTGTCACCATTTGGGTAGCTGGCGAGCCTGTTCCAGCTGACTTTTGGCAAGAAGCGGTGCATACACTGGACTGGTCGACAGTCAGCTTGTTGGAAAAGTCTTAAAAAGTGTGCATGTAAGCAACAGAGTTTTGTTTATAAATGTATGCGATTTCCATTTGAGTGATCTAAAACTGGCTAAACAAAACCAGAAAAGTTTTGAATCTCTTTTTCTGTGTGACAGTTTCCCCAGGCATCGCACTGAGGGATAAAGCCCATGACAATCGTTGTTTGTGTCACGTTGCCATTTTCCATTAACTATAAATGGTATTTTAATTAGGACACATTAATTAATTGGAATAATGTTGAAACCGAGGGGCTCCAAGGAGCCTTTTCACACTACAGCGGGCCTTGTGAAATAATCATAACGTCTCAATGTGCAGAGCATGTGCCCACTCCAATCCAATACCCCCACGTGCATCGGTTAAGCATCGCATTTTCATTGCAGGAACACAACGCATGAAGAATAATTTAATTCCCCTTTGTGGATGCTTTAGGATGACAAAAATCCGCCGGGCAACAGGTACAAATTTTCAAAGTTATTTTCAAGCCTGTTTACATGTCAGCCGTCTGTTTCGTTATAATGTGGGTCAGAGGAAACCCATCAAGACGGAGAAGAAAATCTTGCTTGCTCGTCATGTAGTTGTCAGCCCACCTGTCAGTCCGTTTTCTCGTTTGTAGCATCAAAGTCTCTGATAACTCCCAGTCGCTCGCGCCGCGGCTATATTTTGTCTGAAGCTTTGGGACCTGTATCAGTTCCTTTGTGTTAGATAGGAGCCGAACACTCCATTGTTCTTGTCTGTGCAATCAATTATGGATACAGGAAGCTGCTTCAATATTACACATGCTAGCAGGGCAAAACACTTGGACATACCCGCAAAATGTCAAACACTGTCACGTGACAGAGATGTTTCTAGCTGCTCAGGTGTTGCCTTTTAGAGTGATTGTTTCAACATTAGACAGTATGGTTTTGACATCTATTAGAGCTATTGCGCAGAAATTCAGTGTAGGTAATATAACAATTTGGAATATCAAATAATAATAAAAACAAATAAACTATTGATCTACTGAGCAGCAGACATCAAACAGGTCAGCCAAGGGCATCAATAGCAGTTGATGACAAGTGTTTTGAGGTCTATGAAGAAACACGCACGGATGGGCAATATCTTGTCTCTCTGAATCTGTTGCATCTTTACCGTCAATGCCCCCAGGTTCACTTCCCTCCATGTTCATTTTTTTTTTTTTACACCTTATATATCCCCAGGATCTCAATCAGCCAAGATCTTAATCACCTTTTTTTTGGTCATCTGTCATCATCTGTGCAGGTTGAAAAAAGTAACAAGCCTATTTTGTCCCAAAAAAAAGGAGTAGAAAATACAACCATCTGATCTCAAACGTATGGCGGAAAAATAAAAAGTCATCAGAAAAATAAGTACCTCCGTAAACATCACGTACAGTCACAAAATATTTGTCCCGTACTTCATTTCTCTTCCACCACTGCAGGTATTGTCACGTGTCAGCAGTACTACTGCAGTTAAAAAAACAGCATCATAAAAGTGACAGCTTAAAGAGGCCTGAAGGCTGCACCTCCATCCCATAATGTCCCCCCGGGTGTTAAATCTGGAGCCTGTTCAAAGATAATGGTTCGGAGGTGATGATGAGAAGGCAAGCAGGAAAATCGCCCATCTGCCTTTTCTGATAAGTGCACGTCATATGTTTTGCTTTCCACCTTGCCCAATCCGTGATAAAAGTGACGACAAAATAGCATCTGCTCGTCGATAACATATGATTCATTCTCGCCGCACCTCTCTTACTGGCCGTCGGTCGTGCGGCGACATCGTAGGTACTTTCTTAAATGTAATGATGCTCCTTTTAATGTCTGGACAAATTGAGTAATGGCGGGTGCTGCTCACCGTGGCAGAAGTAATATTCCCAGCCCATTAGCCGGGGGTCTCGACCGACTTCTGCACGGCCTCTGATTCCGTAATGATAAAGGAACGGAGGAATAAGCACTTTTGTTATCATCTCCATTGTCACATCCCATACAACCGCAGCCTTCTATTACTTTGCTAATAATAGACACGGTCCTTATCGCTTCCATCACCGTCATGTTAGTAGAGAGAAAGGAAAACCAGGTGGCTGTGCACTACTGACAAAACATATAAATGTTGGAAGTAACAGACGATAATAATAATACAAATAATATGACGTGCAAATTATGCAAATATATTTTGAGACCTTTCTGTAATGTTAATGCATGGCACTGTCACAAAAGAGAGGGAGCCATTTCAATTTGAATGCATCTCAGGTGATACAAAATTCATGCGGAATTTGACTCACATTTTGTGGCCTCTCAGGGTTCACAAAACCGCACTCGTCACTGAAACAACCAAAGGATGAATTCTTTGCGTTTTACATTTTCTTTGGTTTTCTTCTGGCATTGAATCCAAAAAGATGAACCGCTCTCTTGCCTGTCAAGGATTACGTCTGCTTGTCTCGTTGCTTTGCCTTTTGTTTTTTTGCTGCTGTTTTGTGATCCCAAATTAGTGGTCAGAAGAAGAGGAGTATTTATTGGGTCTGTGAAGGAGGCTCTCATTGACAGCAGTACCACTCTGGTGTCAACATGCAGATTCTTTCTTAGTCCTCAAGACAAGGTGCAGAGTTTGCACTTTTTATCATATTAAACCCTAAATGGTCTTTAGCTGTGCAGCCGAATATGCTCACTGATAGTATTGATGACCTTCATGTGTAGGTGGTTTGTTTGTGCTGAACAATGAAGTTAATGTAACATGGATCCATGTTTGTGTACATTCTAGATGCAGGGTGTTGATGCACTATCAACCAATCTCTTTTTTCTTTGTCAATTATTTGCGGATTTGAGGCAGGGCTTGGTCCCTCTCCCGCATGAATGACGATGGTTCACCTTAATTGTATTTTCTTGATTGTATATTGGAAAATGATTGGAATCAAAATTAGACCAGTAACATGGAACATATATAACTGTAAAACAAGGGCAAAAAATGTAGTATAAATATTTCTGACGGGCATGACACAGTGAACGCAAAGTTTGCGTGTCAAAGCGAGGTCACTACGTGGGTGCAGATCGTTTTTTTCCAGTTTCCAGCAGGGGGCTCCTGGTAAAGATGGAGTTCTAACAAAATAGAAGAAGGTAGACATTTGAGGAGCACAGAGTTTTTCCACATCAAAGCTCCTAGTTTCAAAGCCAGAATCGATGCTTCCTCTGAGCAGGTGCAGCAGACTCTGATGGTGAGGGAGGCCAGGTGGAGATTATCCGAGGCGTTGATGTGTTTGGTCAAAACAGCACGCAGGGGATGAGAGACGGCTTCACACGCATGCACGGGAGGAAGGAAAGGATCCGTCTTTCTTGTTGTTTCTTCAGGCTTCAGTTTGACAAGAAACACAAGTTTGGCAATGTGAGAATTTCCTTAAGTTTCTTGTCATTTTGGCCTTGCCTGTCAATTCATTTGAACATTTGCGCCCATAGTCCGCGATGTGATTTCATTGAGTGCAAAAGTATCACTGGGTTATTCCACCACTTTGAGCTCTCGCACGAGCTGTTTCTGAGAGCTGTCTTGACTTCTGCACTGTCAAAATAGCTCTGCCAAATGTGAAGACCTTGAAGAGACACACATCTCCACACGCGCACACATCTCCCTGACATTTTGAAACGTGGAAGATTGCAAGCTCACACTGGCCTCCCGTTTTCCATCACAAGTACACATAGAACCTTGGCCATCCATGTGTTCTCTTTGTAGGCTGACTTGCTGCTATTTGGATGACGAACTGTGTGTGCATCGAGTATATACCATATGCGAGGAAAAACGGCAAGCGTGATCACTTCCTTTCCTCGTAGAGTGCGAGAGAAAAAACATGTCGTGTCGTTGATCACTTAGCTTTTATTGCTGAACACACATATTTTATAAGATGAAATTTGTGTCTGCATATATCTGCATATATATATATATATATTTTTGTTTTTGTTTTTTATTCAACATGATTTTTTTGGGGGAGTAAATATGTTAAAATATATTGATTATCAGCTGTATGATTTTTCAAGGTCAAACTACTTCTACTCTAAAGCTTCACATTTGTCACATTTTGGTGAAGGGGGTCACAGTCTAATGCGCAAAGATTGGTTTCGTAGCATCCCCCTGACAGGTGTGGAATGCAAAAGCCCATTCAACGCTTTTAGCAGCTGTAATTATTTATACTGTAAAAACACCGACAACTGCACAAGCTATTATATGCGCTTCATTGCCTTTCAAAAAAAGTCACGGCAGTTGATTTCTGCATCACATTTCATATTCATTCCCTGAACGTAGTCGTTTTCCATCAACATCAATCTCGCCATCACATCATCAGGAAACTACATTTTTTGGGAGGTCTGTAATCTTTTGAAAAAGTTTTCTTGTCTGTTATAAATAATAGAGTGAGAGTGCTAAATCGCAAGGTGAGAGCCTGTCAAAATGACTGTCACTCGTTTGATGATTTTGGCCTTTTAAACTGCAAAACACTGAAAAGTTGGGTCACGGGTCCCGGAGCTTGACAGAGGGGGAACCAGTGCCACTATTCTGTCATAATCAGCTTCAATCAACGTTCAGAGATGGCTGATGTACATGTGAGCTGCTTGTGTGCCATATGCGCATATTGCAATGCATATTCTTATTGTGTGGCTCAGCAAATGCTGAGCATTTGTAAAGCACAAACTCTTCTTTTGAATCACAGTTGATTGAGCTGTCGTTCCGAATCTTGTGGCAGCTGCCAATATCTAAAACCGCAACTTTTGCAGGAAATGAATTACCACCCTTAGGCGTAGAAAAAAAAGTAGTGTGTTTCCGGTAACATGAAATTTCAGCATAGGGTCGGTAGGTCGGACAAAGTTTTTTTAAAAATATTTTTTTCTCCCTCCCTCCCCCATCAAAAACGTAAACAAAATAAACATAAAACATAAAACAAGGAGACATTGAAACCAGTGCCGGATGCTCGTCTGTCAAAGAGGGGAAGCCCAATTTTGGTCGACATCATAAAATGTGTCCGTTTATTTATACGTGAATTGGATTGGATTGGATTGGATTGGATACATTTTATTGTCAAATGTACTGTATGTGTAACATACAGCACAGATGAAATTTCTTCCCTCTCAACATGAAACAAGAGGAGCCGCTGCGGGTGTCCGCGCCGCCATCAAAAGAAAAGTTAACAAAAAAAAGACAAAATAACACATGAGACACAGACAACCGTGCACTCTTAACCACTTTCCTGCATACACTTTGTTGTCTGAAGCAGTTATAGATGAAAGAGGAGCGAATCAAAGTGTCCTTTTCACCAGTCGTCATGCTGCAATGTGCACACGTCTGCTACAAGCTAAATTTGAAAGCAACAAGAAGCTGTAGCATCCGTTAACGAAAAAGAGATTGACTCTCTTCTCCTGTCCCATGTAAGTCCGCTTCAATTCCAAGCCGCGACTCCCAGTTCCACATACGCATCGGCGCTCTGCGCTGACGCTCCTTTCTTCTCATCGTCGGCTACTCAATCCATGCATTCATCCAGCCGCAGACTGTCCATCAGCACTGACCTTTTCTCTGAACAAAGCGGGGCTGTGAAAATGCTGCCTACTTCAGGTGCAAGACACAAGCGCACCGGGGATGTCCAGCAACGACAGTCAAATGGCGCCGACATTCCTCCCAATCAAGAAATCAGTGCTGGTACGCATGTGCTGCCGAGAAGGCGCAACCACCAAGCACAGATTCTTCTTCTTTGACGAATGCCATGGCCAAAAATGCTGAAAACAGTCCACATCAGGTCCACACGACGTAACAACAACACTATGTGACAAAACAAGACAAAAACACAAAAAAACCCCACAAAAAACGCAAGGCTCTTGAAGAGCACTTGCCGATGGCGCGAATTCTACTCTAGCTCCGTTCCTTTTCAAGAAAATGATCTGTGACCCTGTCATACCAACAAGGCGTCTTTTCCCGGTACTTAATTAATGTCCTACAACTACAGGAACTACAATAAAACCCCACCAGAAATAAAATATTAAGTTGTCGCTAGTTGTTTGTTTACAACAAAGAGTGTCGCTAAAATGATTAGGAGAAGTCTCCAGCTCAACTCGGAACAGATTGCGAGTTGAAAATTTGCTCGGACGGATGCCTACACTAAAAGCTCGGTGACTGGCTCATTTAAATGTCAATCGAACTGGCACACAGGCTCAGACAGATCATCCAATCTGATGCAGAAAAGCCTGGCGTCCGGTACCCTCCCACTGCCATCCAGTCCCAGAAACGCTGAACTCCGTGGGCGGGACAAAAACCAGCTTGTATCCAATGACTCGTCTCCGTTCAAGGCATTGGGACAACCTACCCTGAACTCACTTCCGTTTAAAGCACAGCGAAGCTGCGGGATGAATGAGAAGGGAGTCGCATCGTAACCAGTAAGAAGAAGCTGATTCGGAACAAAAGATGAGCACTTTGTAGCGCATATTTAGTCAATGACATGTACACACAATGAAATCCGAGAGCAATCGCCATTGATTGAATCCCCCACTCGGCGGCGAGAGAGTTGAGTACCCGGCGGCTGGGTGTTAGAGCCATCTATGCGTCCCGTTTCCTAGACGGCCCGTGGTGTTCGTCAAATAGTTTGTTGAATCTTTTCGATACAGCAGTGGATGCTATTTTCTTAAGATTATGGTGCGAGCATGCGACTGCAACTCACAAAACGCGGTTTAAACTGTTGTCGGAGATCGTGGCCGCCGCCATGATTCAATGTTGTTGACAGACGACAGGGCAAACGACAGCGCACGCTCAACGTGAATATCGCGAGAGTTTGCACCAAATGTAAACGCTCTAAATTCATCTTTCCTTTTATTATTTATAATTTTGTCTGTGGTTTTATTGTTCTTGTTTTGATTGTAAAGTGTCCTTGAGTGTTTTGAAAGGCGCTTATAAATGAAATGTACTATTATTATTATTACACAAAAATGTAGAAGGTTTGAAAAAAAATGCCGACCGTAAAGTTTTTTTTCGAGGTAGAAATTCTCGGTCGGTCGGGTTACCGGAAACACACTACTTTTTTTTCTACGCCTTACTATCAACGTATCTGAACTTCTTTTGCTCACTTGGTCGTGCGTGAACATGAGGAGTGACTCATCCATGAGCACCCCAAGTATTCCTCGGGGCCTCCCCATGACTACCTAACAGACAACAGGTAGATATCAACAGTAAGTTTCAAAGTCATTGCTTAACCCTGCCATTGCCAGAATTTTTTATTTTTGGCGGCCTCATACTCATGCACTCGCCCCAGGCAACCACTGCACTTTGCGCGCCGCTGGAGCTTCAGGATCAGCTGTGCCCTGAGTTGCTGAGATAGCATCGCCCTTAAACGCCCCAAATTCTTTCCTGTGGCTGTCTCATTTCAGCCATTCAGACAGCCAAATGTGCCGGCCTCATCAAGGTGCTCAGGCGTTTGCCCTTTTCAATAATTCATCACCAAATTTGCAGGGTGGAGTAAAGGTTTGTCAGTAGCAGCTTCCTCTACAAAGGCGCGTTTCTTCTAATTGGAGTGACACTCAGGTCCCTCTTGGTGACGCCGAAATGTCATTAGCGGAGGGGCCAAATGCCACGTGCTGTTTGAGGTTAGGCCATTGATTGGAAACGGCAGTGTGAAACGTGGCTCGTCTGACATGGAGGAAGAGTTGCCACAGCTGTCTTGCGTCAGGCACACAAATTCGATATCCGCAGGCACAAGCACATTCTTGATTTCTTCTATTATATTATATCCTCTGTATAGTTTCCACATGACGTCGCAGAACCTCGGCAATCGATCCCCGCGGCCATACTTTGGGGCTAACAAACACTCGCGGGCCAGTGAGCAAACACGAACGCTGAGGAGATTGCGCGTTTGTAGAAAGTTGCTTTTATTTATTTATCGATTCATTCATTCATTCATTCATTTCCGGAACGGCCTCGCAATGGTAAACGAACGCACCATTGGCGGTTGCAACAACAGGGCGAACACGTACGTGAAAAAAAGCTTCTTCGGAATACCTGTCGTCAGACGCCACAAGTGTGAACGAACAAAGGAACACATGGATTGCAAAGATGAATCAAAAAGATTTCCATCCAACGAAATAAACCATCGTGTGTTTTGACCATTTTATTGAATTATTGGAAGATTGTTAAAATGCATTTTACAATAATGTAACCATGATGAATTACGTTGACAACGTAACATATTAAGTAAACATAAGTCTTACAAGATGAGACGAATGACTGAGATGAGTGGACCCCTTAGATGGACACACGAAATGGCGCTTTCTCACGAGATCACGTAAACCCGTGACATCAGTGAATCTGTTCTTTACTTCCTGTTTCCCTGCATCAGTTTTAGTTGGTGCAGTCCACACATCACTAATCTAAAGTAACCGAGGGAGTACGAGCAGCCCCATACTGCCTTCTGCCATCCCCCGACTCTGCATAATGCAACACTGGAATCGCAGCAGTTCTTCTTTTGGTGCTAATTAGCGATTATACAAATGCTCACGCTTGTCGACACGCACAAGCGCGTGAATGTGCACAGGTACAAACATGCAAATACACCCACAGCTCCATGGAGCGATTTAATTACAAAGTCTAATTCCTGTGTAGTTGTAAATTATTTATGAAGGTGTGTTGATAAAGTCGCGTTGACCTTCCTCTAATGATGCTCCTCGCACGCATGCGCGCACGCGCACACACACAAAAATATGCACTTGTAAAAAGTGCATCGGGCTGCCCTCTAAATAGCCCCCCAGCGGTGACTTAGCACTGTCTCGACTCCTTGAAGGTTGTATTCATTTTCATTTTAAACAGCGTGCTGTTGATAACCAAATAGAATTGATATCTCGGCCCACAAACAGGCCATTGCTTTTGCGTTTTTTTTTTGGGGGCATTATGCATTTGACATGAAAAGACTTTTGAAGATGCTTGCCTCAGTCTCTCAGCTCATTCTTGCATCCAATTCAAATGTTTTTTTTGTTCAAATGATGGCCACTGGCAACGATTAGGCTCCCATAGATCTTTTCAGTTCGACACAAAAAACGATGTGTATTTTCCCATTTGGAAGCAGTACACACAGGACAATGGCGTTAAGATGACAGCTTGTCAGATTGGACAGAGTGCGCCAGTGGTGGTGGGTGTGGAGAAATGATCCTTATTGTTCGGTGGTACAAGCGTCAGATCCCACTTGTTCATGTAGGCGTTATTTTCCCTCATGTTTCCGCGGCTTTAGCTCCTTGTAAGGTAGTGTAATTGTTTGAAACACCCAAGCCAGTGTGTATGAACATGGATCCTTGTAGGTAATTTCAAACCTATCCTTTCATTCATGCTTTGCATCGAAATTTGAGAACTTAACAGTCGTCGTAGTCCACGTGGCATTTTCTCAAATTTTAATCACGAGAAGAAATAGAGAAGCCATTCAAGATTCTTGATCATGGAGGGAAAGGAATAGAATGTGTTCTCAATCCGGATCTGAATTTAAAAAAACGAACAGGAGAAGCAGTCCCAACACGAACGTCAAAAGAATAATAAACATTTCATTCCATGAAGTTCAAAGCGACGAGCAGCAATTCAAAGCAGAAAGACTCAAGCTTCAACACACGCGTGCGTCAGTGTTAGCGTTGAATGGTAGCAACTGTCGAGTATAACTCGGACTTGGTAAACACCCCCCCCCCCCCCCACCAATCGTTTGCTTGTATATGTTTGCTGCCTGGGTGACCGAGATTAAAACGATAGTGGTGCTGCAGATGGCCAATCGAGTCATCACACCTACAGCGCCTGAAGTTGTCAACAAGCTGCGTGTCTTTGCATGTTTTGTCTCCCTCGCTTTGTCTCGCCCTCTTGTCTGTGTCTAGCCCGTATTTTTTTTCTCCTGATGTGACTCATTGCGGAGTCTAGATTATAAACTGCCTTGAAGTGACGAGCGCAAATCGCACTTTTGTCAGGAGACCTTTGCCACAACAAAAGGAAAACAACAACTGGAAACATGCGTCATACTTCATTCAGTTCAATTCAAATGTGCTCATTTGGAAAACTGACAGCTTGTAAATTGGGCCCAATCTCAATGTTTTAACCTGATGCTCTGCGCCAATTTTGCGGAAGGATTTCGGAGTTATGTTTGTTCAGCACAGTTTATATACGAGCAGAAGCTTTGTCGGAAAGCAACTCCACCCTAAAGCAGAGTTTTGCGTGAGGCTTATGAGCCACGGCGTTTGCTGGCATTTGATTCAGTCGGCTTGGAATTGCGCGTCGGACTGCCATTGTGACTGCCACGGGGCTGATAGCAGCGAGCGGGGTTTACGGTGTGCTGTTTCTGCAGCCATGCCGTAAGGACCTGGGAAGCCTCGATAAGACATCCGGGCTCTGGAGCCGCTAAAAAGACACATGGAGAGCGGAACAAAGAAAGAGAGGAGGTTAAAAATAAAACTCATCCGCCAAATGGGCGTCGCTCCAAAGTAAACGCTTTCTTTTTCTTTTTTTTTTGCCATTACATTAAAAATCGTCACAATCCTTTTAGTCACAGCTGGGATGGGGGAAGCCCTCAAAGGGAAGACAATTAAGCACATACACAAGCCGGTTTTAAGGGTTAATCTTTGTCGGGGGGGATTGAAAGTCAGTTAAACCTGTCTAAAGGCACGTTTCCGTCTTGCCGGTGGCTGTTTTACTCACTCACTTTCAAAACTCTACGACAGGGTTCTCAAACTCCGGCCCTCGAGGGCCGCTTTCATGCCTGTTTTTAGATGTTTTGCCTCCTCCGACACCCTGCTCGAGAATATTCTGAATTAGATGGCTCCAACATGAAGTGATAATTTTGCGTCCTAAACCTGTCACACTGGATATCGTTTATGTCTTTGCCTTCGCAACACTGTATGGCTTCAAGGAATGGCGCCTCACTTAATTCCTCAGTTTCATGTCAAAGTTCAACATGGAATCGCATCTCCACTGAGGCACTTAAGTCGACAGAAGTCATCAATTTTTGAGAGACACGGCACACAACCTTGACTTAAGAAACGAGAAAACCTTTCATCGGCATTTCCCTATTCTGGGCCTCACTGAGCTTCCTTGTGCCTTCGACGGAGAGTAGGGCTTAATCTCAGAGGCCATCATGGTTTTAATATAGTTCAAGGTGACATTAATGTGTAGTTGCATATCCGCCAAAAGCACCTAAAACTTTTCCGGAATTCTTTTACTTTATGATTTAATCTGATTTTGCCCAACCTTTGCGGACCTTGTATCGGTCTGTCGTGGTAAAGAAGGAGCTGAGCCAAAGGGCGAAGCTCTCAATTTACCGGTCGATCTACGTCCCAACCCTCATCTATGGTCACGAGCTATGGGCCATGACCGAAAGAACGAAATCCCGGATACAAGCGGCCGAAATGAGTTTTCTCCGCAGGGTGTCTGGGCTCTCCCTTAGAGATAAGGTGAGAAGCTCGGGCTTCCGGGGCATCCGGGAGGGGCTCAGAGTAGAGCCGCTTCTTCTCCACAGCGAGAGGAGCCAGATGAGGTGGCTCGGGCATCTGATTAGGATGTCTCCTGGTCGCCTCTCTGGTGAGGTGTTCCGGGCATGTCCCACTGGCAAGAGACCTTGAGGTCGACCCAGGACACGCTGGAGAGACTATGTCACCCAGCTGGCCTGGGAACACCTCGGGATCCGCCGGGAAGAGCTAGAAGAAGTGGCTGGGGAGAGGGAAGTCTGGGTTTCCCTACTAAAGCCGCTGCCCCCTCGACCCGACCCCGGATAAGCGGCAGTAAATGGATGGATGGATGGATGGATGCCCAACCTTGTGGAAATGCTGGCAAATACTTATTTTTTTCTGTTGGAATTGCTATTTCCAGAAAGTAGCGAATTAGTAATCCAAGCAAGACCCCATTCCAAATTTCCTGAAAGCTGTTGTCGGCATTGCCTTTTGTTTTTCTGTTTGTCAGAGATATGCACGATATGAACAAAATACGAACTCAGTTTAAGTGTAGCCCTTGTGTCAGGAGTGTTTGAATATGGACGGGTATGACAGATGGGTAGTGGTATGTTTACGTGTTGAGAAGGGTGTGCAGGTTCTAAAAACAAGGGCTGATGGATATCTGAAAGCTCCGGGTGAGAGGCAGTTTAGAGGCCAACAGTGACGACGTGACACACTGGGCTTGTTTTGGATTCCGTCATGAAAGACTGCAGGATAGCAGTGGAATATGGATGACACCTGAAGCTTCTCCCTTTACTCCCCCCCCCCCGCTTGTCTCTCACTCAGACTTTGTTTACTTTTTCATGCGTCAAAGATAAAGTACACTCAAAGCTATCATATTGTTAGTGAGATGTTGAAAGAGGCAAATGGAATCTAGGCTACTGCACTGGGATGAATTTCGTCTCTGATGGCACGTAGCGCGGCTGCGTGTAATTTTAGGAATGTATTGCTTTTTGGCATGCGGGTAGCTCCTGCATAAACCTGACATCTATTTGTCATGCAACTTTGTTTTGGATGGAACTAAATTGATGTTGAGTCATAGGTTATAGCAAAATAAAAGTGGCGGCTATTCCATTTTATAATAACCAATCATCTAGTGTGGTATACATAAATATTTAGTTGAAGTTGAAAATGCTGAAGAAAAAAACAAACTATTTTGTCCTGCTCTGCTTCCTTTGGACATCTGCATTATGCACATATGCACATAAAACATTTTCCAAGGTTTTAGTAGGCTGAGACAAAGTGAAAATTCAAACTAATTACACTTAGTTCCAATGAAAAATGTCATGCCTGGCTGTTTTTAATCTCAATTTGCAGCTCCGGGGCTGATACCTGAGACAGACTGCAGGCTAAGCGGAGGTGATGCTTTCACATGTCGTGAAACTTCACAGCACAGTTGGAGCTCATTATTCTGCGACTCGGTGTTCAGTGTTCTGTTCTGCCTGCAAGCAAAGGACCTTCCTGTACGGGTCATTTGTTATTGAAGCCCATCTGTAGCTTTGCTTCACGATCGCACTCCTGCTTAGCAAGTGCTCATCTCATCTCTGTCGCGTGTTTCCACTTGTAAATCTGGTGTTTGATGAGCCGAATTCTAGTTAGTCGAGACTAAAATTAGGGCAAACAGACCCTCACTGAAGTCCAGCTTATTACTGATGATTTGTGTCCATCGCCCAATTCTAAGTCTGACCTGGCCTCTTTCCTTCAGATCAAAGGCTCGAGTAGTCCGAGGTGAGCAAACCGGAGTTGAAAAAGACTCCCGAGTTCGTGTGGCATCATTAAGCCGCATTTCGCACAGATAGTCCTTCCTATGAAATGTAAGTGTTTGTCATTGCTTCGTGCAGAGCCCCGAGAGATTCATTGTGGAGTAAATGACACCGCCAAACTTTGTGCAACCATCCCTTCACTTCGATGGCATCGTGTGATACCTGCTTGTTACTTTTAGATGGTCGCATAAAGAATGATTGAACGTGATCCTTTTTCTAGCGATATAACATAATAGGCCAACAGAGTGAACAGATTGTAAGGCTGGCTGCTATAGAATTTTGATTGTCTTATTATACAATGGGGAGTCATTTCATGAAGAGGGTGAGATTAGTTTCTATTTAATTTGAGGTTAAGTGGAGATCACCTTCCTGCCATGCCTTGAATGAAATGACACGAAAATGACAATGTTTGTATTCAAATGAAGACACTTCAGGTTTATTTGATAAACAAGGTGATTTCCCTAATTAGGCACTTGACAAGATAATGAGCTTAGAGCTTTGTGCTTCTATATTTTTATTTTTGAGTAGATAGATATTATAGAACATATTGTCAAGAAAACTGCGGTTGTCCTCTTTGCCCTGGCGAACTGGGAGTTGGGTAGTTCCATTTTGTAGGTGCAGGTGGAACACAAGAGAACTATCACAAGCCAGTCTGTACTTAATGCTGCAACAAAGTCACAGTGTAGCCGATGGAACCAATGATCATGATACAGCTGGACACAGTCGCGAGCATACAAAATGAGGGCGGACAGAGGTGGAAGTATGTCCAGCATATTTATGAACTGAAACAATCAGAATGAATTATGTGCCAATTTTACACTGCCTGTTTTTTTTTGTTTTAATTTTTTTATATCTTCCCTGAGAATGAGTCCATCACTCCCCCACCACTTATCTCTAACTCTTGTCTGTGCCAGCTTTTTAGACTGTGAAATGGAGAGCGGTTATTTTCCCCTCTTTTCCTTGTATGTTAATGACACGCTAATCTGTTCCTGAGCGAGTGCCTTAATGAGGGCGGCGCGCCCCTCACTCCGCTGGCTAGCGCCTGTTAAGCTACCATTATGGAAATAGCTCGGTATCATGCATCGTTCTGGGACCCGCCTGAAATGTATGCCTTATTTCCACTTTTAAAGTTTTCCTCTCTCTCTTTAACAAGGCCCGGGTAGTTCCTTTGAGGGATGAAGCGCGGATAAACAAACATGGTAATGACGAGTATGGAGAGAGGCTTTGCACATTTGGAGGTCTGGTGGTTTTCAGATTCTGAATGTTGCTCTTGCTCATAAATAGGCACATTGGAAAGATTTTTGGCCATAGAGGGCATGTGACTTAAACCAAGCATCTCAAATTCACCACTAAGCTCATCTGACTTACAGTTAAAACCCCTGTAAAGTGAATTCAGATTTGTTTCGAAATACATTATACATGTTTGAATTGCTGTAAACATTTACACAGACTGAGAACTATGCGGCACTCAATTGTGGAGATGGTATGAAATATTTTTGTTTTCCATTTCAATTTTCCTGATTTTTGCCGGGCATGGCGGGAACGGGCTCAAGTGTTGCACTTGGGCATGAGTCGCTCCTTCCACAATGATTAAGAACCAGGGTACGTATTTTTGGTTTAGTTGTGCACCAATTGTATATTACATTCATCTATCGTGAGAAGTTTACATCCCTTCATTCTCCCGCGTTATAAAGACCCTCACCTTCTTGTTGGACCGCTAACTGTTCGCAGTCAAGCTAGCCTGCTTTCAGTTGCTAGCACTAACTACTCCTCAGCTAGCATGGTGCCTTAAAGGGAGCAAGGCGTGAAAAGGAAGAGCACCAAAATACGTGGAAAAGCACGTGGAGTTGCGATTTTCAACAGAAAACAAAGTTTTCTGGAAAAATTCGCCTGCGTGTGAAAAATAATTCTGCCACAACGTAACCTTTTAGAAAACTGTTTGAAATATGTTTCGGCCCCTCACTTCAGCAAGTGAGGGGCTGCTTGTAATAATGGAAGTACAAATTATTAGGAGTGTTTCACATGCAGGTACAAGGTCTGTGCATGTTCTCGTGACTCCTAATTTGGCTCAGTAGTGTGTGGATAACCTCCACTTGCTGGTATGCACTCCCTCCATCATCTTTCACCCATGTTTCACCTTAAAGTGAGAAATGGATGACGCAAGACTGACATCACCATCCGAAGATTTATATGGAAAGACATAATCGTTTTATTAATTTGTGTGAGTCTAGGTCAGCCCAGCCTCGATATGAAGCGCCGGTGCTCGGTAACGGCCGACTGGCTGTCGCTTGCTTCACGCTTGAAATTTAATTGCTTATGGTTTGGCTTCTACATGTCCCCCATCACTTGATTTGCACTCATCTTCAACCGAATGAAACATATGTGTGAAGGATCCTTCCTTGGGGGACAGGGTTTGTACACAAACAGCAAGCACTTGAGGAGATGTAGGGCAGATTGCATCCATTTTGAAGGTGGCGGTGAAGACTCAACTAATTGAAAATCAGGATTTGCACATTGTCGTCAATGCACGCGAGCGAGCAACTCAAATGCACTTCTTGAATTTGCAAAAGGGGCATTTTTGGATTAAACAAGTGCGACTGCAGTTTAAGGGCGCGCAATACGAGTGGGAGTTAGGTAGGCTCATGGGAGAAATGGAGACAGAGCGGTAGTTTTTCTTGCGATGTGCAGCTCACATTTACTGGGCGGGCTGAAACCTCATGATTCCCCTTAAGATGATGAAAACATGCCCGAGCCCTGTCTGACACTGTCTTAAAGGTTCTGCTTGGGTTTAAAGACTTAGGGGAGGCTTTTGTTACATATTTTCAAACCCGTCCCGTCACTAGAACAGTCGTTGAACAAAGCAATTTGCCAGATATTGTAGAATATATTATGTGATAATAATTGTCAAGCTTAGGTTGATGGGAGTGCTCGTTAAATCTTGGGAACGCTTAATGGGTTTTGCCTTTTTCTGCCTGTAATCTGGATTGCTATCCAGGGACACCAACGGAGATTTTACAGTTATTTATTTTTTATTCTGTCTGATCAAAAATCCCGTGATTGGCTGTCATCCAATCTAGCGCGTACCCTGCCCTGATAGGCTCGAGCTCAGCTACAATGCGAAGAAGGACAACCGCTGTCGAAAAGGGATGGACGGATGATTATAAATCACGCATCATTACTGCGACTTAAAACATTCCGATTTCTCCTCAAGCGGCCTATATTGGCTGCTGGGTCATCACGAAATCGAAAGGTTCTGCGTCAAAAAGTGCTGAATATATCCCATACCGTATTTCACTGTCTGACGGGGACCTATAAAAGATTAAGAAAGTGCCGAGCATTACATTATTAAAGTACTTCAATGATAATGTTCATATTTCCAGAGTTTCTGGAGGAAACCGTGTCATAAGGCCCATGGAGGTAGTTATCAGTGGAGGCTTGTTGCCTGTAAAGCCCCTTGCAAACGTTCACCCACTGCATTTGTCAAATGACGCATTGCGGATGAACCCGGGACTCTGTTTCTATTCAACTTTGACCACAGGAAGGGGGGGAAAAACTTGAGGAGCTGTCATAAAACCCTGGGGAAGGGGGGAAGTTTCCCATGTGGGTGATTGAAGCTTAAACGCGGGGGAGAGCAAGTCGTCATCGAGAATTTGTCAAGAAAGTTCAAAGTGCTTGCTGGCTTCAACAACAACAACAACAAAATATCCTTGTGGCTTTAACCTCAATGAGTTGAGTTGTGCGGTTGAGGCGTGTCAAGAAAGTTCCAGGACTGGTGTGACAAGAGCGATATTTCAAAACCAAATTCCACATTTTCCCTTCACCGCGGGGCAGATGATCAACCAGCACGTCTACAAAGAAATGCTGCGGCATTACCATGACAACGCACCCACTCACAACGCCCTGAGCATCTGACAGTTCCTGGGCGAGAAGAACATCGACATAGAAATGCCACCACGCTACTCACCCGAGAACGCTGTGTGTGACCCGTTTTCAAGACCCGGAATAAATTAGTAGGGCCTTGATGACAGCGCTACGATGGCTCCTGGAAGAAGAATCCTTTCAGGTGTGCATGAAAGCCTGGAAGAGAAAGCTGGGAAAGTGCTTTCGACTCCAGGGAGATTACTTCCAAGTGGAAAACTTGTATTTTGTAGTCTGGATTTGAAATAGATGTTTTGTGACACCAGCCATGGAAATTTTCTGACACACATCATATGTGTGCGCATAAATGCTCATTATATTTTGCATTTTATCCACAAAGAAAGCGACTGCGATGAAGGTTTGGATTAAGAAACATGACAAAGGTTGTGCTTTTGATGCATCGTCATTATTCATCTCAGATGTTGATTCACTGCCGCACAGATGGCAGATTTGCTTAGTGCTTGTCCAAAGCGATCTGACAATCATCAAATTTAAAGATCTTCAAGGCAATGATGAAATACTGGCATGTAAAAATTATGATTTAATCACTTTCTGCTGTAGAAATTTGATCTTGTGGGTTCTTATGCAATTGGATTTGAAGTCATATTATACAGCTCTCAAATTAGTGTTCGTAATGTTTATTGAACCGCAAATTCATTCATTTGTTTTCGACCACGAATTAAAAATAGACGGTAAAGGCCTCGAGAATCGCTCGAAATTTAATGCAGGATGCAAGCGTAGATGGCTCAGAGGATGAACGGTGTGTGTATGGGTGTTGCTTTTTCTTTGGCTTTTTATGACACTTTTTATGCCTCAGACTAGACTGAGCTGAAAGTACTTCCTGTTATTCTTTTTTTTCCAACTAAATAATGCTCCAACATCTGGTGGTCCAAAGTGGAATTACACCAAAAATAAACAGGAGGCAGAACAAAATAGTACAGAAGGACAAAAAAATAAAAGGTTTGGGAGTGTTGCTATAAGGAACTGCGTCAAATGAGTTGATTGGTCCCATAGCGTTTTACACATCTCTGGTTGTACAGATGTGCGAGATGCATGGTTTACACTTCTTTTTCCTCCGTCAAGACTCAGTCTAAGACCGGCGACTATAATTATTTCTAGGCCTCTTTAGCTGTTTAACCCTTTCACGGACAGCGGTTACTACAGTGGACAGCTTATTATGTTATCAGGTTACAGGGTGTATAAAAGGGTTAAAATCTTTTTAAAAGGTCTGTTTGACCCTGGAACAAAGCAGTTCTCTCGCCTTGATTTGGAAGGGGGGACAAATCCAAACTATTTGGATGTTGATTACAATCCTTGACCTTCTTGACCAATTTTTGACCTCCACTACTCACTCATAGATTCATCTTCACCAAGCCACTGGTGCAGTATTTCCGTATAATCCATCATCACATAATGCATTCGGTTAGACTAGATCTAATGAACTTATGGTGATTTATTCACCGTCTGCACATTACCAGCCATCAAAAGAACACATTGAGGAGACCCGACTGCATAAATTTCATGAAATTATTCCAAATGTAACAATCAAATTCTTTCCATAATAGAACATTAGGTGGCTTTTACGAGCCTGATGAGTGCCCACGGTGGCTGTTCATGAATAACTTCTCAAAATGTCACAAAAATGCCCCTAAAACATCCCAGATTTCAATTGTTTGTAAGTTAAGTTGTTTAGTTGACTAAATAGTGACTTTGTGTTTTTTCTAGTTGTGGGTCCCAGGAGGACACAAAGGGTTAGCTGTGTGTCCACTGCTCTCCATCGGGAGAAAAAAAAATCTCTGACTGTTGTTCAGGCATGCCTGGAGGCAGTCTGTGCGTGTATCTGCATCCTTGGCTCTCATGTCTTTCTGCCATTCTTGTTCAGAGTGGCCCACGGAGTGCAGACAATTCCTGTTTTTGTGTGTGTGTGTGTGTGTGTGTGTGTGTGTGTGTGTGTGTGTGTCCCCTGCTGTACTGTACTGAATGCATTCAGGGGAACAAGGCGTTGTGAAAATCCCACCCTTGCCCTACCTAGTGACAACCATCTCTGTGTGCAAGATGGAGAGTGAAGACTCCATCGTGTCACAACTGCACTCTTTGTCGGATCACATGATTCTTATTGTTCTTTTTTATTTCATTAACCGGGAAACTTAATGAGCTACCAAAGGCTCCCAGGCAAGATCACTGACACGCAACATTACTTCTGCCAACTTGCAAGTACATGCTGGATGTAGTGACTCTACAGTCTTTAAATGTGCAGCAGGCGCATTTGACTCGAGACACGAGAACATCATTATATGGCATGCACAAATCTAATAAGCGCAACGAATGATGTTGAATTGATTCACTATCACAATGTCTGGCGACTTCCTCCTATGTGTTTGATAAATGTCAGTGTGGATTCCGTATTTTCCGCACTATAAGGCGCTTCGGATTATAAGGCGCCCCTTTAATGAAGGGCCTTTTTAAAAATTGCTTTCATATATACGGAGCACCGCATTATAAGGTGCATAGAATAAAAGCCACAATAGTGACTCCTTGCCAAAGGAGTACAATACAATACAGCTTTATTTATACATAGCTTTCGCAACCACTTTAGCGTAACAAAGCGCTTTACAGAACATTTAAAATACTACGTCCAAGAAATGAGAATATAGGTCCATATAAAGGGCGCATCGGAGTATAAAACGCACTGTTGCCTTTTGAGAAAATGTAATGCTTTTAGGGGCGCCTTATAGTGCGGAAAATACGGTACATATTCTTCTTGTTTGTTGAATTTGTTGTTTTACTTAATTTACGCAAACGTTTTAAAAAAATGTGTAAGGCAATTACGCTATTAGGCTCAGGATATGAGCAGCATAACCTTACACACCAAACTAGCTTAATTTTCCGAGAGGGATTACTAAAGTGTCCATCCATCCATTTTCAGCATTTTAATTTATCAGGGTTGTCCCATCTGACTTTGCAGTATACCCTGAGCCTTGACCTCAGAACTATGAGGCAGACATGTTTCTAATCTACCAATCCAGTTATCCCCAAATTCTTCCCTCAAATTACTAACAAATAATTGTCCACAAATGTCTCAGTAACGCTGATATTTGAGTTTCAGGTCGAACCAATTGCTGTAGTCACCACCTGATTGAGCCACTAAGATGCATGTATCTGTGGTTAATGTGTTAACCGATACTTTTGATGTCAGTCATGCGAGATGCAGGATGGAAGCGATAGTGTTCACCTCACTGGAAACACGAGTCAGGATTCTTTTGTCCCTAACCTCCACAGAGGATGTGGCGGACTTTAATTTGGGAGGTGATTTGATAGTACATGCGCGCATAAGCAAATGACTGCTAACCGTGGACACGCTCCAAGCGGGCAGAAGGCGTACAGGTGACCTCATCCCTGGATGAGAAAACCCAATAGACAAATAAAGAGGATGTGATTTGTTTATGACTTGGTTGCTACCTCCTGAGCCTCAGAAATCATCTCTGTTGAGAAAAGGTTGTCGATTGATCTGTTGATGTGTTTAATGAAGGTGGAGTAATTTGTAAAATTAGTTCCTTTAGTAATTCTGTGCTCTCACAATATAGCATCCAGTTAGTGGGATCTGTGCTCATCTTCTGTCAACTTGCTGTTTCAGTTTGGGGTTTGTTGTTGTGTTCTGTGCTCTTGCCTCCCCCTGCATGTGGACATATGCCCTATTTTTCCCACTAATTGGTTCGCTGTATTCACGCGGGAATACGCAGCAAGGCAAAGGAGGGTGGTTCTGCACCCAGAGCTCATGCCTAACTAAGTGTCAGTTCACAGCTGTGTTATGGATGGACAGCTCAATGATGGCCTGTTAAAACAACCCGTCACTTAATGCATGAGATGAGGCGACGCTGCTGCGATAAAGGAATGCAATAAAGCGAGAGTGCGTTCCTTGTGATTGGTGGTGAGAATAGAGAAGGTATATAGCGAGCCAGAACCACCTTGGAGTCAAAAAAGACCTCCCATCATGTTTGTGCAGCCAGCAGGCAGTTATTGTGAAGCGGCATCTCGTGTGTGACAGGAGGGAGGTCACGGGCAGTCAGTCATTGCATGTCATTGTGTGTGTGTGTGTGTGTGTGTGTGTGTGTGTGTGTGTGTGTGTGTGTGTGTGTGTGTGTGTGTGTGTGTGTGTGTGTGTGTGTGTGTGTGAGAGAGAGAGCTTGAGCGTAATTGTGTGTATGAGTGAAATTTTCAAGTTACGAAACGTTTCAACAGCATATTGCCTCTTGTTACGAAAGTTTGGTTCTTCGGTTCTTTGGACGGACTACGGAGAGTATCATTTGAATGTGAGGGGATTAGAATATAGTCTTAAAATTTGGCTTCACAACTGCCACTAACAATTATTTTATTAATCAATTATTCTGTTGACATTTTTTGTCGATTATTCGATTAATCAGATTTTTTTTTTTTAAACATGTTTTAATTTTCAGCCCTTTCATTTAAAACAGGACATTATTTCAAATTGAGACTGCGTGAAAGGCACCAAAATAAATGAATTAGGATTCCGTTACTGGTTTTGTTCATAACTTGTCAATGGATTGATTACATTTTGCACCTCTAGGTGGCCTATTCCTGATCAATTTGTCAGGCCGAGAAACTGTCTGCCCTGACCCAGCTCGTGCTGTCTCCCATGCAACAAACACAATGTTTATGTTTTGTCCTTGTTTTTTTTTCTTCCCATTGTTGCCAAGATTCTTTCGGTCTCCCCTGATGTACAGCGGCTTCCAATTTTCCCCCCTTCTAAGCTTCTCAACTTTAGTTTGCTTCCTGTTGTGTTTGAGTTTAGACAGGCATCAAAGGGCTTGTCAGAAAGAAAACGAAAACTCGAAGAGGAATGAAGATTTCTCAGCGTTGGAATGTTCAAAGCCAATTTATTCCCAGATGTTTTTCTCTAATGAGGTTATTTGAGAGATGTACCTCATCGCGTCGACTAATATCATACGTCGATAAGTTTGGCGAAATCTTCACTTGAATATTGGTTTTCAAACTTGAATCCAGTTTTTGTTGTGCTTGCATCCGCGCTGGCTGATTCAGGTTTTTAAATACGGAAGTTGATTGACACTTGCCTGTGCTTGGCTTTGACAGCCCTCATTTGTTATTGTCGACAGGCTTTGAGAGAATGGCTGACGTTTTGAGGTTCAGTGTCTGTCACTTTGTCGTGGCTCCAGCCCAGCACTGATGATGAGGGCACCATTTTAAAAAAGAATGTTTTTTGTGGGTCCATTCAGCAACAACCCCTGCAGGCGGTTTTTCAGGCTGATTCAGACCTCGAAGGTCAAGGGATACATCATACCAAACAATCCTAAAATATAGCTGCTGCCCGCAGTGTTGACTCAGAAAGTCATTGAAAATTCATATTGTGGATTGATATCTAGAACCCCCCCACCCCCCAAAAAAACAAGAAAACAAGAAAACAAAAAAACGAACTCAGCGACGTGTCTCCCAACACAGCCAGGAGAATCAAAGACCTCGTTGCTAATCAAACTGAGATTTTGTTTTGGCTCATTTCAGCTCTCGGACGAGGGGGCTCAACTTAAAGTGTCCAGTGTGTGTGTGTGTGTGTGTGTGTGTGTGTGTCTGTTCAATGCAGTCATAGACAGATAAATGCATCCTGGTTCAAAGCTGCCAGGAAAGGGAAAAGGGTGTCTTAAGGGCGTCAAACTGTTGACATTAGAAAGGTCGCTCACCTTCCCATTCTTTCATCTCTTTCCCTGATAAGATGTCTCCTCCAAGCAAAAGTCAACACTGTCCAATGTTCACGTATCACCTAAAATGTTCGATGCACCAAGCGCTTCCAAAATGTCCATTTTCAAAATATCTTCCCGCAAACATACATCTCACACGTTGACACCGGCGCTGCTCAATTGAATGAATGTTGCTTTGTGTCCACTCTGTCTGTTTTTTTTGCGTTTAATGGAGTGACCCAACAGCCCCGATACTCCCTACTGATTTCGAGGTACCAACACGGGCTTACCGAATCATCCAGAGCCTAGCGCCGAAAACACTTGCTTATAAAACATTGATTCTGTTTGTGCCGTGAACCACAACAGACCATGTTGTTCGCTGTTGTCTCGGAATGATGAAATTGTCAAAATGTCTTCCTTCTTTTTGAAAGTTTGTTTTTGCTCCTGTTAGTTTCTGCTCTCTAATATGTTGGGATTCCCTCAGCATGTAACCTACATACAAATGATATCCCCCGACTTTTCGGCGCGTTCGGAACACGGATCCAAGTGAATTAATGATGATCATCCTGTCTTCTTTCTGCTTTTTGGTTTCTCCATCCTTCCAGTTCTCAGGGATCAGTTGGTCCCCACACAACTTTCACTTCAGCAAAGGGTGGGATTAATCTTGATGCATTTGCTTGCATGACAAATTGATGATGATTTGTTTTGACTTTGCATTTGCTTCGTGCCGCATTTATAAGGACAGATTGCAGAGATTTGCCACACATTGTCGAGTATTGATTGAGTTTGAAATGTTAATGAGGGTTAAGACGAGTTGTGTGGGTAAGGGTAATTAAAGGGGACCGTTTTGGGATTCTGGTCACCTCAAATTTCTTTGAATTTAATTAATTACATTTTTTTTTGGGGGGGGCAGAACTAATAGGAAATAAAGAGTAAAAGACTCAAATTCAAAGTGTGAAGTAAGTTAACAAGTATCGTTGAAGTAGAGAAACTGTCTTCGTTTTAATGAATTTGCCTTTATTTTAGCTTACGCTTAACCTGTAAAACCAAAACATCGATGTGTAATAAATCTGATAGTGTTTGGTGTATTACAGATTAATTTATTGCATGTTGTTGTTAAAAAAATATCACAGGAAAATCGCGTACTAAATCACAAAAACAATATTGAGGGAAAGTGTAAGTTGGTGGAATGTGGGATCAAACCCAAGTACCCGACTGCAGGCAAGTTTGACTTAAGACGTTCTACTGTATAATCGTATAGTACGGCTCTCCCCAAAATCAGCAGAGTGCAATGTGACGTGTGCGAGTGTGTAACTGGTAGTTGAAGGCTGCGATGATGAGCATGACGCGCCCTATCCCCATTAGTGTTAGCCTAGATCTGTCAGCGCCTCGTTGCCTTCCTCCTTGGCAAAATCCCGGGCCTTGAGGAACAACGCGATGAGACAAACACACACGCTTGTGTGTGTGCTGTATCTGACAAAGACAACACTTTCTGTACGCACACCCCAGCTGTGCCTGGGCAGTCTCGCCAGACTGTTATCCTCCAACTCCTCTTTCTTTCGGTGTGTCCGATTTTTTTTTCCGATCTTATTTGCGATGAGCCACATGTCAAAATAAAAATCAATAAAAATCAATAGCACCGCTCGCGCAGCCCCAACGATGTCATTTTTCCGAGTCGAGTCATACACAGCGGCACAACAAATTAATAAGTCGCGTTGCAGAGGCTGTCCTTGCGGCGCTCCCTCTGCAATCGCTTAATTCAACCATGTCCTACATTCTCCCTCTGCTGTGCAGCCTCGAGTGTCTTCGGGGGGCTTTGATAAAGAGATAACGTTTTCTCCCCCATGCACACTCCTTTATGAACTTTTGACATTGCCTCTAATTAATATCTCTGCCATTTATTTGCTGTGACATTGCATCTCCCAGCACCCAACCACCCACCTAGACAGTCACTTAGTTTCAAGCCTGGAAGTCATGTTTGGTCTCCAAGCTTGCAAACTACTAGTACTGGCAACTGATGTGTAGGTTTTTTCTGACTTGAAGCAATTTGTCCTTTGTGTGTGTGTGTGTGTGTGTGTGTGTGTGTGTGTCTGTGTTTTTTCCCTCCAGTCTTGGTGTCTTGCCACTATTTTGTTGCTTTTATCGATGGTACTTAGGATGACACAGGGTGCACTTTGGCTTCAAGACGGCCCCTCACGATCTGAACTATACCATTCACATCTTTCAAAGGTCCTTTGACAAGAACGAGAAAGAGCGTGTCACATTTACGACATTCCAGATGGTGGACTTTTTGCTCAGCCTTCAATTCTGATGGTGTGATGATGACACCTCACTGATGGTCGCTCATAGTTACCTCCATTAAGGAAGGCTCCGTGTGTGTGTGTGTGTGTGTGTGTGTGTGTGTGTGTGTGTGTGTGTCTGCAGGAAAACAGGTCTCGCTTGGGGCAAGCAAGACCTGTTTTGTTTATTTGTTGATTTCACATGCTCAGAAAATTCTCTTCATAATTGTCTCTCTCAAATTATGAACAAAAATCTTTTCAAAATGTATCAATAGCCTTATAAAACTTCCCCATGACCCTTCAAACACCAAGAGGTAAATGTTTCTGTGGGAACCTGGAACCATGCGGGAACACAGACAGTTCTCGGGACTTTTTCAAGCAACCTCTTGGACACTGAGACATAAAAATACACACATTTTTGGCGTGGACAGTTTCATTATTTCAGCTTTCTCACCATTACTTTCCTATTTCCTTCATTTTACACACTTAAGTACATTTAAAATCCACTTTAGTGGAAATGGGTCAAATCTGACCCAGAAACTGAATGTACACCGCTGCAGTTGCAGTTAAATTTGTAGTTACATTTTTTTTCCACGCATCACTTTGGAAATTGATCAAATTTCAGAGAAAAAAATGTATCTATTATATTTATTATTATTTCTGTCAAATGTCAAAACGGGTCAAATTTGACCCGAACAGCATTGCCAGTTGATCGAAAAAGTCTACACACTCCTGTTGTAAAGCCAAAGAAAAAAAAAACTGAGGTCGAAATAAATTGTTTCATAGAAATTGTTTTTTCTCAATAACTCATGTCCAAACCACATCCCCTTTCATAAGCGGGTGTGCCCACTTGTGCAATCACATTATCTCAGTTGTTTATTTTTACTTCACCTCTCTCAAATCTTTCACATTTTTGTGCAGGTCATAGGTCACATTAATGCTGAAAAATGTTTTTAGATGATTTATCCTGGTCTCAATTTGTATGCATCACAAAAACAAAAATTTTTTGGAACAGGGGTGTGTAGACTTATTCTATTTATCCTGGTCTCAATTTGTATGTATCACCCAAAAAAAAACTTTTTTGAACAGGGGTGTGTAGACTTTTTATATCCACTTTAAAAAGCTCACTTTTTCCACAGGCGTGACTTTAAGTGCCTCCGATATTTTTAACCCGCGGCAGAAACGATGTGCAAATGCAATGGCTTGGCTCTGCTCTCCGTGTATTTTTCATCACGCTGACGGATGACGAGTTGGAGGCGAGTGCATGCTGACCAAAGCGCAATAATATTAAATGAGGGTTTTTTTGGAAAGTGCCAGAAGACCGCCGAAAATCGTCCAAATGTAAGACTTATGAATATCTTTTGGTTGAGTGCACTCTCTGTGTCTTTTCTCTCTCTCCCAAGGTTGGGGAAAATGTTTTTGTTGAGTTGAACCACCAGGAGCTGCTTGAGTTCTACAACAAGGTCAGTGTATAATAGTGTGTGTGTGTGTGTGTGTGTGCGTGCGTGCGTGCGTGTGTGTGTGTGTGAGAGACGCATGCCAGCGCTCACTTACTCAACCTCGTCTTTCTTACAGCTTGAAATTGTGCAAGGCCAACTGGATTCCCTGACTTGATCATTGTAAACCACAATCACACACACACACACACACACACACACACACACACACACTTAAATAGTGTCTTGTAAGAAAAACAAGAATCCAACACACCTTTTCGTCTTCATTCTAGAAAGGAATGCTAAATGCGATTGTGTGCCGTATTTTCGTAGCTGATCTGTTGTAAAAATGTAATTTCAGAGGTTTTGTCAATAAAACCGTTTTTTAAGCAGGTGTTCCCTTCCGTTCATTTGTGTGTGTTGGACTGTGAATAGGACATCACTTGTCATCGGAGGAAAAAAAAGGCAGTCAAGCATTAAAAGGAAATCAAATTCATAGTCCAATTTGAAAGGCAAATTTTTTTTTTGCAACAAAGCTCGTATAATCCGATGTGGACGTCAAACTGTTTTTTCATGAAGGTTGGTTATTTCCCATTACTGTAAGCAAATGGAAGTTCTGGTAGGTGTGTGGATGTGATAGGGTGTGTGTTTCTGTCTTTTTTTTTTGAATGAGTACAATTTGGATTATGACAACAGTTTACCTCCACCAATTTCCTACTTACTAATTAATTCAACTTTCCATTTCCTGACCTTGGCGGCCCGGTGGACGAGTGGTTAGCATGTCGGCCTCACAGTGCAGATGTCATGGATTCGGCCTTCCCATGTGGAGTTTCCATGTTTTCCCCGTGCCTGCGTGGGTTTTCTCCAGGTACTGCGGTTTCCTCCCACCTTCCATACACATGCGTGGCAGGCTGATTGAACACTCAAAATTGTCCCTATGTGTAAGTGTGACTGCGAATGGTTGTTCGTCTCTGTGTGCCCTGCGATTGGCTGGCAACCGGTTCAGGGTGTCCCCCGCCTACTTCCGGAAGACAGCTGGAATAGGCTCCAGCATGCCCCGTGACCCTTGTGAGGATAAAGCAGTTCAGAAAATGAATGGATGGGTGGATTTCCTGACCCTCATCTGGTGCAAAGAGGTGAGTGTTCAAACTCACATTTGGATCATTAGACTTTCCAAATACAGTGGTGCCTGACTTACGAGGTTTTCAGAAAACGAACATGTTCCGACAGTGGCTGGGTGGCTTCAGTTTTTTGTTTTACTTTTTTTGTGAGCAAAAATTTCTGAAACAAACTGTGTGGTGGCATATGACAACAAGTAACAATAATAGTAGATGAGTCTCGAGCGGTTTACCTTCAAACTAAACATGAGCAATTACACATTGTGTCTTGAAAAATAACAAGCCTTTGCCTTGGTAAAGTCTGAAAATCTTAAAAATGTCATGGAGTGGTTCACTAATGGTGTCAGTGCTGCGATGGCTGTTTGCACACAAATGGTGGATGATGCACATGTAAACAGACAATGTAACAATACTCACAGGCATATATTCTTTATCCCTCCAAAGAACGACCAAAATGACTGCAGCAGACTCAGAAGCTTTGACTGTTTCCGTGCATATTCAAATATGTCTGTGTTACATTGTCCCCAGGTGGTCATCACCACTGTAATCAGTATCTGCACGCCCTCATTCACTTAAATCACGAATGCCTTTTTTTAAACCCCCCAAACAGTGGTAGCCAGTGGGAGCATCACAGCGTGCAGGACAGATGGACAAGCGGAGACCACAGCGAGTTTCACTCACAGAATCACGTGGAGACGAAGCGGTGAGAGAATCTCGGGTGAGTTCTGCTCGTCTGAGCCCCGATGATGAGGAGGCAAACTAAAGTACTCGCATTCTGTTCTTGACAGAGCAGCTAATTAGGAATATTGTCTCCTTAGTGTTTGGTGTAGAACAGAAAGTACGAAAAGGGCTTTAGTCAGACAAATATCTGATAAGTCAGTTGATAGCTATGGTCACCCCGAGGCTGGATTAGTCTTGGTGTAACGGCCATGTTTTCCAATATATTTGTCGATGTGGTTGCTGGAATGTTTCTAATCCACCACGCGGGAAGTGTCTTTTTGTGTTCCTGGCTAAATGGATACAAATGAGAAAGCAGTGCTAACGCTGTCTCCATTTTGACTGTGAGAAAATTGGATGCCTCCTCCAATTTAAAGTCCTCCTCCGTGTTCCTTCAGAGTGCCGAGCTTTTGGAGTGCTGCTTGAACGCGGTCATGGGCTCACATTTGCATTTCAAAGTAAGCCCGAGTCCACAAGGTGAACACGGCGCGCAATTTGAGTGTCTGTATGGAAGCTGAGTTTGGGAGGAGGGGACAAGGGGGGGGGCGGATTCGGTGAATTGGTTGGATTTTGTGGTTGAAGTTGCGCTATAATCACTGCCCGCTGTATTCCTGCACCTGACCTATGCGCGCCTTGTACTCGCCGGGCAGCACTTTGCCATTGAGACTTGGGATGTTCAGTTGTTAGGGAGTCTGCCATGTTGTCCTTTGTTGTCCGCAAATTGAAGCCACGATGCCTTCTTTTGGCCCAGGCTAGCGCATTAGGTGCACTCGCACAATTTAATGAGAAACACGGGAGCCGTATTCCAACGTTCTGTCGTCTATAATAAGCCTCTGCTTTGATGCAGTCTGCAGTGGTCGAAATGCTGCAACTCAAGTGGGTGTACTTGGCCTTTTGTGTGAAAGCGGACAACCTAACATGACTTGCGGGAACAAAACAAGAACAATAATGAATAGATCAGGAAATGGATACCTCTCTGATCGTGTCAAAAGCGAGCATTATTATTTATCAGCAAAGTCAGTATATATATATTTTTAATGCATCATCGCTGCAGTTTTAGCAGATTTAAAGGAATTCTGAACAGCTCAAAATAGAATTCGGTGTTAGCAGAAAACCTTTAAGCTTCTGCTAGAACGCAAAAAAAAAAATGTCCACTGTGAATATACAAGTAGCAAGGCTCAATTCCTATCACCAGCAAATAACCGTAAATATACACACGCAAACTACGAACCCAAAAGAGTTGACTACCATTTCAAACTCATCTTACAAAATTCTCCTTCCAAATAAATGCCAAGTGTGCGTGGACATGCATGTGGTAAAGACTCTCTGTAAGTTCCACGAACAAAATTAGCTCCTTCCCAACATGCAAAGCTCATCTGTCGGCCGAGACGTATGATTTCAACACACTTCCTTGACGTGTTTGTATTTAGACAGGAAAAAAAAAACACGGAAGAGGCGAATTTGCAAATTCTAAACCACAAACATGCAGAGGATTCTTCTCTGCAATTTGGAAAGCTTCGTCCCATTTAATTGGACTATAACTTATCTATCTTGTTGGAAAACGTAAAGCCCACAGATTGCATGATGGCAATTTAATGGCATCACTTTTATGATTCATTTGAGTGCTTCTATGGTCACATATCCTTCTTCAACCAACAATTGTTTCCAGCAGCCACTTCAAATATCCCTTTTTTTTTTCCCGAGCCCCAAAAAATAAATAAAAAAATGATACGTCAGCTTTTATTCTTTGTGGTTTTCCATCTTAAACGGAGGCCTTTGGCGCATGACTTTGAATCACAGCGCTCGCGGTCACGGCTTTGGCTGCAAAACCCAGGGCCAAAAAAAAAAAGAAAAGTTTACATTTGAGTTTTCCCTGTTGTTTGTTTCTGACATTTAATCACGTTAATAGAGTTGCGAAATGAAGTGAGCCACCTGGTTCGCCGCCGAAACTTTTCCCCCGCCTTTGTTCCCTTTCCCAAACGTCCCTATCTGCTCGTCCCAGCCATGAGCGCCGCTTGACCTCAGCCGCTTACAGATGAGGACGCTTTCCCTCAGCCCCCATAAAGCTGCTCGCCTGCCTTCTCCAGCTCCAGGATCACAGCCTCCCCCTGGGTGGGAGTTATCATAACTCCTTTTTGCTCTCTCCAGTGAGTTTACTTTCCGTCTGCCCTGAAATATAAATGGCCTCCTCTCTTCCTTCGTTTGCTCGATCCACCCGATGCGCCGCTTAACATACATGACTGTTCCCCAACAGATTTGTTCGCCAACCTTGGCTTCAGGCGTCAATATTTTCATCTTCAAATGATTTCAATGATTCAAAGACAGTGAGTCTAATATTCATTGAGAAGAAACGCATGCTTCTCGCTGTAGTCGTTAATGTTGAACATTGCATGTTGATCAAATGAGCGGGTGGCGCGCGCACAGCGCAGTGAAGCAAAGGTTGATTCTAATCCGTCCTGACGTTATGCTTCCGACTGCGGATCGGCTGCAGTCGTAAAGTCAGCGGTCTAAGCAGAGAGTAGCCTTTAAAAATCACAAGCGCAAAGGCCGCTGAATAAAGTATGTTAGCCACATCAACAGCCTTTGACTCTGGCGGAAGAGGACAGTGGTGATAATCATATTCAAATGAATGGAAAGGCCATTTAGCTGTTGCAGCCCCCACCCCCTCCACACACACACACATTGAGATAACCTTGGCCAACACTTGAGCAACCCGACCACCCCAGGGATAAAAGTCTCATACCGTCCCTCGTGCTCTCACGATTTAACGGTTAAGGATACTATTTCCGCGGCGGCCCGCTGGGCGAGTGGTTAGCGCGTCCAGCTCACAGTGCAGAGGTCGTGGGTTCAATCCCAGCCGGCCTTCCTGTGTGGGGTTTGCATGTTCTCCCCGTGCCTGCGTGGCTTTTCTCCGGGTATTCCGGGTTCCTCCCACATTCCTAAAACATGCATTACAGGTTTATGATACACCCTAAATTGTCTCGAAGTGTGATTGTGAACGCGGATGGTTGTTTGTCCGGTTGATTGTGCCCTGCGATTGGCTGGCACCCGGTTCAGGGTGTCCCCGCCTACTGCCTGAAGACAGCTGGGGTAGGCTGCAGCATGCCCCGCGACGTTTGTAAGGATAAAGCGTTTCAGAAAATGGATGAATGGATGGATACTGATTCCACAAAGGCCTAGTTAGAGCGGCAAGGGTTTGGGGAACGCGAGCATGTTCTCGTTTTTAAGTTGGATGAAAAAATGACATCATTTGAGCATATTCAAAATACAGAACATTTTTGAAGAAACCTCAGGAAAAGAAATTATCGCCAATGGGAGCTGTTTTTGTGTGTGTGTGTTTTTTTTTTTTTACTTTGCTTCGCTTCAAGTCAAATAAAAAGGACAAAATAAGACTTTTGCAGCACAAAACTGTTTTTTTTCTGAAAGAAGACGCTTGTGACTACAAATGTGGTGCGAATGGAGGAAATATTGTGTCGACTGTGACAAATTCAGTTGAGATTTCTTTGAAAGAATTTTCTGAGAGCTCACACTTTGAGCTTCACTCAAGCCAGCACAACACGTGCTAATGTTAAAGCTGTTTTTCTTTTTTTCTTTCTTTTTTTTTTTTTTGCTATTTCACTCAAAGTGAGGCTTGGACAAAGGTACTAATGTTGCTGATTCTCAAACGGCTCCGCCTTCATTTCAGTTGGATTTTTTTCCCCTTGGCTTTTTCCACAGATTTTGTCACACTTACTCACTGAATTCACGGCACGTTGTGCCGCTCGTGCAGGCCGACTCATACTTGACGCTTGCGACCTGGATGCAGCAGGCCATCAAAATCCATCAGGGCGTCTTCCGCCTCGAACTCAAATGCCATTCATAAGAATGATTGATGAAAATCCCTTTCAACAGTGACTGTTCCACTCCTCTTTTGTACTTCTGCTCTGTGCTCCCCCACAACTTTCCAACCAATCTCAAGCGTCATTTATTGTCGTCCGCCTCCCATGTTGAGCATCCACACCCTTCCAAGTTGGCAGAAACAAGTCAAAATAGAGAGTGACTGTCAACAAGTGGATTCCCATTGGTCCACTGCCCTGCATGGGTGGCAGAGCGGGCATCCGGCCTAGTCCGCTCTGGTTTTTCCCGCTCGAGAGCCAGGCGAAAGCTGCCAGTTGCGACGCGTTATTCGCATAGTTTGCTCCGGTCGCGTCCTCATCATTTTCTCCGCGCGTCATCTTTTCATCTCTCTGCCAGCCATCTTGTCTGGATTCCAATTTGGCTGATTGTGGGATAAACAAATAGGGCCGTGGTTTTGATCTCGCGTCACAATGGACGCGGCCTTGGTTAGCTCAAGCTTGAAGTGCCCGATTAAAATAGATTGGACTGTTTTTGGGGGGGGGTGCATGTCACTGGTGGGATAGTGTTTCACTCGCCTGACTTTCCTGCGGGCAGTGTGGGTTCAGTTCTCGTTGAGATGTGCCCTGTGATTGACGAGTGAGGGATGGCAATTGATCAGAATCGAACGATTCTGATTCCATTCTTGATATTGTTTGTCAATCACATTCCTCATTGATTCTGTTAGCAGTTGTCATTGAGTGAGGGAATAAAAGAATACAAACGGGTTTGTTTGCGGGTGGCCCAATGATCGAGTGGATAGCGTGTCGATCTCACAGTGCAGAGGTCGTGGGTTCGATCCCGGGCTCCAGCCATCCTGTGTGGAGTTTGCATGTTCTCCCCGTGCCGGTGTGGGTTTTCTACGGGTACTCCGGTTTCCTCCCACATTTCAAAAACATGCACGGCAGGCTGATTGAACACTCGAAATTGTCCTTAGGTGTGAGTGTGAGCGTGGATGGTTGTTCGTCTCTGTGTGCCCTGCAATTGGCTGGCAACCGGTTCAGGGTGTCCCCCGCCTACTCCTGGAAGACACCTGAGATAGGATCCAGCACTGCCGCAACCCTTGTGAGGATAAAGCGGATCAGAAAATGAATGAATGATATTTACAGTGCTCCTTTTGCAGTCAGCATCATCCAACACTAATTCAGACATAAAGAGTTGTTCTGTAAAAAAAAAATGTTTTTTTTGGCAAAATGCCTTCTACTCGATTATCGAAACCCACTTTTTAGAAATTGCCACATCCAGAAAGAGTCACGGGAGCCTCAGATGTATCTATTTTTTCTCTCACCCTCTCTCTTCCATCATTCGCACCACGTCACCAGCCCAATCACAGCCAAGCGCTTTTAACGGTTGAGAAATGGCTGGTCTAATCACTGGTTCTTTTTTTTTCTTCTTTTTTTCTAAGAATTGCAACAAACAGCAATCCAAACAGTTCCTCTTGTCTAAGCAGAGGTCATAAATAAATGGTGAAAATCAAACTAAGTGGCATTAGCAAACTTTTTTTTTTTAATAGTTTGAGTTCAATTCATCTTTCTCGCTACTTTGGTGGTAGAAATATATTTGACGCAGACTTTCCCTGCCACCGGCGCGTCTCTCTGCGGACACCCGGGTCTTTTCTGTGCTGCTTGTGAAGGAGAGTCTGTGTCTGCGGAAGACGTCTCCGGAGTGGAGCCGGCACTGCCAAGACACGACAGCCCTGTCAGCCCGCACTAATATCTGTCTCTGTGGTCATTCTCCCGCTGGCTCTGCCTCGCTCGCTCATCGTCCTCCCTTCTCCCTCATGAGCTTCGCTATGTGTGACAACACTTCACTTGCTTCTGTCTTGTCCCGCCTTTTTTTTTTTTTTTTTTTTCTTGCTCAGACTGCCGGGTGTCCTTTTGTGCTTGGTTGGGATTCAAATGACAAAACCTGCGTAAACTCCTTTTTTGTTTTTCCACAACAAAGATTGTTTTCACGAGGTGACTTAGTAACATGACTCTGACATCTACTCTATTTATTAATCAATCCACAAGGCTCAATATAACTTTTTTTTTTTTCCCGAATTATAATAATTTTGAGGAGCATTTTCTTTCATTAATCCCAGGGACAAGGGTTGTCTTAAACCAGGGGTGTCACATTCATTTTTTTTTTTAGTTAATGGACGCTGACATCTACTTCATACATTAATCAATCCTCAAGGCTCAATATAACTTTTTTTTCCCTTTTTTTAAAAAATGTAATAATTTTGAGGAGCATTTTTGTTCGGGTTAATCCCAGGGACAAGGGTTGTCTTAAACCAGGGGTGTCACATTCATTTTTTTAGTTAACGGTTAAATTGATAGCTTTCTAGTTTCGGAATCAGAAGTCAAAGATAGTTTGTCCTAAAAAGGGTAACAAATCAAAAAAATCTTGCAAAATCTCAACGTTACATTTCATTTCGCGTGTCCATATTTTTGGTCCACATTTTACAGGATTTTGCCTCAAATAACAAGCCACGCCCTACATTGAGCCAGTCGCATCACAAGCCGGCTGACACACCCTCAGTATAAATAGCAACTCGTGCATTGTATGTCGTGGAAGTTTACTTCAGTTCGGTGCAAAATTAGACTCACACACGAGCGGGGATGCTTTTGCCGGTCATTTATGAGGCACCAGCCTTTCCCCGAGTCCTGCACCGAGGGAGCGGATGCCTCATACGCAAAGTCAGCCGGCTCCAGCTCACCACTCCGTACAGGATAGGAGCTATAAAAGAAATGGATGGACGAATGGGCATCCGTCCATGTTTTTTTTTCACCGTCACTCCTTGCAGATGTTTTGTCTTGGGGCTTCTATGTCCTCTGCAAGGTGCTGCTGTGTTGAGCAGCGGCTTGTTGCGTAAACAGTCTCGACACAGATGGCAGGCTCGCAGGCGGCATAGATCACCTTCCTCCTCCATCCCGTCGTCCTTTCATCCCTCCGTCTCTCCTCGGTGCTACTTTCCACCCCTCTGTCCTTGATGGCGTGTCGATGTGCTCATGGATTTTCCCCGACTTCATCACTGTCTCTTACTTGAGGTTAGGTACGTTCAGATATCGGAGATTGGGAGAGGATTTGGTTTGACCATACAGCATGATGAGCAATGAGCACGATTCCGAATTGGATCGTGTTGTCATTGTTTTGGCTTGCAGCCCGTAGTGTATTTTTTACCTTTCGTAACAAGAGGAACTTGAACATTTCCTATGAAGAGACGTTCGTAAATCGAGCTACCACTGTAGATGGAAAAATACTACTCTCCACAAATGTTGAAGAGTCATGGCCACCTGTTGTCAGATTTGACCCAGAGCACCGAGGCCTTCCTCCAAGTGTCATTTCAGGTTTATTTCATGGGGAATAATGCTGAAGTCGTGCTCGTCCCGGAGGAGGACGAGGCAGGTGTCGGCTTAGAGCGACTCATTTCGGGCTAATTAAGAAAACAGACGGGGCTCATTACAAGCGTCAGCCACTTTCGCACTGATGCGGACACGGCGGACGCACATCACTGGCCCCTCGGTACGTTTCCGATTTAGCTTGTCTCCTTATTTCGCCACTTCGCCGGTATACTGCGCAGGGATTGCTCGCAAGCTTGTTAACATTATTGCCGTGGTTATGTATTCAGCGCCGTATGTTGCTCTCTTAAGACGCACACTCCAGTCTTCCAAGCGCACTGGAAGCAGTGCCCTGTTGTTTGTTATTGGCACAGCGCAGGAAATGCGATCACACTCCAGTGTGCGATTCACACCGTGTGTTTTGAGCAACTCTGTAGATGTTATGTGCTGCGCTAGCAAAAAAAGTGCTCTAAAAGTCTGAACTATAAGTAGTCACCAATTCAATAGCTTTCAGGCAAACATTCATTGCCTTGATTGATTTTTTTTTTTGGTACACAGAAACGTGAGATGATGAGTTTGTGGCTCTCCTTTCCCACTTGTGAGGGCATTATAGAAAGCAAATGGTAGAAACACATTCAAAACTATCGCTGTACACTGGCAGTTACCACAATATTATGGGGAATTTTTCAAAGGACAAAAAAAACCTTTTTTAATCACAATTAAAAAAGATGTTAACAGTGACAATTGTTACATTTACAAAACAGACAGCTAAACAAAATTAAGTCAAGTGATGTCCAACTCAACAACTGCCAAGATGCAAGACCAAAAGTGAAAAAAAGTGAATAACAACTAGAGCGACATTAAATCAACAAAATGTCACCATTGATCACTCATTTTTGATGTTTGTTTTAAATAACGCATGACTGCCCAAAAGTTACAACTTTTTTTTTTTTTTTTTTTTTTTTTCCACACAACTGATTTATAATAGATAGATGGCAGCAACCACCCAAACTGATGTGGTAGTTATTGCTTTATTTATCCCATTTCGAACCTTGGGGAAGGATTGTCTTACGTAGCCTCTTGTGCGAATTGCCAATCTGGAGTTTTAGCGTTCTCATTTCAGCCATGGGATGGAATCTCAGGTGGTGAAAAATTGAAACGATCATGAGACCAAAATGGTTGTCATCAACGCCATAGAGAGTGTGCTAATTGGAAAAAAAAAAGAAAATGTGTCCTGTGATCCAACGTCTGTGAGGCGCTCATTGGGGTTTTTTTTTCTTTTTAATCACTATGTCCGGAAACCACAATTTTGAACGGACAATCAAAAGCAGAGCAAAACACCAGCGTCTCTGATGTCCCTCAGAAGGAATGAATCAACCTCTCTTCCCGAGGTTGAGCACAGTTCCAAATGTTTGGAAAATAAACTACCCGAGACACCGCAGTTTAACCGAATGTGACTTTTATCTTCTAAAAACTCATTTTTCATACACTGCAGGAAAACTCGCCCCAGTTATTTAACCTTTTGAGCGACAGCGGTTATTACGGTGGACAACTTCTCATGTTATCAGTTTACAGGGTGCATGATAGGGTTAAAGTGAACCTGAAGACTTTGCTATCGTTGCTTGTGGACTAGTGCAAGGTAGTAAACACATAAATGCCATTTCTCCTCCTTTTAAGACCTTTTCTTGCAAAAATGTGCAGCCCTAAGAATCGAATTTGGGATCGTGAATATTGAACAATTTTAACATTTGCAACTGTCAGCCCTGACTGGAAAAAAAAACACTCTTGACACCACATATTGGATAATTGCTCAGCATGATATTTTACAGATATTCAACAATCGGGCCTCTGCTGACTTGGGTAAAAAAAAAAAAAGGGCAAAATCTCAAAGTTACAAAGATTGCAGTGAGGGATTTTATATTTCTTTGTCAAGTGAAGATAAGTGATACGTCTTTGGTTTCATGATTGATTTGAACACCAAAGGCAGTTTCTAGAATTTGGTCCCAATCCACTTGATTAAAATACACTGCAGACATTATTCTCCCGCTTTTCAATGTTTTTTGGCAACGCGCAACTCCATTCACACACTCCAGTTGTGAATGCGTCATTAATAAAAGAGTGTGCTTATTCGCTGAATTGCTATTCAAAGTGCCCGGTGTTCTTTGAAAATGTCCCTGCCGTAAAAGTGCTTCTTATCAGCAATGAATACAATCTTCCCGAATGTCTGGAATTGGCCTTAAGTGCATTTCCCCTCAAAGAAAAGAAAAGTGTTCGTGTCGGATATAATTCAGCATATTTTTAATGTTATTTATTTATTTTTTATTATTCATTTCCAATACGTGGCAACTGCCCTCGGGGTTTTATGCCAGGCAGCCATGGAAATTGATTTTTTATTTTTATTTATTTATTTTTTTGGTGTTCCTTTTGAAAACCGATTTTTTTAATCGCACGATCTACAGCTTTTCTCAACCTGGCAATTGGATGGATGAGACCTCACTTTTTAATGAGTCAAATCGGAGAAAAGTACGATGTCATGCTTTTGAGCCGCACACTGGCTCAACGTAGAAGTTCCTACTGAATTGAAGACGGCGGAGTTTAAAAAAAAATCATTGCTCATCAGGTTGCTGTGCTTTGCTAGGCAATAATTTACTTTTTGTGATGAGGACCTTGGTTATATACAGTACAGGAGTTATTGGCTTTATTTATTTTTCTATTTATCCATTTATTTATTTATTTACCCTTTTGGGATATTTATTTATTTGAAACTGCCTCTATAGTTTTCATGTCCATCCATACATCCGTCCATCCATTCACTGTCTTCTACTTATTCGGGCTCTCCAAGCGTGTTTTAAAGAACATTTTCCATTGCCAAGGACAATTCCTTTGAACAGAGGAAAAAAAAAAAGTTCGATTTCTCACAAATGTACCATCTGAATTTAACGGCTGCATATGCGTACCCGTTGCCTTTGAAACCTAATCGGGTATTTATATTGGAATGTTTTTTTATGTTGTCATCAGTGTGTGTTGATTCTCGCTAAACCTTATGGGAAACATCCTAAGGCAAATATACTGTATACCGGTAATTAGAGGCAAATAAACAAAACAAAACAAAAAAAAACAGAAGAATTGATCTCTTAGTGGAAATAATAATATATCATTTTAGCACTGCACATTTGTGTGCTTAAAATGCAAACAAGAATGCAAATTGGTGACCATATATCTTTTAAAAATATTTACCATCAATGAGTTCTTTCTTTCTTTGCACAAGCTACATAATACAAACCTTATTGGGGGGGGGAACCTTTTTTTTTTTTTTAAACCGAGTATGACCTTTTGACTAGAGCCAGTGCATAAAAAAATACTGTTCCAGCAGTTTTTCTTTCGTCTAATCCTGCTCACAAATGGATGGATTATGGAGGAATGGATGAACAGCAAGTCAAGCAAACCAACTGGCAGCAAAACAAAAGCTTTTAAATAAAGGTTACTCGTGAAAGTTTTATTCCTACCCTCATTCTTAAATTTAGAACATTTGTCTTAGACAAGCCATTACATCTTCAGACCAACTTCAACCCCACACACACACACACACACACACACACACACACACACACACACGCACCCATCACACCTACATCATTATACTGCAGCTAATCCGTCTCACCCTCAAATCTTAATTCTGTCAGCAAAATCCTATTTTGCGCTGCACATTTCTCGAACACAGTACAGTGTATCATTCATTCAGTCTTAACTTTCTGGTGAACCGACCCCCGTCCCCCCTCTCCCAATCCCCCTATCAGTATGTCCGTAATCCATCCTTAGTCAACCATCAACCCTGTGTTGTGGCGTGCCTTGCCTCGTGAGGTATAAAGCACCACAAAGGGGCCAACAACGCAACACCACCTCCTCTTCTGGTTGTTTATTTAGCACTCTGTTTGTTTATTGATGGACTTTTAGTTAAGGATGCATGAGGATGAGGTCTTTGTAGCTCCACTTGAGCGTTTGGGACAAGCGAGTTGGCTCAAATTGTACACTTACCTCAGCATGAGCATTTGATTGTGTGTGTGATGACATTCTTGTCGGCTATATAAGATCAGTACGTGCATCGTATGTACGTTGTAAATGTATAAAGAGATCATTTTTCTCAGGTAATGATCTAAAAATGTAGTTCAATGTTGAAAGTACTGATTTCTCAGAAAATTATCAGCTACTTCTCTGCCATTCTCTGCTTTGTGAGGAAATGGACTAATGGTAGCTATGCTAGTCAGCTAGCAAGTCACTCAGTAACCTGCCCATGTCTAGTTGTGTAGTTTGTGGCCATCGTATATTGCCGGGTTTTAATTTTTTTTTCAATGAACAAAGACAAAATATGCCTGTGAGTATTGTTTATTCCCCTAACGTCAGTGCTAATTTTCATTAGCCCATTTTTGTCTTTGTGTATTAGCATTTGGCTAGTGGATTTTCCTTGGACAAAATCTGATTCGTTAGAACATTTTGGTGTTCAAATTTGTGATTTTCTTTTGTTTTATGTGTCAATTTTTATAGTAAGCTTCATCTGGGAGTGACATATAAACAACTTGAGGCAAGCATGCTTTGTGCTTATTTGGAGAAATATATGCGAGTCAGAAAGTGAGAATTGGCTCGAAGCAATACTTTTAAAAGTGTCTTCTAATAAGTTTAAATGTGTTAACTAATTTTTTTAAAATTACATTTGTATGGTCTCTCAATTTGAAGGATTTTTACTCTTTCATTACAGGTATGAGATGATGTATTTCCTATTTATAGGACAGTGGACTGGTGGTGAGCTTCAAAGTACTGATTTTTTTCTATTTTTAATTGATCAGTTTATGAAGCGATTCTATTCTTTTGTAAATGACGCAGCGGTAGTCGAAAAAAATAGACCCTTTTTTTCCCCTTCTCCTATGCAGCTCTTTCCAAAATGGCTTGTGGCCCGGTACCAGTCCATGGCCTTGAGGTTGGGCACTATTTATGACAACTAGTTAAACTGTCTCGAATGCTCCAAATCTTCTACATTTAGTTAAAATATATCATATTAACCCTTAGGAGGTTTGGACCAAAGCTGCACACGAGAAATCGCAGGGCCTTCCGGCGCTTCATCCGATTCCCAAAATGAACGTGTGGTGTCACGCAGTCATGCTCGAGGTGAAGAATTTTTCATCCCGGTGTATCGCTTGCACGCCACGCATCCGCTCAGCCCGAGGGAACAAAGAAGTTCTCGCCCGCGTCATTGGATGTGACACGCGGCACTTGCAAGATGCACAAACTTCGCAGCAAACTCTCACTTGTGTTTAGTAACCGCTGACAAGCTCATTTACAACACACGCGCGGCGGTTTTCGCCTCCCTCGTGAAGGTCCAAATATTGTGACAAGTATATGTGTGTACGGTAGCGGTGATGAATGAGGTGCCCGCCCCAGAATCCATCTTTCAAATATTTGATGAAGAAAAACACACAAGCTTTTCTAACGGGCACGTTTGGCCAAGCAACACAAAGGAAGTGCACATTTGATGAGAGTGGTCGCCTTGAGCTAATCAAAAACTTTAGCTGGATTGGATGGACTTCAAAGGGCCATTCATCATCCTCAATTTCGGAGCGTTCATGACTGAGTTGAGCACCTCGTGTCCCATCTGGCCAGCACTCAGTTAATTAACCGATTAATTGAGCACGCAGAGGTCAATGATGTGTGGCTTCTTTGCTGAAGTTCCAATGCAAAAATTAAGGACCCTCGATTGATATCTGTCAGTTATCAACTACAGCGGATCCAAAGGTTGTTATTCAGTATGATTAAAAGGGGGGGTAAAAAGTACAATCAGGGAAGAATCAAAACTGGAGCGTCTAGTGTTGAAACTAAGAGCAAAATTTGAATGTAGCCTCGCTTCACTCTTCACGCCTAAAGAAACGGCCCCTGTATTCATGGGGAAAAAAAAGGGATTTTTACAACGTTGAAGAACTATTATTAGGATAGAATGTCGTCCTGTTGTTCTCGGTTGCAACATCGACATCTCTCGTGTGCGTCTGCAGGTTCCGTCGTGGTGTCAAAGCAGCCGTCTCAAAATAGACTTCTTGTTGTCTTGCCACATAAGATCAGAGCAACGCATCCACCGGAATGTAAACCTGATAGTGTGTCGGCTCTGATTTTTTTGGTGCGTCAACATCATTGTGTTGCTTTTACAGACAGAAAGATACAAAAAAAAGCAAGACCATTATGGTGGAGTCAAGCAGGAGTCGCAGCTCCATGTTTTATTCATCGCTGTGCTGCGATGTTTTTACTTAGCGCACGCTTGTTCTCACAGAGACACCCATGACGCTCAGTCCTGAGTCTTCACCATCTGCTGGGTGGGATCACGGCATCCCCAAGGACCAAGGGAGCCCCCACCTCCCTCCACCCCCAAAATAAAAAACACCTGGTCACCCAAGCCCTCCTGCAAGGTATCACTCCTAGCCAGCACGCACCTCAGACTGCAGCTTTTATGATCACAAACCTATGCAAATTCAAATTGCTCCATATTCTCACCACGCAGGTAATCTCAAATGTATCTTTATCAATCCTAAATGAAGTGATTTGGAAACAATTTGAGCTCGCTTCATATGGTCCAAGTTGATGCTTAGTTGATGAGGGGGCGAGAACTCACACCCATGGTAACATGCACAATATTGTTTTTACAAAAGCAATTGGGGCAACAATACATTTATCGGGGAGGGCGCTGGAAATTAATTTGTGGTGAGCTTTGGGATATTTCGAGATAAAGTGGTGTCTTGACGCACACATTTGATTTGTTCTGTGACTCACGAGTGTCTCAAATAATCTTTCCTCATTAAAGTGAAAGGAAATGCCATTAATCCGTTCCAACTTCCTTTTAAGGAAAAAAAATATATATTATTGCATGTTTTTTTTTTAATTGATAAGAAAAATATCACTCTATAATATTGTATTTTATACAAACATACCGGAATGACCACAGGCGAGTCATAGAGGGCCATGTCCACCCACGAAAATGCTTGTGCCCAAACTTGAGGCACGGATCTCTAAAAATAAACCTTTTTTTAAATAAATATAATTAGTTTTTATTGTAGCTATTTTTGTGTTGTGACATATTGTTGAGTTGTTTAGCACTAAGACATTACAAATATAAAGAAGCAATGGCGTCCTTTTTTTGATTGATGGCCAGTCTTACCTGAAAATATGTTAGTATACGCCCCAAAAAAACAAAACGTCAATGTTGGCGCAAAATAAACATTAACATGACAGCTGTGGTGCAAAGGGGCGTTATGAGTGGACCAGACACTATTTTCTGTCCGTTGCTTTCATTTAAATTGAGATTCCACCGTCAATATTTCAAGAAGCGCTAAAGCCTCAAGTAACACGCATACTTTTTCAGCCTCAGATGGGCTCTCCATGGCAAGATTTATTTATTATGCATGAATAATGAATAGGAAAGGCCATAAAATATGTGTACAGTATTGAGAATATTTCCCAAAGATGGCGGGTGTGATGAATGGAACTGCGCTGGTAAGTGCATTATGCCAACTGAACTGCACTACCTGCACTCTATGGTGCAATATAATAATAAAAGCACAAGGTGCGCACCAAGGTATGACGTGAATATTTGAATCTTCTGCCAGATAGGCTCGCTTTTCTTCTAAATCGAGTGCACGTGTGCGCGGCCGGCTATCTCCTCCGGGCGAAAAGACACTTCACATCTGGAAAGGGAAAACCTTCTAGCCACCGCTTGATCTCGTCTGCAAGCTGTGTCTGTGCCTCATTGTGGGAAGGGGAAACATTTCTATTTTGACAACACAGATATAGACACGCGAGGAGGCCGAACAGAAAGAAAGGTCAACGGGTCTGCAGGATTTGCATTGCCGGAATCAAAACCGTGACCTCCATCCAGAACCGAGCAGGGTCCTTAAAATGGAGAGGAGGCACCGTGGTACTAAATGAGTGGTCGAGATGTAAGGCCGGGCGGAGGAGAGGAAAAGAAAGAAGGTGAGCAGGAGATGGCCGAGAACAGCTGGGGAAAATGGGAGGGTCCCCTCCGCAGGGAGCCTTATGTTATGCATCAATTATGGATGAGGGGCTTTTCATAGGTGTGTGTGTGTGTGTGTGTGTGTGTGTGTGTGTGTGTGTGAGAGAGAGAGGCAGAGGAAGATGGACTGAGTGAGAAACAAGAGAGGGTCGACACAGTTGCTAAGCACCTCAACGTTTTCAGCTCCCCTTTGTCCCAAACAGTGCGGATTCAACCTCCATAAATTGAAAGTACAAAGGACCCCTCTCCAGTTGAACGCAATGAACCTTTGAGGGGTTTCCATGATGATGTAATGTTACAGTAATAAATCAACACATTTGGCATTTCTGTGAAAGTTGGCCTGGCTCCAAATTGTCTCACTTAGCAGGTTCTGATTTGGATGTTTTATTGTTATTTGATAACACATTTTTCTTCATTTTCATTTATTTTTTTAATGCCCTAACGGCAACAAGAAAAAAAGCTGTTTGTAAAAGGCAAGGCTGCTTTATTTAGATATTTCATTTCATACACAGGGTAGCTTCCCAGTGTCAAAAATACAACATTCAGAGGCATTCACAAGCAAAAGAATTGAAAAGGGAAGGGAAAGGGGAAACGTGCACAAAACCAGAAAATATTTTAAAAAGTAAAGAACAAAAAAAGATGTTGACTAAAATTACTAAAAGAATGTCCAGCGCAAGAATATGTTTTAGTAAACACTGACTGTAAAAATGTTTTCAAAGATCTTCATCATAGGTGGGAGGGACGAGGGGGGCCATATTTTCTAACCTGGATTTTAAAGCATTTACACTTGGGACTAACTTCAGATCAGTCGGCACCGTATTCTATTTGCGTACAGCATCACAGCTAAATGCTGATCCACCGTTTTGCTTTGAACTCAAGGTTTCCACAAATTGAGCCGAGAACCCCGCCGGGTTTAATTCAATTGGCATTTCTTTCATGTATTCAACACATTGAAGACATTTGGTCATTTTTAGACCAGTCACATCATTTTCTGTTCTGCAGCCGACTGGCAGCCGGTGGAAAGCCTTTAGGACACACGTAATACGTTCTGACCTCTCCCGAGCCGCAGCGTTGCGAATGAGCCGAACCTGTTTGATGCTCCGTCCGGTCAGAAAAACCATTACAATAATCAAGTCCACCGGAGATAAAAGCACGGATCAGCTTCTCCTGATCTGCTGCGAGCAAGCACCCCCTCGGTTTGGCTGTGTTTTGGGAAATGTTATAGAAGTCATTTTCACGTGCGCCATTTAATCAGCTAAAAGCTTTTCTTGTGTCCGCAGGTTGTTATAATTCCTAAAACTGAGGTGCGGGTGAATAGCGGTGACTTGAAATGCATTCGAAGACATGATGCCAAATGATGGGGGTTTTTTAGCCCGGGTCAACATCTTTTTTGCATCAATATCAAACGTTGGGTGTCACTTCTCATGTGGCTCCATTTAGAACGGCTCATTGGGCACGTGCAATAAACAAGCCTTAATGGCCCTCCCCGTCTGCAGCCGTTTACAAGGCAAGAGATAAACGCCTTTGTGTGCGCGCGTCTGCACGTGTGTGTGTTTGTGTGCATCCATCTGACTTGGGTGAGAGGTCGCCAGTCAATCACAGGGCACATATAGATAAACGACCATTCACACTCACATTCACACCGATGGACCATTAAAAGTTTTCAATGAACAAGAAAATAACTCAACACATACAAATAATGTCCCAAAAATGCTGGCAACAAAAGGGAGGGAGGAGACCACGAAGCGAAACTGACTAATTGGACCCAACTGTCATTTTTTTTTTTTTTGTGTGGCCACCGTTATTATTTTTCAGCACAGCGTTAACCTCGTGGCCCATGAAGGTCACCCAAGCGTCACACGTTGCCATCGGAGCCGTCTTCCACTTCTCTGTAGCAACATCATGGAGTTGGTGCATATTATGCTCCTCCATCATTGGTTGGAGGATGCCTCAAAGATGCTTAATAGGGTTTAGGTCTGGAGACTGGCTCAGTCCCTTTTGGATGCAGTGTCGGGTTAGCTATATTCACCCAATGTGAGTTATTGTTAACCCAGCAATTTTTAGAGTCGGGGGAAAGCAAAGTTGCATGTCGTCGGTGGCCCCAATACATTCGATGGCGCCCGCCTCGTCTTGACGTGTTTCGCGAGTCGTCGCATCTTGCTGACGAAGGCTCATCTCCTCCTCCGCTCACCCCCACTTTCATAAATCACACAGATGTCAGAGTGCCACACTCCGCGCGTCAAGTGTGACGGGCGCTCCCCTATCGCGGGGCGTGCGACCCCGTGACCCCGCCCCCTGTGTAACAAGGCCAGGTCAAGCACAGGGAACCAAATAGCGTTCAACTCGCCATTTCTGAGCGGGCGTAAACGCTGGCCATTGTGGAACGGTCGGCTTGAGCTGCTCCGATATAGCGCGAATTGGAGCAATTCGTTGCATCTTAAAATCAATTTTAACAAATTAAAAAATTTTTGGGGAGTTTCTTTTTCCTTTGTTACAGTGGCTTACATTTGCAGCAGATTAAAAAAAAAATCTGCCTCATTTGAGAGAAACACTTATGTTGTCACTATGGTGATACTTGGAGGCCAAAATATTTTTGGATGTGGTACGTGACGTCTCGTGGGTGGAGCATGACGTCAAGTTGTGATGATAGCTGATTTTAAGGAAGATAAAAGGTTGGCGTGAGGGGCACTTTGTTGCTGCTTGCAGCTTTCGTGCACTGTACATTATCATGACAGTACAAGGTTGACACTATTTTGCACTTTGCTAAGTTGCACAAGCTGCAAACATTTGCAAACATCCATTCCCGGTGGAATAAATAGCAACGGCCTGTCTGTCGCATCATTTCTGCCACTGAGCGAAAGCATTCAGCAATGAAATATATTCTTGCGCAAACCACATGCTCACAACTGTGCCCGGGTTTTTTTCTGGCAAATCGTCTCTGATTTGGCAAATTAATATCTCACCCGTGCGATCGATCCAAGGGTGTTGCCCTCCTCTTGCCCAAAGTAAGTTGGGATTGGCTCCAGGCCACCTGCGAGCCAAATGAGGATGAGCGTGACAGAAAATGGATGGATGGATTCCTCTCCCACGCCACCCAGCTAATTTTTCTGCTTGAAATTCTCACTTTCTCTACTTGTTGACATTTGTGAAACACGCACACGCAAGTGTCGAGGCTTTCGGTCCTTCAGAGAGGAGACCGGCGGCTGTGGCACGTCTGATTACAGTGCACAGAGCAACAAGGCTACATGTGTGTGTGTGTGTGTGTGTGTGTGCGAGTGTGCGTCATAGCTGGAAGGTGTAAGTGACAGGTTGGTGGCTGAGCTAATGGGCTTGGAGGAGGAGAAAGATGGACATATTAGAGTTGGGGGAGGCGGTGGGGGGTGTTGGTGTGCTCGAAAAGATGAAGGTGACGCAGGGGTGGTGTGACGAAGGTCAGGAGCGAGGAAGAGGAGATAATGGATGCACATCCTCTTCGAGTGTGAAGGGCAGGAGAGGAAATTTGACGGACGCTGGCGTACTGTATGTTGACATCCTCGTACAAGTGCTGCAATTTCCAGTCTGCATGTTATAAACGCCTCTACAAAGATGAGTATTGGGGACTGTGGTTGTAGTATGCAACAACGGCGGAGACGTGCGCGCCATGCTATTGAGCTGATTCCAATTGCACTGGTCAACAGCAGATTTTCATCAGATATGACTTTATGGGTCCATGAACCTTTTTTTTTTTTGGTTAATGCTGAATTAAAAAATATTTGACTATATGTTCAAGCAATCTGAGCATTTAGGAGTGCTATGAGGACATGTTGGGTTCTCTCAACGTCGGCCTCACAGTGCAGAGGTCGTGGGTTCGATCCCGGCTCCGGCCCTCCTGTGTGGAGTTTGCATGTTCTCCCCGTGCCTGCGTGGGTTTTCTCCGGGTACTCCGATTTCCTCCCACATTGCAAAAACATGCATGGCAGGCTGATTGAACACTCTAAATTGTCCCTTGCTGTAAATGTGAGCATGGATGGTTGTTCATCTCTGTGCAATTGGCTGGCAATCGGTTCAGGGTGTCCCCCGCCAACTGCGATAGGCTCCAGCACCCCCTGTGCAACACTTGTGAGGATAAAGCGGATCGGAAAATGGATGGATGGGTTCTCTCAAACGATCTAAAAAAAAAAACAAAAAAACAGCATACTGAATCACTCCAAGTAGCTCTGGATAAAATGGCCTTTATTTCACCATGGCGGTTGACTGAAAAATGACATGTCTAGGCCTTTGCAGTACTTTGTCAGGGCAAGCTTGAGTGGAGTATCAGGCAACTGCATTTTCTCCGTGTAGGTCACATGATTCATGTGGGCTGGACACATGCATTCGGCTGGTACACAATATCCAAAGAAAAATATTTTAAAAGTTACTACTAAAAAAATAATTACAATTGACAAATAGTTTTTACAGCTTACTTGCATCTCTGGTTGAAAAAAAAAGTAAACATTTGTTGACGAGTGTTTTAAGGTCAAAAAGCTCTCAGTCCATTTGTCCATCCATCCAATATTGAAATCATCACAGACTGCTGAGCCGTTTTGTTGCTAACCAAAACAACAACAACACTGAAGCATGTAGTCATGTCAAGACCAGACGGACGTGAATTGTCCTGCTAACCACACAAATGTCCCGTGGAGGAAAACAGACAGGTAGGCAGAGCGTACATGTGACGCGCAATACTGTCGTTTTATTTTTAGAACGTTCCACATCGCGCCCCAAACCATTCAAGTGCGGTTCAGTCCAGTTTTGAGCAAGCCACCAAAAATAATAATCGGTCTTTCAAGCCGACCATTTTGTCTTGGAGGACGTTTCAGCCAAAATCTCCACAAAGCCTTGGCGTATGACCCCATACTTAATGGCCACATCAGACGAATCGCGTTGGCTCATTTCTTGGTGTTTCTGTCGCTGTGGCTCTGACAACTTCAGTCTCTTTCATGAGTTTAGGTGACCACACAACACATTGAAGTCGGAGAACAGATGGATCATCGCGGCTCAAGAGCTTCCCACGTATAAAGTGTCATTTGATTCCAAAGCATGATGCTTAACATTAATGGAAGCGAAGTAACATAAACATGGTATGTGCAAAGATGGTGTTGTGTTTTCTGTAGGCCATCTGCATACTTGGAACGCTTTGACAAATTTACGAAATGTAGTTGGGATTTGGACAATGTTTTCCTTTTTTTCCCCCCACTCTTTTCCTAATTCGGTTTGAGACATGTCACGCAAATAATTCCCCATTGATCTATTCCAGCCTACCCACATAGAACAAACATTTTTGTTTGTTTCTAATAAATAAAAAAATAATAATAAAATACCACTTTACCAAAAAATGAGGAGTAGTAACAGAAATAAATAAAATACTCTGAATGAAAACTGTTTATGTATCATGAGAACATTTTGCAGTGACCGGTAATTTCACTGTGTTGCTCCTTCAGGTGTACCTGCCTTGGCCACTGGGAGGCAGTATAATACTATTCATGCAGAAACAAATGAAGAACTGCTACTAGTGACTCAGTAAGATGCTGTAATAGTAGTTATCTTTGTAAAGGATAAAGAATATATGCTTGTGAGTATTGTACAAAATGCGCAGCTATCCAAGGCAAAACCAAAACCAAAAGGCAGCTCTGCTTACCTTTTGGTTTTGACACAACAGCCAGGCCCTTGCACATGTTGCAGGGGTGTGTGGGGTGTCTTCCTGTAATGACATTGGCTTGATGGTGTTTCAGACAAAATCAGCGGGCGGCTAGAATAATAAATAAAATAATAATTATTCGAGCCCACTAAAAGATGTGATTTGTGGTCGGCATGGCAACCATAGCGTTGCCATTCTTTGTATGACAAGCCAGTGCGTCAAAAGGAGTTTGAAGTTATTTCACGCTAATGCATGCTTTTGCTTTACTTGGCTGCGATCAAACAGAAAGCAGAAAAGTTGTTGTGAGGACTCAAGGACGTGTGTGTGTGTGTGTGTGTGTGTGTGTGTGTGTGTGTGTGTGTGTGTGTGTGTGTGTGTGTGTGACCTTGATCAACAAGGCAGGCAGTGAATCACACTGTTGATGAATTTTACTCACCCTTTCAAGGACAAACATAAACACACACACGCACAACACAAAATCTCTTCGACAGTGTCCTGACGACGCATGTACATATTAAAATGTAATACTCGAGGCACACTGCATAATTTTCACATTAAGTGAACCGTAAACCACCAAAACGCGCTGTAAATAAAAATCCTTGGCTGTCCCTTGACTGAGGGGGAATATAATTGACCGGCATTTTTCTCGCATATGCACAAGTACAGTCAATGGCGAGGCAAATGTGCACAAACAGGCGTTCGTCTTTATATTCCCGCCTACGGACAAATTTGAGACTTCATTGCATGCTTTTGGACTTGGAGGAAAAAGGGACAAAAACTGTGAAAATAAATTGACGGAACCCGCGTGAAGGTAATGAGTTCTTCATTGCACTCATCTAACATCCATCCACAAAGTTTGGTGGAAATTTGTTTTGTATTTTGTATTAAGAATTATCCTTCCGCACATTACTGCGAGCGTCGTATCACTTCTTTTGTAAGTAATTTCTGCACCACTGAGTTCCCATTTAGTCGTTGAAGCAACTCTTTGTGAATCTTTTTGATTCATGTCATTTTGAAAAGCTTGGTCATTTGTTGCAAATGAGGCAGCGTGAGGCTCCCGATGCTCGGCAAAGCGTTTTCTCACATTTCTTATTGCTTCCATTTGTCTGTCTGATTTGTTAATTTCAAAGAAATGGTTGTTTTTGTGAAGCCGGTGGACTGCTTTTAAGCGGCTACGTCGACACATTAGGTACGTCTGCACAATCCCATTAGAATCCAACACTCAAAAATTAAACACCTTGCAGTGTTGACTGACACATTTAGAGAGTGCTAATTTTTACAAATTACTGTTCAACCAGTTCAGGAGGTCATCCTCGATAGAGAAACTCGATAGAAAATGAATGAAAAAAATTATTATTGTGCTTATAATTTGCTCTGCATTCAACAACCAGTTGTGTCTAATATTTTGTTACCTTGAGTCAGGTGTGCCAAAACTTTTTTTTTAGAAGCCACACCATAGAACATATTTCCATCAGACTGTCAAAATAATTTTAGCAAATGTCACCTCGTCATATTATTACATATACACAATTGCACCATACCAAATTGTCACCGAGTCGGGTTGGGGATTTGACCCAGAAGGTGGGTCAAGGGATTGATTCAGCAAGGGTTTAAAACGACCCATACTGATGCGTGAAAGCGCCCCCAAAAGTTGATTACCAGGTCAATAGTATAGCTGTGGTTAAAAAGAATCCTAGTTTTGCTGCCAATATATACTAAAAAGAAAACCGTCGGTGGTCGCCAGAGCAAGTTTGACACCTCGACGAGGATTTTAACCACAAACCCTCTGTTCAACATAAACGGGGTTACCCACAGAACCATCCTGTTGCCACTGACATTTTTGTAATACTATTACATTCAATTTATTTCAACTTCAGTATACATATGGTGACCAGTTTAATTCCAATCTTCAACCCAATCCGCTGGCTCAAAATCATGAGTCCAACATAAGGTAAAAATAACACAATCTGCTCAAAATCCACGGCTACCCAGTGAGTGCCTTAGGCAGTTTCTAGTGTGTAAAATAAATAAATAAATAAATAAATAAATAGATAGATAGATAGATAGATAGATAGATAGATAGATAGATAGATAGATAGATAGATAGATAGATAGATAGATAGATAGATAGATAGATAGATAGATAGATAGATAGATAGATAGATAGATAGATAGATAGATAGATAGATAGATAAATAAAATCAAATCAAATCGTGACAACCAAGTATAAATCCAGTCGTTCAATTTTCGTTAAGGGATTTGATGAAATATGCTTCTCATACCTGTAAAAAGTGAAGTAAAATTCCAATTTGGTATGTTTTGGTCTGTTGATGCCAAAGGAGATCCAAAATCCAAAAATCCATTTAGTAAGAAAGATGAAGTATAAAACACACTTGATTTGCTAAGTGGGACACACACACACACACACACACACACACACACACACACACACACACACACACACACACACACACACACACACACACAAAATAATAATGATGTGGCGGTTCAGATCTGGCAGTTATGTTGTCTCCTATCAGCTGTCAGGATCCTAACAAGGTTGCTCTTGTTGTTGTTGTTGTTTTAGACTCGTCTCCAAAATGCAGGTGTGATCGCACTCATTTGAGACATGCTTTTGCTTCATCAGACCTGGATGAGCCCAGGCGAGATGTCTGTGACCACCTTTATCAGACGGTGTGTCTTTCCTCATCGGATGTGCTGCCACAAGCGGCATTTGGCACGGGTGCTGGGAAACTTTTATTTATTTATTTTTTTTACAAATTGAGACTTGTGCGTTTTCGGGGACAAATCTATGGACATGGCTTTCAAAATCAGCTGTAGAATGCACCTGTCTGCCGTAAATTTCTTGTGCCGTGTGCAAACTGATCGACGCGATGGTGTTTGTCTTCCACACACTGAGCCTGGTTAATAAAATCCCAAATGGCGGGCGCTAATTAAATAGTTGCTCATGCTAAGAGATTGCGCGTGCTGTTGTCAACAGGTGTAAAAATCTATATTTGTATTCTAAGATGCACTTTGTTTATTATAATTCTATACAGTGAAAGATATTTGATTTCCTCTTTTGTTGTCTTTTATTAAAATATTTGATGTCCCCCAGAAATTGCTTTAGATGACACAAATCAGCAATGAAGCCATGTCACTGATTTTGATTCAGTGCCAGTAAGCGAGGCCACTAGGAGGGCAACTTAAAAAATGAATAAATAAATAACGAAAGTTCATATTTAAATAATTAAAAAAAAGAAAATGACTAAAATAGCTAAATCTTTGAAGCATCAGAATGTTGTCGACGGATTAGCGAGAAAGTGACGCCTCATCGCACCAAAGTGTCGCCCAGGGTGGCGCCGCTTTGAACGTCTTACTCCTGGCACACTCTGTGTGACTCCAGCATTTAATACCTCTCTCACTACAACAATGTCGACTCGGGCGCGCTATTAAGTGCATGTGATGTGTATTGAGCTCAACGCAAATCTGTTGATGTACCACATGCAGTACTGGCGTTTATGTGCTAACGCGAACATATGATTGCACTCTCGCGTGTAGTACAATTGCGTGTATCGTCATCATCATATTTTCGATCGTTTGTCCTCATTCGGGTCACGTGTTGTCATTCATACGGTATTATAATAGCTTTTGTGTTAACCCTTTCAGGGACAGCAGTTACGACAGTGGACAGCTTATCATGTTACCAGTATAAGTATACGCACACAGTTTTGTAAAGTGATATTAGTGTGCGTTGCGATATGAATAAGATCTTAGCGACAATTATGGAGCTTCATTGCCATGTTCTTCGTCGCCAGTCCTTTGTTCTCACTGGAATTCATATTTTAGGGCTAGCAGCAATGCTAGTAGCCGAAGCTAGCTTGGCTAACAGCTATTCTCATCCACAGCTAGCTTGTTTTTGTACTTTCTGACCCGCGCAGATGTATGAACACTGTGTCACCCTATTGGCCAGATAGTTTGCTTTTCCACACACCGCAAAAGTCGAAGTTCCTCTGTAAATTAACATATTGGCACATGAGTTGCCACAAACGTCATGCGAGATTTGTCGACTTCAATGCGAATAAAAATAATTGGATGTGTTATTTTTCAGCAAAAACTGCATGGAGAAAGCAGGTCATGCCTCATTATGGCATGGAACTGACTGACATCTTGACGTTCTTGTACAAACACACACACACACACACACACACACACACACACACACACACACACACACACACACACACACACACACACAGTTTAACAGGATTATCTGCTTCACTCATGACAACCTCTTGCAGCCTAATGCATAGTGTCTTTTTTGGGTGGGGGGGGGGGTGCTGGAGGGAATGTTCACGTCATTTAAAAATAATCCCCCTCTCGGTTGGGGCACGCCCCCGCAGGTGCTATATGCCCGTGGACATGTTCGGTACATGCACTAAATGCTTGCACGGGTCAACATTTGCATGTGAGCGCATGCTGAAGAGCAGGCCTCCATCTCATGTTTTTGAGCTGCCCTCAAACATCACCGATGGGCCTTGTTTTGATCCCCCTGCCAAGGCCTTGCTGTTCTTAAGCCCCATGCATACTTCACCCTGTGCGCGCGCGTGTGTGTGTGTGTGTGTGTGTGTGTGTGTGTGTGTGTGTGTGTGTGTGTGTGTGTGTGTGTGTGTGTGCGTGCGTGTGTGTGTGCTTGAGCGTGCGTGTGTGTGTTTGCAGTGTCGTGTGGTTGCAAACCACACGACAAGGCTTGGCTGTATTCCGTCTTCTTCCCAACTTTGCCATCGCAAGTCTCTGCGGCATACTTCTCTTCTCGCTGCTTTTTCACAGCTGAGAGTCTGTTTTTTTTCTTTCTTTTTTTTTCCCCCGCCCTTACAGTCTCCGTATCTTACTGACAATATGTTGTGCTGAACAAAGTGTGCAGCAGACTGATGCCTATCTGCTACTGTGGCTCGAAAACACTCGCACTGTCATCACATTGTTTAGAATTCCTGAATCCTTACTGTGCGTCTTCATCAAACTGTTTTCATGTGTCCTGTAGTTAGTTATTTTAATCAAGTGAGGAAAGACTGACCTAAAAGAATTAACAGAGGTAGAAAACAGTCATAAGATACATTGGTGCCTTGTGATAGGAGGGACTGTCATTTGGTTGATTTATTTTATGTGTGTGTGTGTGTGTGTGTGTGTGTGTGTGTGTGTGTGTGTGTGTGTGTGTGTGTGTGCATTTTGAGTCGACACTACCCTTTGTCTGACATATCAGATAATGGTCTCTTACTATTATTTACATGTCTTTTTGTGACGTTTCATTTATTTCTGCCTTTGTTCATCATATCAGCCATATTCTGATTTTAAAAAAACCCCCAAAAAACCAAGAATAATGGCTTTGTGCCATTTGAGCGCTGGTGGCTCCAGACAGTATCAGTGCAGGGATAATGACACACGAATGGGAAATGCGAGGATTAGCATGTGGCTAAGCTCGTTGTTACCACAGATTGCGCTGCCAGGCCGAGCAATGAGTGAGGCCCAACTGCCTGGATTCCGTTTCGTCGGATGAGTGGTTGTGCCCGGGGAGGGCGGGATTGTCGGCCGTCTGGCAGACTGCCCCTTTTCGCTGCTCATGGGTTCGTATTGACGGGTCGTAATGTCGGGTTGTATTATCTTTGTGGATTTACACGGGAAAGAACCAAAGCCACTGCTAATCAATTGTCATTTTTTGCTCCGACATGCAGCATGCTGCTCTTTCAATTGATCAAATCTACACGGTCTACTCTGGATGATTGATGATACACAAAAATGCTTTCAGTGTTGGGGCTGATTTTTTTTTTTCAGGCTGAGAAACGTCTTGTCAATTTGTAATTAAAATCTCGATCTCAAAATTCATTTCCGTTCCCGTGGAGACCGCACCAAGCAACAAAACAAGGATAGTGACAGGCAGGCCTCATTAGCTGTGCCATCTGATCTGTGTGTGTTACCGCTGTGACTCACCTCAATAGTGTCAAACTACCTGACAAAACACGACACCACACACTTGCTGTCAGAGCGACAACACAGGAGTATGCCTCCGCTTTACCTCTGCCAGTCACCTCACGTTTGTTTATTCAAAGCACAGGTGACAGTGTAATTATTGTGTAGCGACGACACTACATATAACGTTAGCGTAACTGTTTCACATTTAAATGCTTTGAAAGTTGTTGAGCCTCTTTTCTAAATATTCCTCTCCAATTTGCACACTCCATTTAGCTTTCAAATATGCAGCCCTGTGCCCTGACTAATTACACTGTGATGCAGAGGGATTGTAGTTCGTGAGTCTTCGTCGTGGAAACGCACTCCCACTAAAAAGGTTAACTCAAAACATTTGTGTCTTTGACTTGCTGGCTCATTCACGTTTTCCCAATGCAAATGCTCTGCTATGTATTGAGCTATCTATCTATCTACCGAGCTAGCTAGCTCGATAGCTAGCTAGCTAGCTAGCTAAATCGCTAGTTAGCTAGCTAGCGATCTAATCTAGCTAACTATTAGCTAGTTATCTAGCTCACTCGCTTTAGCTCTAATGCGACTTGCCAACATCAACAAAGAAGCACAACTTGACAAATAACTGTAAAATTATGATAGTCCTTAAAAATGATCAAATCGACGAGATAATATAAAATATTCAGAAATAATTGAACAATATAGTAAAATAAAATAATTCAAATTATAAAAATGTACTGGGAAATTTATCTTTTACCATTTTGATGCGATACATACGTAATTTTGTTTTACAATTCTAATGTGATCATGATTCTTTCAGAAAAAGATTTCAATCTTTAGTTTGTCAAGCAGAAGGCTGCCTGATTATTCGCATTATGTAAATCCCCTTTAAAATCTATTTTTTTCTTGGCATTTCTTTTCATGGATTCCTCTATTCTGAATAGAAAGCAAGTGTAAGGTAAGCAGCAAGTCTTTACTCAGTGCAGACTTTAAGATGCTCAATGAAAAGTGTGCCGTCATCAACCAAATAAATATTAACGAGCACAAAGCGCACCTTGTTCAGAGGTAAAGGAAGAAAAAAAGTCAATGATTTCATGACAAGAATTTTATTTTCTTTTTTTCTTCTTTTTAAATTACATTTTGCATTAAATTAAAGTGTTTTTAAAATTCCTTTACAACATACATTAAGCTGTGAATCAGATGTTAAGGAGGTGGAGAATACAGGGCAAAAAACGTGTGACGTCACAATATTTTACAAGCTTACAAAGGTCACGTCATCGTTTGGTCGCTTCGCGCGTCGCGTGTTATTGAGGGATGGGTGAGAGACGACAAGGCACACACACACCAGAGAACTTCACTGGCCATTGCAGCCTTAAACACTTTGCACCAATTGGACCATGAACTAGATTCAGCCGTTTATACAGAATGTGCACATTGGAACATATGCTCTTCTCACATTCTGCATGTGACCACTCCAAACATTTTGGACTTTGTTTGTGTCAGGGGGGGGGCACAGGAACCTGCAAAGCTGTAGCATGCTGCATCCAAGAGAACTGGGATCTTGAAAATTTCAGGAAAGACTGAAAACTGTATTCACTAGTTGAGCTGGAGCTTAGCTTATCTCAGCAGACTTTGGGCGACACGTTGGGTACACTCAGGACTGGTTGTCAGCCAATCGCAAGTAAGTTATTTGGTTACATGCATTTTGAAATGATCAGAAAAGAAAACCATTGACAAGTCTTGAAATAAGTTCAAATTCCCAGCAGCCTTGAATGCAGCGTTCCTAGTCCCAAGTGCTGTCTCTCTGTAATTGCTGTGGTTTGCGACAAAGTTGGCTTCCCTCCACTTAGAAATGAAAAACAAAAACCCAAACAAATGTTCAATATAAAATGTTCACCTATCTACACATACAACACTAAAGGAGTGCTTTGTTGATTTAAGTGTGGGGACGTGTCCTCAAAAACGAAACGTAACATTAGTTAACATTGAAGTACAAATTTGCCTTACAAAATGGGGCGCTTTTTTCCCATTATTATTAGTTCACGTTTTGTCATTGTGTCTTCACAGGAACCAGCCTGTTTAATACGATGCATGAAGCCAAGAAGCACCTTCCGGTGTCACTTCCAGGTTAGCTGGGGTCGCTAACGCTATGCTAACCGCTACCGGCGCACATGCGGGGCGAAAGTTTCAGTCAATCGGTCGTCTCGCAGCCTTCCTTTGCGGTGTGGCGTACCACAAGAAAAGTACAATTGTATAAAACCCAAAAATGGGGGAAAACAAAACACTCAACAACAATGACAACGTTTCGGTGGACACACAACAGAAGACGCTCATTGATGGCACAGTCGACAACATAAATGTGTGTGGTTGTGTGTCTGCGTGTGTGCATGTGTACATGTGTAGGGGAGCAGAATTACAACAATAACACCTACATTCTTTAATTGCATTTTTATCAAATCAGGGCAACATGATGTAAGAAAAAAACAAAAAGTAAAAACACTACAAGTTAACAGCTATCGAAGAAAACACAGTCACTACTTCAGGGTGTAAGGCACAAATTTACATGTGGGGAGGGGTTGATGAAAAAAAAAAAAATCTCGCTCACCGGTGGTGTTTCTTCATATGACGTGGCCAATCAGGAGCGACATTACTGACTCACGCGCACGCACGCGCACAAACACACACACACAAAACACGGTGCTGATTGGAGGAGCGAAAAGGGCAAATATTCCTTTTGAATTCGAAATGTGACGGTAAAAGTCCATTGTGGCACACTGTAAATAAATATCTTCTCCTCCTCACCTTAAGTCATTATTAAAAAAAAAAATCTACTGGCTCCAGTTTACTGACTTTAAATAGGTGTTGTTGGGTTTTTTTTAAATCACACTTGATTAATTCATATTAAAAAGATCATATGCCCACTCTCTTTGTTGAGCCTAAAAAGTCTTTTTTGTTTCTCTTCAAAAGCACTTCATAAAAAATAAATACAACAAGCTATTAGTATTAACAGTCAAGTGTTGTTCAGTGAAAGGGGAGGATTCTTCTATGTCCAGGCCCGTCCAGGCCCGTCCAGGCGGCGACGTGACTGCGGTAACACTTGGAGGCTTTTCACAGAAGTCCAACAGGCAGCTGACTTTTCAGTCTCCGGGTCAGCTGGACCCCAATGTACTGTATGCCCCCCAAAAAACCCTGGCCATTCCTCGACCACCTGACTTCATTTTGTCCTTGAAGAGATCAATAAAGCCCCCACTTCACCATGCTACACAGATCAAATCATCGGGGTCTTCTTTTGTTTCAGTAGCAAGCGTTCCCCGGCTCGGATGTTATTTACATATTTGTATAAAAGAAAGTGTTTTCTTAAAAAAAAAAAAAAAAAACGGTGTCGGATTATCCATTGTACTGTACACCCAACAAAGGACTGCTCAAGTAGTCCAAATGGTCTCCGTCAGACTATGTGCAGCCATCAGTGGACTTGACCTTTGTGGAGAGCGACACAATGGATGGTTTTGGGGGGACGTCGGGCCTGAGGTGCTTGACGCCCCCACGGGGCAGCGAACCGTAGGAGCTCATGGACGGCTGCCGTGACAGAGATATGCCCTGCGCTGTCATTTGTATGGAGTCCACCGCTGCGGCGCGGGGGGCGGCGTCTCCACGCGGTTGAAGCTCTGGTGCCTCGCCAGATGGGAGGAGTTGGACGAGTTGGTGTTGTGCTTCTTGAGGCCGGACGAGCCCGAGGCGGAGGACAACGAGCCTTTCCGGAGGCCGTAGACGGACGAGTGCACCTCGAGGCGTTTGCCCATCTGCGGCACCGCGGGGGGGACGGTGAGCGAAGCCTCTCGTTGGGGCACGCGGGGTGGCAGCGCCCCGTCCGGATCCACCATGGTGAGATTGTGGTGGGGGTTTTTGACCGTCTTGTACTCCAGGGTGGCGCCCTGGTCGTCCACGAGGCCCGTGCCGAGGTCGCCGGGGTGAGGCTGCTCAACGTACTCGTGCTGGTAGGACTGCTGCAGGTGAGGAGGGTGCTGGTGCTGGTGCTGCGGCAGAGGCAACACCACCACGCTGGGGATGTGTCCCGGGGACGCCCTCAGGGGCAGGTCGGAGATGACGGGGGAGCCGATGGGCGGCATGTCCTTGGTGCAAGCGTTGATGAGGTTCTGGTTGCGCTCCCACTCGCGGCTCCCCCGGCTGGGCTTGCGGCGCGGCTGCATGGGAGTGGACTCGGGCGTCGGCAGAGCGGTGAGGTCCAGGTGGTGCTGCTCGGCTTTGATCAGCATCTTGGCGTTGGGTGTCAGTCGCCCGTTGTGCATCAACGGCGCCAGGATGGCCTCGGGTCGGCCGTCTTTGGCCTGCGTCTCGAACAGACCCGTCAGCTTGGTTACGCTGTTCATGGAGCCCCGGCGCGAGTGGAGGTGGTGGTTCTCCTTGTCTTTGCGGCTGGGCAGGTCCAAGTCCCGCCGCCGGTGGTCGCAAACGCAGTAAACGATAATGCCGGAAAAGATGGCGCCCATGGTGAACGCCAGGATGACGGCGATGGCCAACAGCGTGACGGGAACCAACTGGTCGCGGCCCTTCTGGTAGCTCTCGCGGATCACACCTGTGAGAGAGAGAGAGAGAGAGAGGATATTCACACGTTCAGATCCAATTGGAACACTGGAAAGAAAAACGACAGCGTTCACGTGCCGTACAACCGCCGCTCATCGACTGTGTGATTGACGCTTCTGACGCAGTGTTAGATTCGGCCTCTCTGGCACAGTCGATTCGACGGGAGACTTGAGCGCATCGGTTTTATCACTCTGACCTCTCTCTTGCTTGGCTCTCACACATAACTTGTTGAAACCAGTTCCGACTGCAGAGTCACACGACGTCACACGGGCTAAGCAGATTAGACCTTCTTCGGCATCCGGCAGAATTAGGCTGCACGGTTGTGTCTCGACCTTTCTGACATCCATTAAATAGTTCAACTGAGAATATGCAGTCGTCTGGTAGTTAGTCTAATCGTGCAAGCATTAAAGACGAAAGGACTGGGGTGAAGCTCCGCCCAGAACCTTTTAAAGGTTCGATACGGCACTTTTGGGGGATCTCACACACATTGTGATCAATGGCATTCCTGAAGTGTGGATGTTGTCATCGCTGCACCTTCATTGAAATGTGTTTTGATTAAAAGAAAAGACAAAAAAATGGAAAGCATATTCAAATTCTTCGCGTATCAAGTTTTATCGCTACTTGTTGCTAATTGAAAGAAATTGAAACTGCAGGTTTCCAAGAAAAACAAAAAGGTTGCGGGTCATTCATTATGTGTATAATTGGACTACCCCCACACACACACACAAAAGGACAGAAAATAATATTACACTTACAAAGAATAGCGGTCTCATAACAAACATGCAAATGAAAAATTGGTCTATCCTATCATGAGTTAACACCTTCTCAAATGGCTTTCAGCTGCCACATTTAATATCCCCCCCTCAAATCCAATCTCACTGTGTATTGTTGAGCCCGATTCACATTTAAAAATCACTGATTAAAATAAAAAAACAACAACCCCAAAACAAAACAAAACAAAACAAAACAAAAAAGGGGGGGAAAAAAAACATCCGCCAAAATGAAAAAAAGATATGAATGGGAATAATGAAAGCTGAAATGTACCAGAACGCTTTTTGCTTCTCGGATGCAAATGGCTGACATTTCATAAAGCCGCCATCATATCTGATCAATCTGAGAGGATTCATTAAGAAAAAAATGTGATTGCACGGCAAAGCCAACCAGCTATGTCAGAACGCTTTTTACCTCCTTCGTCGTCTCTGTCGATTGGCAACATGAGGTCAGATTTCACTTTCACATCTGACCCGTGTTGCACACGTGTCATTTCGCACTGACACACCATCAAGCAAGTGGGCTTCATCACAAACACTTCCTGATGTGCACCGCACGCCTCAGTGTGTCAGCGTAGCGTGACTTTGTTATTTGAGCGTCCCTTCCCGCGGTAAAATGACTTTCAGAAGAAAAAAAAAAAGTTATTGAAAGTGACAAGTCGAAATATGAAGAGAAAATCATCTTGTGAACTCAACTAAAGGAAACTGAACTTGAAGGTCGCGGAACAAAACACGCACAGATGTACCGTAATCCGTTTTTCATGATAGGTTACTCCATGCGTGTAGGAAAGATCCACTCTCCTAACCCGACAAAAAGGGTTTGAAGCAAACAACAAAATAACCATTTTGTTTTTCAATGCAAAGGGCTCTCTTGCTTAAAAACTCCCTAACAAAAAACTAACATTAACTCCGTTTGTTCTGCAGATTATTCCAAATCCATAAAATATTATTACTGTATTTTCCGCACTAAAAGGCGCACCTAAAAGCTGTTGGTTCAGTTAACTGTTAACTTGCTGTTGGTTCAGTGAACTGTGTTACTGCTTTATAAAATACGTTTTACTGACATCTAATCGTTCTGTTGGCGTTTGCTTGAGCGAAGCTCCATCTAGTGGATGAGTTGTCGATTGCGTCTTATAATGCGGTGCACCCAAAGTATGAAATTACAAAATAGATCATTCATTGAAGGTGTGCCCCATAATCCAGTGCGCCTTTTAGTGCGGAAAATACGGTGTGCTTTTTCCAGTTTTTCCCGGGATTTACCCCCCGATTTTTGGGGAAAATGTTTATCGAATATTTTTGGTTTGTAAAGGAAAAAAACTTCCACGCCCCTCACCCCCCAAAATATCAATTTGGGTGCACTCCAGAGTGTGGTCACGGTCGCATCCCTGTTCGACATTATTATCATTCTTCATTTTATTGTAGAAGAACTTTTGGAAACCTATCCAGGCTCCCAGAAAAGCTTTGGTGGCTAGCATCTGTCACCAAACACATTTGGAGCTCATCTCAAACCCCCAGAGCAAAACACCACACAAACCCCCAGATGGCAGGATAATCTGATCTCGTGGAAACCGAAATCCAGACTCCGCTTAACCAACATCCGTAATGCTCCCACACTGCTCTGTGTTGAGAAACATGAGCCCGAGCCTCCTCTGTGAAGTGAAATAAAGTGCTGGCTAGCGTGACGAGGGTGCAATCGTAAACACATACCTGACTTGTCTTTTTAACGGGGTGACGGTGACGTGCGGCTCGGTCAACCTTCACCGGGAGCTTAACTAAACATTTTCGCCAGACAAAAACGTGGACACGCCCGCCTGAGGAGATAGCGTGTCTGGCGTTATCTACGGTGGAGAACAAAGCCGACTTTGACGCTAACATCTGCTTCTCATCTCAGTGGCTGATGTCTCAAAACGAAATTTGGAAATATTTTTTATCTGCCGGGCTTTTGTTTATATTGATTTGGATCTTTTTCCAGGTTTTCGAGGTTCTTCTTAAATTAGATTTTGAAATATTTTTTTTCCAAAAGCCTCATTTTTTTGTAGATACTTTCATGTCAATTTTAATACCCGTTTTTTTACATTGATATTATTATTTATATTTTTCATTTATATATTTCAAATCATTTGCATTTTATGTTTTAATATTAATCCGTTAATTTTTTATTTCCATTTTTAAATATTGCTATACGAAAACACCTGATTTATGTCATTTTGGACACATAGTTGTTTTTATATTATTTATAATCTTTTTGATTTTATTTGAAAAACATTGTTTTATTTCCATATTCACACTTTTATTTATTTATTCAATTTTTTTTTTATATTTAAATTGACCTGAACTCATGTGCAAAATACATGCTCTCAATAAACACTTTCAACAATATTTCCACTCAACAAAACAAAAAGTTAATAGCAACTCCTTTTATGTCCTTAAAATGTTTGCTAAATGATATTGAGTTCATCTGCCTTTTTTTTTCAAATTTTGCCCCAACAAAGAGACCAACATTCACTCTCGACATTTCGGAGGTCAGAGGGCAATGAGTCAATCTGGTCGAACGTTTAATAGAAGAAGGCCGGCTGTGGCGCTTTGTTGTGGTCTTGGGGGGGTTAATGCCCCTGTTTAACCTCCAATGCATGCCTCTCGCTGTCTGCCTTTTTATTTTTTTGGGGTCTAAAACTAAATCCTTTCATTCTCTCTTGTGCACTTCCACGGATCACACGACACTCGCTTGCACACTTCCTGTGAAGGAAAAACTTTGAAGACCTCCAGCTTTCATTTGACAAATTGTTTCCCGCCATCAAAGAGAAAATAACAGAGGATGCCGGAGAAGTTTTCAATGCTGTTCGTGTTCCTGGCCTCTTTGGGAATATTGACAACTTTTCAAAAAACTTAAGCAGGGTACAGACACTCACACAGATTTTTGGAACAGATTTTCAAAACGTGAGCACATGACACACATGAGGTGTCGTACGACAAGCACGCTGCATTAAAGGGAATGAAACCCGCTGCTGGAATTACAGTGGTTACGAAAAAACAGCTTTTCATTGTTGCCCCAACTCTTTAATTTTGCGATTATAAATATTATGGTTGCCTGCCCCGAATAATTACGCCTAACACACCCCGCGCCACAGAATCATCACTCAGGATACTATTTCAGAGACATCCAAACTTCAGACTGTTGCCCCACTTCAGTCATGATTTATAATCTGGTTTGCTGGTGAGTGCAACAGCAAGCCTTTTCCGTCCAGCCGGTTTGATAGATTTAAATTTCATGTGCCCTGCGGATTCAGCATCCCCACATTGCACACACATAACTCCAGATCCGCTGACATATATTCTTCGCAGTCAAAACAGCCTTGGTTACTTGCAAAACCGCGTTAGTTGTTGTCGAACACATGTTCACGCTGCTACTTTTATCCCATCAGGCGCTGCTCCGGTCGACTTAAAGCCACAGAGCTGGTCTTTGTGTCGACGATGGGAAAATGCTCTAAGGTAGGAGACGCATCACGGCGGGTTGATGGGGACACCACAAATCTCTTACTTAACACCACAAACTCTCAGACATTGTCGGGGGAAGAAGAGTGAATATTGATATTTATCAAGCCTAAAAATGTCAATGACTGTGCAGCTTGATGTTGTAAAGAAAGAACCCATTATTTAAAAAAAAAAAACAGCTTTAAAGCAGTATCAAATTTGTTTTTTGCTTCTGGGCTTTCCTTACATTTGAACTGTCATGTGTAAGCCACTGTGAAGAATAAAAACAGTACTTTAAGTAAAAACATTTTAAAAAAAAAGGCAAGTTGTGAATTGAGAATGGCAGTCTTTTATATGCAGTATCCTGTTTAGTCTTACCTGTTTTGAATACATATCTTTTTCCCCCCCATTGCTAGAAATTCAATTGGACAACAAGTAATAAAGACTGTAAATGTACAGGAGTGTCTTCTCTATCTGGCACGTCTCATTTTGAAATTTGCTTGATCTCATTTAGCTGTTTTTCAATCTGTATTTATCGCCTTGTTTTGTAATGTAAAAATGTACTACAATAAACGGCAATCAACTTTGGAATGACATGCTAAGTGAAGTGTTGCATTTTAATAATTCTACATGCTAATGAACTTTCGTGTGTTGTTTTTTTTTTCAGCAACAGTTTTGCTAGCTTGGTAGGGTAGCCATCTAAGCTAGCAATCGCACTACTGTATTTTCAAGCCCCCCCAACCCTAACCCCTTCCCAATGTTCACCAAAAGACGGGATGTGCCGATTCTGTTACAAAAAAAACAAAAACAACAAATCAGTTAGCATGCTCAGGGTTCCCCTGTTAGCCACACACAGCAACAAAGACAACCACACAGCTTAACTATCGAGTCATAAAGCACCATAAAATAACCAGAAAAATATGTATTATTGATTATTGTCCTAGGTGGTTGACCAGCATTTTAGACCTAGTTAGTGTCGGCTTGGCAACATAGGAACTATTCCTCTTCATGAGGCTAGAGTGCCATTCAAATGCTTTCCATGCTAGCATCCCACTTTCAAATGGCAACAGAGTGTTTCTTTAGCGATCCAATCAAAGCTTATCTGTACGCATTCAAGGGGCACTCACAGTCATGTTTTTATTCAAAATAAAAGACGGCACGCTGATGAGAGGCTTATAATCAAATGTGTGATCTTTTAATTGCGCAGCTCCGTTTATTAATAATCAATTCACTAACCTTTGCATGTCCGTACATGCATGATGTTGTTCACACTGACAGTCTACGCTAATCATCACGGTTTGTATTACTGTTTTGTTTGTTGATGTTAGGAGGTGCTACACACACACACCAGTCAAACAACCCCCTTAGAAATGTTACGAATAAATAGATATCGCTTCTTTTTTTTTTTGTCTCCTAGGTGTGCGCCAAGTATGCACTTTTTATGCGCATCAAGCCGAACAGATGCACAAAGAGCAGCAACAGTATCAAATGGTGAACTACAGGACTGAAAGAGAGCAAAAGCCGATGTTTCAGGCAGAAAGCGGAAGCAAAACATACAAATGGTAACGCAAGCTGTGAAAATTAGCCAGCGAGAGGAGAACAATGAGCTAATCAGGGGAGGAAACTGCTGCTTGCGTCAGTTGAGGAAGTGCGTAACGTCGGGAAAATATCAAGGCTTCTGTTTTGGGTACGGGTCACAATGATTCACAATTATTCACCTGCTTCGCGCACACTCGACTCTCTGAGCTTTTGACCATTGAGAAACCCTCCAAATCTACAGGCCAAGATTGGAGTGCAATAATGACAGGACTGGGACTACCCGCAGCGCTGATTTTTTGTTCTTATTGTCGCTAAGTCATGATGACCCATATTTGTAGAACAATAGAAAGAATGTACGTGTATTGTTTAAAATTAGCCTTTGAAAACATGCATAGTGAACCCCCATTTACTGCACAGGATATGTTCTCGCAATAGGTTACAATCCTGAATATAGTTTTATTACCCCCAAGTCCCCAAAACGCTTTAAACTGATTAAAACAGATTTTGTCAAATATTTTTCAAAAATGTATTTTAAATGTACACACACAACCTTCAAGCATAAAATGCAGAACAAATACTGCCCACGTTGTCGTGTCTGTGTACAGACGGCTGGTGGCGTGTGAACGGCTGAGCGTGAGCTGTGGCCGACAGCAGTTCCCGTGTGAGTGTGCTCTTTTTTCAGTTGGAGAGTACATAAATCAAAGTTGTGTCAAAATGAAGTCGATGTTAAAGTTAAGTTGATTTTGATTGTTTTTGTGTGTTTTGTGTCGACCAAGTGGAAAAACAATTTGGACATGGTGCCTATGTAAATGAGTTTCTTTGCTTTTTTTGTGACCAAGATAGTTGTATTTCAAATAATTATTCATTTATTGTATGTCTTTATTTCAGAAATCAATTTAAAAAAAAGAGCCATTGTACTTCCTTCCTCTGTTGTTGAAATATACTCAAACTATATTTCGATCTGCCCCAAACTGATTCTTTCTTTGAACATTAAAGATTTTATTTCGAACAAATCTGTGCTTTGCCGAGTGTTGAAGCAGTGGCTGGAGTTCGAGCGAGCGCCGTGCGTCATAGGAAGGTCTGACAGCAATCGGGGTGTCATTAATACCATCTCTAACCTTCAAGATTGAAATCCGCAGCAGTGATGATGTCGAAATGTTCCCTCTGCCGTCTTCGGCATGAGTGAAAAATAAATAAGACATCACATTTCAATGTGGGCAAGGTCATCCTCTCGCCAAGTGCCGTTGGCAGGCTGCATTTCATGTCAAGTCGTGATGTTTTAATGACTTGAACGTTGGTCTAAAGACTGAGCAGTATTAGCAATTTTTTCCAAATATATTTCTGTTCCGTAATTCAAGTCTGACATTTTACAAGTTGTCCATTTCCAATGAATTATGTGGCTTTTGATTTTTGCGCTCAGTTTGGAAACTTCAAATGTTGTAATTGCAGACAATATCCCCCCACTTCTAGCCCATACAAAAAAAACAATCATATATATAGTGGCAGTGAAATCAACTCAGTTCACCGCATTAAAAAGCAGCAGTTTGGCTTCGTGAACTAACCTTCAGAAAAGAAAAAAAAAACAGAGCCTTTCAAGTTGCTTCACGTCACTCCCAGTTAAGGTTTACTCTCATTTAAAACCATCACATCACTTTGCCGCCATCTCATATTTGAACGCAAGCAATGTCGCAACAGATGTAGACAGACGATATAACATGGGCACGTATTCTTTATCCTCTGAAAAAACATACAAAGGCAGATTTGACTGCAGATAACTGAGTCACTTACAACAGTTGGGTGGAACTTCTTCATTTGTCTGCGTGACTCTTACACTGTTGCCTGCTGACCAAGTGGCGCTGACCAGAAGGAGTCGCAATGAATTCATCCTGCTTTGACATTCTGTTTAATGATGTCATGACTGTATGCTTTTATAAAGTGGCGTAGAGTGCCGGATCAAAAGTAATTACTTTTTTTTCTTCTTCTTCGTTTGCTTGAATGGGGAGAGATGATTTGACATATGAGTGCTTTGAGCGACAAGTATGGTCATGCAAGAAATTCAACTGTCAAAGCACTACTGCATCTGTAAATGCGATAGATTTCTATTACCGGTAGTTTTATTATTATTATTATTACATACAGTACATCTTTTTTTCTTAGATGAATGCATTCTTGTTGTTTCGACCTCACTCTTACAAAGAAAGAAAGCACAGACAACTTTTCCTTGACGAACCTCACACTACCTTTCAGGACCTCAATTTCCTCTTTTCGCTTCTCATTTGTTGATTTTTCCCTTTGTTTCGATTACCTCTCGGCGGTCTTTTTTTTCCCTTTCGCCTTCACCCCTTCATGATTGTCCTTCTTGTTAAATAAATCCTTATCATGCATGTTGCTTTTCCTGCACTCTCTTTATTTCCCATGTCTCCTGCCCCTGTCGTCTAGCTGCCTCCCTCTTTCACCCTCGTCCGTCTCCCGTGGATAGCTGCTGTAATGAAGCCATAAATTGGAGCAGCACAGCGGCGGCTACAGGTCGGGCTGGGGAAGGTGGACGAGGGGAGGGGGCGGGCGGGGGAAGGGGGCTGACAGGAAGAGAGACGGCAGAAAAGGGAAGAGAGCCAAAAGGGGGGATTCATTTAGACAAGAGAAGAGATATGAGTCTTGTTGGAGAGGAGACAGTCTACCAGGGGGAGGAGCGGGAATGAATGAGGAGGAGGGGGTTGGGGGGGGGTTAGGTTGGAGGGAGGGTTGGGGGTTATCCATAAATTGGTTGAGGAATCACTTCTAAAAAGGTACAGCCTTGGAACATGCCATCCCTGTTGGATGTTGGGAGGGGTCACAGTGGCAGGAGATGGCGAGGTGTTCAGAGCAGGTGGGCGTGGTTTGAGGCAAGAGGGTCATCGGGGTTTGTTGTGATAGACAGACAGACAGACAGACAGAGAGAGAGAGACAAAGTGCAAATGTACTGTGAAAAAAAGAAGCTACCTTCGAGACAGCGAGGGCCCCTCGACTGAAGCGGCAGATAAAGACGCCGCGGGCTCGTTAATACTCCTCACTTTGCGGCGCCTGTTTAATTACTGTGGCGGCTTTGGCCTAATAATAATATTCATTAGGAGATAAGATCCTGCAACGTCTCCGCTGCAAATGGAAAAAAGGAGTTGGGGGATTAATTTCTTTTAAGGCGCCAAATTATCTCGAGCACGGCTCCTGATAGGAACTGATACATTTGACTCGAAAACTTTTTACCATTTCGACGATTATGCACTCATATGCCACAAGATTAGGGACATAATTCGTCCATCCCTCCCTTTCTCTACAATGCGTGTCCTTATTTGGTTGGCGGGTGATGTGGAGCCGATTGTAGCTGATTTGGGAGACTTGGGAGGGTTTTCACCCTGGACTGGTCGCCGGCCAATCACGGGACACATACAGACAAACGGCCATTCACATTCAGAACTGTAATCTTCATTTGACCTAACACGCGTGTTTTGGGAATGTGGGAAGAAGATGGCAGTACATTAAAACAAAAAAACATGGGGAGAACGTGAAACTCCTCACAGATTTGAGCCAGAACCTTACAACTGTGAGGCAGACACAATCAATACGAGTTGTAGTTGTAAATCCTAAAGTGTGGCCTTTTCCACCTTGATATCGAAGCTGGAATAATCGTAGCAGAGACGATACTCAAACGCTGAATGTGCTGCTCTTGCACAATGTAATGAGATTCATTTACAATAAACACACACACACACCTCAGCAAATTACCACCCCAATAATACGGTAAACATGGTAACCCGCGATTGATCCAGAATGAAATTGTGCTGCAGCTATTATCATCTATTGAATTAGAGAAGCGTATTGCAATACGTCATAACTTAGCCATTATGCTTGAACTGTATGGTTGGACGATATGGACTTATGGGTATAGCACACCCTCCTCACAGTTCTGCGTTTGGGGGTTTGAATCCAGGCTGACATAGGTTTTTTTTCGCATAGGTTTTTCTCCTGCGTCCACCCCAAAATCTTCCACGTTTAGGATGTTGAAGAAATTATCAGTCAGTGCGAATGTGAGTCTGAATTGTTGTCAATCAAACCTGAGCATTATTGTTCCTGAAATCGCACCTCTCTCGGATTTGCGCAGATGTACCTAATATAGTGGCCAGTGAGTGTCATGTTTTCCTTATTTCTCCTGCGGCAGCGAGCCTGGTTGATGTTCCTTTTTCAGGCACATTGAAAAGTTTCACTTCTCGCCTCAACAAGAGTTTTTGGAGAGCCGGCTGAAGTTTTTTTTTTTCACAGTACAGCTGTTTGCTGAGGGCCAACAGGAAAGGAGAGAAGACAGGATGGGCCGGGCGGGAAATGAACGCAGTTGACTGCGGTGCTCAATTTGCCATGCTGAGACGCGTTAAGCCGCGCTGAGGCAAAACGGCGCGTAATACCATCAAAGCAATCAAAGCTGGAAAAAGTCAAATACGCATAAATAGCGGGAAAACTAACAGCAACAAAAGATGTGACTTGAAGCCATGCAAACATAGCCGGCATCGCTCACAGAGAAGCAACACAAACAAAGATCACTGCAGCTGAGTCTTACGGAGAAAGAAAAATATTCAAGAGCTGGAATAAAACAGAGCAAAAAGTGCCATATCAAATGAGAATCAAAAATGAATCATACAAAACATACGACAGCAGGAAGCTTGTTTGGAAAAGTGAGGACTGCTGGGTGTCGTTACCTGAGAATGCTTGACTGGAGCGTCCTTTTATATCTATGATACCAAACTCAAAAGCTACGAGCATTATTCCCAACTGTTTAACTCATTCACTGCCATTGACGGCTATAGACGTCAAAGATCCATTTTGACTGGGCTGGCAGTGAATGAGTTAATATGAGGGTGACTCTTGAAGGCACAGCTCCGCTGATACATCTTGCTCAGGTAACGACAATGTGATGCTGGCTGAACGCATGCTGTCTGAGGTGCGCTCGCTGCTTCCAGCTGACACCTTGCAACCTGTCCGCTCCAAGAATATATATCTGCTGATGTAGGATGATATTGCTTTTTTAATTTTTTTTTTGTGAGTGAATAACCTGATGATGCTTGGAGGGACAAATATTATTCATCTTATTGTGTTCCTCCGACATGTGGTGTACATTTTATGAAGGATCATATTCCATTTGAATGGCGGCCTGAGGAGGCGCAATCGTCATTCACTTTTATATGAATGCGATAAACATCCATCTGTACCCTTTAGATTCAGATTCAGGAATTTTATCCATCCATTTCTTGAAACGATGTTATTTAAATCAATGCCATTGTTTTTATGTAGTTATTGTTATTTTTATTTTCGCTTTTCTCCACTCACACGGGTTATAATAATTTTGAGAGTTCGTTTTTATATCATTTGGACATTTTTTTCCACTAAACTGTCAGTTTTAATTAATTAATGTGTTTATACATTAGGTTTGTTTGTTTTTAATATTTCAAAATTTATTTGTTTTAATTCACTTTTTATTAGTTTTAGTATTAGCTTTTTAAAAATTACGTGGCATATTTGACCAGCGCAAGATTAAAGGAAACAAAAGGTTGCCACGTATTGTGTAAGTAAACTACAAATCCCAGAAAACAGTTTTAAATCAAGACATTTTCACTATCATCATAGAAAGTAGTTACAGTTAGTTTTATAAGCGTAGTATGTACGGTAGTTTCAGTTAGTTAATTTTTTTAAATCCTTTCATGCACCCTGTAACCTGATAACACGATAAGCTCTCCACTGTAGTAACCACTGTCCCCGAAAGGGTTATAGCCCTCTCAATTTTATTTTGTTAACGAAAACAATTTTTCAATGTTTGCTATTTCATTGCTTTTTGTTAATTATAATCACCTCAGGAAAGAAAAACACAAATCAGCCTCACTGCGGCGTTTCCTTTTCCTCATCCGCTCACTCACTCTCTGCCAACCATCTAGTGAGTCGTCCTTGAGGTCAGGCACTATCGGCCGTTGTTCAGGCGGATGGAAAGGGCGTTCAATGTCATGTCACGGTAAGACATACACGCTGCTCCAGCCATCTTGGGCAGGAAATAAATAGATCGGCCGCGTAATGGCCTGAATATTGCGTCTCTTGTGGGACACTAAAGAGTCTGGGGATGATAAATCTGATCCCACGGGGCGAATGCGTCACTGTCTATGTGTGTGCATTCTAATGAGCGCTGAATGTGTTTGTCTTGTGGCTTTTTTGTTTTTGGTTTTTTTTTTAAAGGGAGAAGCAATTTGTCTGCTGGAGAGAAAGCGATCTGTACACCTCGTCAGCTGGAAGCAGCCACACAGCCGTAAATCTCAATTACACGAGACCCCGCTCCCTCCCTCCCCCTGCCACAGGTGACAGCGGACCAAGAGCATCTGTTGCGTTCCAAGGCTTACCATCGGCTTCGGGCTGAGTCTGAGAGGGTACGGCCATGTAGGGCTCCTCCCCTGTTTCTGAACTCATGGGGCGCTCCTTGCGCTCCACCATGCGGCCCCGCCCCAGGGGGCCCTCGGCGGCCTCGGGTAGGGCCGGCGTGGGGAGTGCGAGGTGTGGTGGTGGTGGTGGTGGTGATGGCGGCCTGCCAGACACAACAGAGGTTAACGAGGGCGCTCGCTTTGTCGACGGGGGCCTCGGGACACGTACACTACTCACAACAAGGTAGGGACAGTCGGCTTTCAGGTGAACGGAAAGGGCACTAGAGCAAAGGTCACCAACGGGGGGGCGCCCGTGGAACACCACAATGGTATCCTATGGACCTGTTCTAAAAATAGCTCACCGGTGATGGCACAATAGCGATTTGCCAGGAATATTGAATAGAAATGTATAGAAATAAAAGGTTGCATTTTGATATCTATCGGGTTCAGAACTATGATGAGAAATGTTTGTGTCTTCACATAACATGAATGAAAATCATCCATTGGTGATGATAAAATAAAAATGGGTACTAGGGCCGAGACTGATCTGGATATTTTCAGCCAAATGCAGATTCTGATAATTGATTAATCGGCCAGCCAATTGAAAAAAACATACAATAAATAAAATAACGTATTTTTTTTGCTCCCTTGACGCATACAAAAATAAAGATATGATTTACGGGCAGAAAATGTGACTGTTTTACAATATTTTACAAGAGAGAGGGAGATGACAAAAATTGGCTGTTTTTTTCATCCATTTGGGTGTGAACGTCACTATCTTTGTGTTATGCGGTACAGTGTTAATCTTAGCGTCAATGTGTAACAAAAAAAAATATCAGAGTTACGATTTTGACTATAAAAGTGACTTAAAATTGCCGACAGATGAGTGACCGCAGTTTTCCAGCTGGCTAGCTGTCTTGTGTTTTCCTCCATTGCTGTGATCCATTTAAACGCGGGTGAAATATAAAAATCAATTTGAAACCCTGTGGCCCTCTCTTGTCTGACCTCTACGCAAAGACACTCAACTGTGCAAGTGACTTTGTCTTCAAGTACGGTTTCTCGACTGGACCGAGTCATTATTTCTCACAACGGTCTCTTAACGTCAAAACCAGGAATAGCATGATGAAGAGGACTGACTCAAAAATCAATGGAATATATTGGTGCATTCGTGGATAAAATGAATTTGCCATTCAGTTCCTTGTTAGAGAACAGCAAGTTGTGTCCAAAGTACTGAAGGATTGAAAAGCTGGTCACGTGCATTCAAAGGGTGAGAGAAGGTCAAGTTGAAAGGTTGGAGTTCATTTTAGGATCGCCCTAAAATTCCACCCGAAAGCCGAATATCCTGAACATTTTGTGAGGGCTACACGCACACACACACACACACACACACACACACACACACACACACGCGCACACATCATTCCCCCTCAAAGCACACAAGGACAGCTGCTTTGCCTACAAGAGGCAACAAAGTGATTCCCCCCGTGAGCAAGTCATTAGTAAATGTGTCTCTCCACATTGTCATGTCCTTCTCTTCTCATCCTTTCTCCTCCTCCTTCTTTTCCTCCCTCTCAGACTGACATGTCAAAGCTCCAGTGGGCCTGTCAGAGTATAATCACATTTCTCCAGCGTCACCGGAGGGTTCACACCTTTTCGTAGGAAGGATGACGACATGCTGACTTTTCCTTCTTTGCGGCGCTCCCGTCGGGCAACTTTTTTAACGAAACGTCGACAAGAGGCTTCCAACGCTGTCAATGCCAACGAGCACCCCCTTGCCCCTCCCCACCCCAATATAAGTTTATATTGCTTACATCTAACTTTTGAGTTCACGTGGAGATGGTGGGAATTGTTCTGTTGAATTCCCTTCCGTCTCCCTGCTTCGCTCAAATCCTTTTGTTGATTTTAAGCACGCCTGCGTTTTGCTGTATTCAGCAGTGAATAGCGCCTGAATATTCATGTTCGATTCTTCTTTGTTGTGCTGAGCCAAATTTGGAATGCTGAGCCTTGACTATGATGTGCACTTCCACTTAGTGTCATTCTAGTTTGTTTGTTTGTTTGTTGGCAGAATCATGCCAAAACTACTAATTACTCATTCTAATCACAAAAAAAATTAAAAAATGATGCATCAACATAATGAAAGTGAGTGTACAATTTGATGCTGATCTAAATAATACCAACGAAAATCAAATACACTTGATTTAATTTGATTGTTTTTGTTGATTGATTTTGTTCTATTTTAGATTTTGGTAGTGAAGAATGGTAAAATTATGGCAAGGTCGGACGAACTTTTTGTCGTGTTGGATATTTGATTTCTACATATTTTAACATCAGGTGAGAAAAAATCTGACAAAAATAGTGAGCAAAAGGCTTCTTTTTTGGAGATCTGCATCCCAGAAAACATCTCTCCAGATTATTTGGGAGGGAGGAAGAAGCCTGACAATGCAAAACGGAGAAAGGTGTTTCATTTTTGTTCACATTTCAAGATTTCATTTGATAGACGGGAAGCAGGTAACTGAAGGTTTATTCTGTTCATCAGTACGAATATGTATCACAAATGTGAGCTTTCAAAGCAAGCTAATCACATTCGCATGGGACGTGCCCTCTTAAACCGTCCTCAATTTGGTACCGGCGTTACATTTCCCTTCATGGAATGAAGCCTTTGTGGGGCTCAGCTCGCTGATTTTTTACCACGGAGGTGACAGTGTGCGTGTGCGGTCACCAACGGATGTGCTTCACTTTGTCTTTAAAGAAGGGGCTGAGGGGGTCGGGTGGGATGATGGTGAAGCTGCTGGTAAACTAGCGCAAACCCTCTCGACACCATCTCGAGCCTCCTCCTCTTCTCCCCTTCGTGTGGCATGGCAATCATTAAAATGATTTATTTAACTATTGGCCCAAGGCTGAGAGATTAGTGTGACAGGCCTATTTTATAATTCATTCCCTCACCGCCAGGGGAAGTGCAATTCAGGCAGATGACACACATACAGAGAGAGAAGAGGGGGTCGGAGTGGATGGGTGGGTGGGGGGTGCACGCCGAAGGATGCGCACACTTCTCTCTTTTTCACTCGCTACAGATTAAAAGTGAGGCGACCATGTCTAGTCTGGAGTAAAGACGGGGAGAGTGGAGAGGAGGCATTTATTTATCTTCAATGCCATATTAAGCTCCCCGCACAGTCAACTGAGAGACGGGGGATGTGTGTTTGCGTGTCGTCAAGTGTGTGTTTATGTGCGGAGGCATGTGTTTATGGGCAGCGGGTTTATATTCCATGACCCTGGACCTCCAACAACAGGGAAGATCACAGTGTGGACCGAAGGCTGCAACGACTTGGTCAGATGTATTCTTGTCGTTTGCATTTTTGGACCATTCACACAATCGCGTGCAATTGGCTGAATCAAATCATTCCACTTGTTAGAAAGTTATTAACAATACAGCAAAACTGCTATCGTTGGACCGACCCCCCCCCCCCCCGCCGCCCCCAAAAATAGGGATCTTAACCCTTTCATGCACCAATAATGATAACCTGTAACCGGATAACATGAAAAGCTGTCCACTGTCGTAACCGCTGTCCCTGAAAGGGTTAAATCTTCTGCAACAAGTATGACATCGCATAAGAAAAAAACAAAACACTTTTGTCCTTTTTTTTTTGCCACAAAATTTGCTGTGAGTGACGGTTTATCGTTTCAACCTGATATGTGAATAAAAAAGTTTTACAGCATTCACGTACTACTGTTAACTTTAGTTGGCTTATTGTTCCAAAGTTTAGAATGTTAAAATGTGACTTTGTTTTGAAAACGGTTTCTAATGGCGATGCTGGAACAAATTTGTGAACCATCAAGGTCTTTAACCACCAACAACGAGATGCATCCAATTATTGCAGCAAAGGTCAGGGCTAATCGATTCAATTGTCGCGGGGATAGAAGGGATGGGGGTGAGTGGCGGGTTGTTGACATAGAGGACAACAGGGTCTAGTAGAGCTAATATCATAATTAAAGATGTTCCTATTTGTAATTCCTTTAACAGGCCACAAGAGGAGGGTTGCAGGAGGAGGGCTGCAACGGCTTGTGGGGAGGGCAGAGGGGCGGGGGGGGGGGTTTGAAGTGGACCGGCAATGATTGAGTGTTTCATTACCTTTATAACTGGAAGGAACGTCTATCAAAAAGAAGGAATGACATAAATTCAGTTCCACACGCTGTCGTTAATAACCTGTCTTTACAGGTGGGAGGAGTTTTCATTTCCTTGAGAGGGAACAATTCATCGAGGAGATGAAGGGGTGTGGCTGGACTTAAAACAGTACACGAGATAAAATGTTGCCTCGGTTCATTTACTTGCCTTTTTTTTTAAATGATAAATGCGGGATACTTACCATTCAGTGCCACGAAGGTATCTGAAAGTACAAGCAAAGATAAAAGAAAAAGTGTGTCATTGCGAGTCATAAAGACGCTTTCACATTCAATTCGCAACTAACGATTTTTGAACGTACACTACTGATGGAATTGAAAGGGGGGGGGATCTGTACATTCACTTTACTTGAATTGGAACTGTATTATTGTTAATTGTATGAAATGGACCAGGCTATATGCGACGATTGTTATATTGTCTGTCTACATGTGGTGCTACATTGTTTGTATTCAAATATCTTTTGCTTTGAAGCGTAATAACGCTGCGACATCGAGGCTAGTCGTTAGCACATGTATTGCGCGTTGCACAGTTTGGGAGCATTAAGCTAACTGGGCTTTTAGAAGGTCAAGCCATGAGGTTGTTTGAAATACAAAGCGTGTAATTCTGTTTTGACGTTGACTTGAGACTTCAGCTGGAAATAGCACAAAACCCCTTGAACCTTCTTTCTTGAAGAATTGTTGGCGATCGCCCAAACTGTTGCTTGTTGTGAAGTGAGTTGAGGTGAAAAAAAAAAAAGAAAAAATCGAATCGCAAGACACCACTGTATTATAATTTTCATCCTGGATTAGCTGCGGGGAATCAGTGAATACACGCTTAGGTTACCAAATATGGGTCCTCGCCTTGACTGGTCCAAAAAACAAGCCCTAAGTTTAACCGCTTCAAAATTACAGCAAAACACACTTTTTTTTTTGTGGCCATCATGCCCGCCATGTTTGTGGAGTGTTTTGTGGTGAGACATTATTTTAGGAGTGTGTGCGCTGTGGCTAACAGGCTTGCTCAAGTCCAGTGGGGTTCATGTTATTGGAAAAATACTCCGCTATGAAGCTAATGTAGCGCTTAACTTTGCGGATGAATTCCTCCTGAAGTCTAACCGGAGCACATTGTAACAGCAAGTGGATCACGGCTGTCAATTCCAGCTAATCTGGAAAGCAATGTGTGGAGCATGCAATGTATGATTCTTCCCGTTCTCGTATAACAATATTTGAGGCCGGCTAATTGGGTTGAGAGTCCTGTGCCCTGTTTTTGTGTGCATTCACAAGCAAAATCCTTCCTCCTACCGTGGCACCGAATGTTTGTGTGACAGTGTGCAAGAAGGAAGACAGTCTTGGCGCCACGGGGCACAGAACTCGACTGACCGAGGGGAGTAAAGACGCTGTCGGGGGGGGGAGTGGAGTGAAGTGTGGGACGATAGAGAGAAAGGGGGGCAGATGGATGGAAGATGCTGAAAGAGAGGATTGTGAGGGCGGAACAGATGGGGGGGGAGGGAGGGAAAAAGGTGACGGCGGCGAAGACGGAAACAGAGGATAGAGGCTGAGTTAGCATACAGTGCGTGTGTGTGTGTATTATGGGATGGCTACGGTAGTGAAAAAAAAGGATAGATACGAGAGTGGAAAAAAAAAAAAGGGCCCGCTTACTTTGGCAGTCTCCCAGGCCATCTGTGTTACCATGCTCCACGTCCTGCTCAAAGGCGGATCTGCGGGGAACAGAGACATCATGGTCAGCAGCGGGAAGCGGGCCAAGAGGCCGGCGCGATCCGAGTCACGTCGTTTCGGGAAAACAACAACAAAAGCATCCCTCCAACGCGGCGGATTTCTAAGAATCCTTCGGCGAAGCCTGCAGGAGGCCTTGAACTGGAACGCCATCAAAGGACACCTAGCGGGCACCCTGGAGGTGTCAGGACAAGGGGTTATGATGAAGGAAGCATGCAGGCTAAAAAAAAATATATATATATATATAATTGGCACAGAACCCAACGCCAATTCTGGGGGTGTCAACAAAATTTTTTTAGAGAGGCGACTTAAGCCGGACACCCAAGCACACCGATGGACAATAAGCTGACAAAATCAGGAAAAAATGGTGAAAAACGTTTTAACGCTCTAGCGCCACAATTCAGATCTTTTTTTTTTCCAGCTGTCTTCAGCAACCTGATTCGAATGTGATGGATTTAGAAAAAAAGCTCTGAAGTCACTTTATCAGGTCTTTAACAACTGTAAATTGTGTACTGTGTAAACAACTGAAGTGAACTAACCCCCCCTCCACCCCGCCCCAAAATAAAACATTCAAAAGAACCTACCGTGAAATAAAATAAATAAAAACCGAATCAAATCCTAAACTTCACTTTCACTTCGAATACAGAAGTACATTTGAGCTCAGATACTTTTAGTCTTTTACTCAAGTAATATTCTACAAGGTGACGTTAACTTCTTTCAAAGTTATGTTCCCAAGTATAGCTTCCAGCTAGCGGTACTTTACTTTCTCTTCTACATTAACAATGTGTCCAGATGTGAGTGGCAATCACATGGGCCAAGGGCAGTGCGCTGAGGTGTAGCCAAGCTCTCACATGACACAGAAAAAGTTAAAGGTTGGCGAGGCCAGGTTTTTGGAGATGCTATTTTCTGCTACAATCTGCACAGAGACCTGTTTTCAGCCTGAAAGACCACCAAGCAGGCAGGAGATCTGTGAAACAGAGCGGACCAACTGTCAAGCAATATCACAGTCACGCGTGACAGCGTCTCACAATCCTCCTCCCGCCTCTCATCTTCCACACCCGCCCCTGCTTACAATTACTGCATGAAGAGCCGCTTGCTGCCCCCCCCCCGGACCCTCACCTCAAACCCCCCAATCCCATCTGAAAAAATGTGAAAAGCGAACAAGAAAAAATACGAAGAGTTTCACGAGTGGATAACAAACAGATTCTCACCATAACTGTCAACTGGTGGAAATTGTGATTCTCTCTTTCAAACCACAACCGTAATTTATTCACCAGCAGCATTTCTCAACTTGAGAGCCTTGCCAGGACTTTTAAGCACCAGATTTCCACACAGTTGCTGTAAAGCCTGAATCCATCTAAGTGTATGTGCCCCCCCCACGAAAAAAACCCGGAATTTTTTCTCTCAAATTTACTGTTTTTGAATTAAAGAAAATTAACACAATTTGGAGACACTTGTAGATGCATACATGCTTAATAATAATATGCATCAAGTTTGTCGAGACGAGAGCTTTACAAAATGGTCACAGACACTCAAGTGATGTCTGACCCAAAGGACAAAAAATAAAATCCTGTCTATTACATATTCCATCATACCCACAAGGGTTTTACTTGGACAGAATGACTCCAGTGACGTTTTATGAAAGAAAAAAAACCCTGTTGCGCAGCGTCCTGTTGCTATGCAGAATTTGTGGGGCCATAACACTCACTTTGCTGTTTCCTCTGCGACTTGAGGCAGAGGAGCTTGCTTGCCCAACCAGCCATGAAAGGAGGTGGTGGTGGAAATACGGTCAACTCAGACTTCGACTAAATAACTCCCAAAACAGGCATAGAAGGATTATTCATTCCCTTACAGATGTTAATATTAAACTGGAATCACTACTCATTCATAAACAAGATTTTAGGGAGGTTTTGTTTTGGTTTGTTTTTCACACCAAACGATCTTCTACTACACCCTTTACCTTAATTGTCCCTTAACTTCACTGGATTTCCACTTCAAATAAAAATTAGAGACAGCGTGGTTAAAATGAGATGTTTCCCTATGAATAAAAATTGAGCCTCACTACACTACAAGCCTCTGTGTCTATCAGTGACGCATCGCTCATGAACCAGTCATTTGAAGAAGTTTGACCCCACACAGTTCAGCTAAGGGTTAAGATCATATTTCAGATGCTCAGACGCTCATCGCGGAGATCAGATGCATATTTAAAACAAGCTTGTATTGTACAAGAGAGGACACGGCCAATTTGGTTCTTGACTCAGATGCAGTTATCATGTGAAATACGTCACACACAGTCGAGCAGGGACGAATTTGGTGGTGAAGGCCAGGCATTCAGGCATAGTAACGTTAATTAGTCATACCTGAAGTCGTATGGTGTGAAGAGACTTTAGTGAGTGCAAAATGAGTATGCAATTTGATGTAGCTCATTCATTTTCAGTCATGGCTAAACCCATTCAGTCACAACTTTCACTTGGCAGTCAATTTACAGTCAAAACTCAATGAGCAGATTGGTAGAGTGCTGGCAGATCTGAGATTGCAAGAATGGACACAGGAGGGCTGGGGGTGGCTCGTGGCCATCTTTCAGTGGCGTAGGGGTGGCCGAGCTGCCTCTATGAGAGACGTCATTCTACATGGCAACGCGGTCACGCGAACACAAAGGCCAGATGAAGGTAGAAAGGTGAGCGTGCACGCAAGAGAGGCAGAAGATGTGAGGATACTGCAAACAGGAGGCATGAAAAGTCGATGTGAAGGATACTGCTGTAAACATGGCATGATCTTACAAGCTGCATTCCAGCAAGTCCTTAATGGGGAAGTCAATGATTCATAGGCTAAACATGGCATTCTGATTCATATTGCGTTTTCGGAATATGAGTTAAGCAGCAAAATCCACCCGTTTTTATCCATCTTAGGGGGCAGCCATTTTGCCACTTTCTTTCGACTGATAATGACATCAGAGTTACTCAGGGCTCAAGTAACGACCAATCCCGACTCGCCGGTTTTCTGAAGCTCCTTAACTCAAATTTCACAAATATTAAGCAGAATGCCGTGTTTAGACTAGTGAGGTTATTGGCTCAGTGGTCATCTCTCTCGACCCAGAGTTTGGAGGGTCCATTGTGACCTTGTCGAAGTGTCCTTGAGCAAGATACGTAGCCCCAAATTTCTCCTGATGCTGCATCATCAGTAGGGAAGTGAAGAAATAGTGGAAAGCGCTTTGAGTACCGAAGGGAGAAATAAAAGTAAGAGCCATTATTGTAAAGATGCAAACTGCGATAATACTGCCACTTAAATGAAGCTTTTGAATAACTAAAAGTGCTCCTAATAAAACCATTACCCGTGTTTGGGAAATTTTTTCAGAGTGAAACAAGAGAGTCAAAAAGCTATCAATGCGTGTCCTCTTTAAGCAGTGAAAGCTGGCCAGGGGCGTCATGTTGGGAGAAACCTTTGAAGCATCAAAGACAGAATATGATGACACCTGCACAAAGCAAAGAGTGCTCGTTGTTGTTGTTGTTGGCGGGCTCTGTTGTATGCAATCAAACAAAACAACGCGTTCACACCAGAGACTGAAGTCTTGCACCCGACGGACATTTTTCAGCAGGGAGCCAAGAAGAAAAAGCCGCGACATTGCAACTGCGTTACTCATGTTCAATTTTTTTTCACCCACAATTGTCCCCATAATGTTTTGAAGACACCAAAAATTGCTCGAGGCAGAGCTGCGGCTTTCTGGTGTGAAGCAAAGGGCCCGCCGTCCAGGAATTCCTTTTTAATGGCGGAGGAAGTATTGCAGCAGGTTTACGTTGACATTTCATCACCTGCCTTGTTTACATTTTTTTTCCCCAGCTTTGCAAATAACAGCAACACTGTCTACTCACAGCTGACTGGAAACAATAGATATGTTGCAGAGGCGATTACGGGCCCAGTGTCGGCTCCTTCAATCAGAGCTCTCCGCCGGCTCGGCAAAATAATAACAGGATGGGTGTAACTTTTTGTGTGTTCATGAATGCCTTTGGTAGCCTTGGCACACAAGGCGAATCATTTTGCAGCGCGGGGATCACATTCATTCAATGTCAAATGGCCAATGGAGCGCCTATCCTTTTGTTATGACTTCATGTGTAAAAAGTTTTTCCCCCACCACAAAGCTTCAATATGCTGTTTGCTCCGAGAGTATAATCAGGCTCGGTGTCCCAGCTACCACCGCGAAATTACAGTGAGCGTGACCATCAAGTGTTGCTCGGGCTAAGCAGCCAAACCCTGGCCAGGCGGCGTCCAGTTCTTTCCTTCCATTCGGTCCTCCAATAGCCTTTGCAGCGGAGGGAAATTGCCCTTACACACCATAAAATTAGAAAGCTCACAGACACGTCAAATCCAGAGATGAAGGCTACCAGGCATTACAAAGAAGCGGAACGTTGGATTGGAAAACTTGTAAAACACTCGTATGGCCTTTCCATACAGCAAGGATTATATTCAAATTCACTGGACCAAAATACTTGTTAAACCTAAATTCCAAGTAAAGGAAGTTGACGGCCCAAGTATTCGTTCCAACTATAACTTTCTACCTCGTATTAATTTTAAATGATTTCCATCCATCCATTACATGCACCACTTGTGAGGAGCTGGAGCAAATCCCAGCTGGCACCAGCGGGCGCGAGATGGAGTTAACCCTCCGACAGATCAATTTTCCAAAATCTTCAACTCTCTTTGCAAGTTTACTGAATAATTTATGAATAGAAAACATTTCGATACAACCATCGATTTTAATAAGGTCAGATTTGTTTCAAGAATTTGAGAATTTACTCATGAGAGCTGAAGTGGATTGCTGATTTCATTCTGCAAAAGCTTGTTTTCCAAACCGGGCCGAGAGCTGCATCAAATTCAATTCACCTAAAAATGCAATGTTGATCAAGCAACCTTAACAAGACATTTATACCTCAATTTTTGACAGCGCCGGCCCTCATTAGGGTCACGGGTAACCTGTAGACCAGCGGTCCCCAAGTCCGGTCCCCGAGAGCCCCTATTCAGCCCGTTTTAGGTGTCTCCCTCCTCCAACACGCCTGATTCAAGTGATCAGCGTCGTTCTCAAACTTCTGCAAAGCTTTCGGGTGAGCTGATCATTTAATCAGGTGGGTTGGGGGAAGGAGACATCCAAAATAGGCTCAATAGGGGCTCTTGCAGATAGGACTTGGGCCCCCGTGCTGTCGACTATCCTAGGTTGAGACCTAGACTGGTTGCCAGTCACTAGTAGGGCACATAAAAAAAAAAAAGCCATTTCACACTCACATTCACACCTATGAACAATTTACAGCCTTCAATTAATCTAAATGCGCGTTTTTGGAACACGAGAGGAAGGCGGACTACTCAGAGAAAACCCGGAAAAGCACAGAGAGAACATGCGACGGCAACAGGATCAACCAAAGCTCAACATGACCCCTTGGTCCCTCTTATTTATAGGTTATTAAATAGTGTGACTTACCTGGTATCAATCACTTGGCTGCATGCTCCTTCCAACACCCAACCGCAGTAAGGGTCCCTGGAGGCGATACAGGACCTGGGTGACACATAAAAGACATTCATCTCTGCAGCACAAGAAACAGTAGGACAGTTGGGGGGTTCAAATGGAGGTGACTCTTTGGGTTATCGTGGCCATTAAACGCACTTCTTGCATCTTCCGTGCCTTTCGCAGCGAGACAGAGGCACTTTAACCACACAGGAAGTGAACGCCACCCACAGGGCGTGACCCTTAGCATCGATCTGTATGCTGACGATGCGCTTGTCCTCCACGCCGTCTATACTGCACCTATAGGATGACAAAAGAGCAGATGTAAGGTTGGGGAAACTGATTTGATTTATAGTTACGTCCCTGTAAATGTCAGCATAGATGCAGCTCATAAGAGTCTTGTTAAAAAATAATTGCTAAGTATATATATAGGCTTGTCGACACATACAGTGACTTTGTTTGAGCCATGAAACGATTTTCCCCACCATGAGATTGTAGAACCTGTTTCTTCTATTGAAGGACAGCCGGTGGAGAAAAATAATGGAAGTCTTTGGAAGAGGTAGTTATGGTCTGATTATTTTCTGCTACAGATGCACAAAATAAAATGTTTAGTTAGCTTTTTACATATGGGAGACAAGCAGCCAAGCACTACCCGTTGCTTGGTAAAATGAGTCATATGCGATCTGTCATCGACACAAAATATAAAAGATCTGTCTTCTCTCTGAGACGTTAACCCACTCACGACCGGCAACTAGGCGCTCGAAAGCAGCTATGCCAACAGACAATCCAAAGGCATTTTATGGTGTAGACATAGCTAGCGAGCTAGCTAGCTCGCTAGTAGCTAGCGAGCTAGGTAGCTCGCTAGCTAGCTGAACATTGTGCTAGAAAACCACTGATGTGAAGAACAAAGACGCTCAAGTTCTTGTGGACCGGCCCGAGTGCAACTCAGCCTGGACCCCTAGCTCCATAAAAACAAACTCTACAATGGAACACCTCTACTACATAGTTTTTTGTCTTTACACATTTTCAATAATTACCTTCAAACGTGTAATCAATTTAAGAAAAAAATATCTGAGAATTCACTTTACAGGGTCTTTATTCAAGACGATAAACACGTTTGTTGTTTAGTGACAAAACAAGATTGGACTGCTCATTTATGAGAGAAAATTGTGGATGTGATTAAGAGGAGGCAGAGGTTGATGAGATAATGCTGGAGTGAAGATCATGAGTTCGGGGGGCAGAGTGGGAGAAAAAACAGAGTGATACAACAGATACAACAGATGGCCACGGTGAGCAGTCAGCAGTTAACACTGCACTTTAGTGTAAAACCGTCGAACACAATCCACTTCCCCCACCATCCACTTCCTCTGTCCCTGGCCAGTCTTTGTCCGCCCGGCCCCCGTAGGAGCGCACTGTAATCCCTTTGGGTGTGCCCGCTATCTTTCTTTCTATCCCTTCTCTCCATCCTTTGCTCTCGCCATCCCGAGATTAATCCTCCCCTCTTTGCCGTGCTTCGGTGCCGCATTAACATTCTCAATTAGAGCTTAGAGTCCATCTACACTGGGTAATGCTCGGCAATCGGGGCGCGTGCTGATCCAGCTCACGCCAGCCAGAGGGTAGAATGCGGGCAAAGTCACTTACTGTACTCGAGTGATGCCAGATGGCCGACGGCCGACCGCTGCTCAGCTAGCTGGGGAGCGGCGTGGCGAGAGAAAGAGGAAGGAGACGCAGAAAGGAGAGAGGGAAGGAGGCAGGGCTTTGCCCTTCATCCCCTCCATAAGGCACGTCACATGGCCGCAGTATGTTGGGAAACAAACAGCGGCGACCTTGAAAGCTGCCCCTGTCAAGTCCATACACCCCTCCCACCGTCTCAGCTGTCTAATACCATGTCTGCACGAACATGGCTATTTTGAAAAGCATATATTTTTCCATGCAATGTGGCCTTTTGTCTACAAGCAGACTCAGCTTGAGATCACTGAAAAGTGTCTCTCGAAAGAGAAAAAGAGGGAGCGTGAGAATGTGATCTGCCTTTCACCATATGTCGCTGACATAGATAGATGAAAAAAATAATACTTGAACCAGTGTAGCGAAATTTGATACCATTTTTAATATTTTACTTGAACCTGGGCGCACTTGGATTGCGAAGGAACAAGATGAAAAATAATTACAATGAGTAATTTTCTGCCTTGACAGTCTGGATTGGGACCAAGTCAGCCAGTGACCCAACAGATCCAGCAGAACGTGTTTTTTAAATTGGCAGCTAATTTGTAAGGCTGACCAACATCTTTGCTGGCAAGTCATAAATTTCAGTCATAGGAAACAGATCGATATTGTTTCGGATGGCTTAGCCACGGTTGAGATCCCCGCTCGACCGTGACCATTTAGTTGCTGTAGTACCTTTTCCAGCAATTGCTTCATTCAGGATGCTAATTGGTGAAAATCATATTCACTTGACAGCTTAAAAAATACATTGACTGTTAAGAATGATTTTTCTTCAGTAGGGAAAATAAAAAGTTTTCAAATGTCAGTGCATAACAAAGGCTATTCTTTCCATGACCTCTCTTGATTTTCAACTCTGTTATTTCTCCCCCACTCAGTTGGTACCGCTGCTCATTCACCCTCGTCCATTATCCCACCACCCAAATTTGCCTTGGCAAGGTCAGAAATGCGGCTGCAGTGAATTTTCATGCGGCAAATACACAATGACTCTTCACTCAACACACGCGCATCTGTGCCTAAACTGGCAGCCTTGTCTTGTTTTCGACCAGCTCACCGGGCTGCCTCTGAAGACAAACACAGACCTCAATGCGAGCATGTGCATGTGTGTTTCCTTTAATCAGCCATGAATTTTGGAGGAGCCGGGCTCCGCTGTGGTCGCCGACCGCAGAACTACGTTATCCAGGGCCTCGGGCTCGATGTCTTTAATTTAGGATCTGCGGTTGAGTTGAGTGTAACCTGATAAAACTCTTTTTCAAATGATAGAGCAGCCATCTGCTTGGCTGGCTGCAGAAGTTGGGTTGGTGGGAGTAGGATATTGGTTTAGGTTGTGTATGAAATACATATTATGTCCTGTATATGTATATTAGAAGTTTAGCGTCTTAATAGCTTGAGGTAAACATACTTGTCAGGATTGTAGACGTTGAGTTCCTCCAGGAACAAGCTGTCGTTTAGGAAGCCGTTGTTCATCTTAGCGAGGAACTTGAGGACGATGCCTTTCTCAGATCCCAAGAAGACCACAGTGTGGTTCTTATAGGGGCCCGCTTCACTGTCCACCACGATGCGTGTCAGGCGATAGCTGAAACACAAAATACCAACACCTAGTTGACTTTCTCTGGTCCCAATCAGTTAATCCCACCCACTTTCATTTTGGTTCGGTTTCTATTCACATGGTGAAAAATTTCTTGTCCAAGAATGTAAGTAAGGAAGAAGGTTTGGGCGCACGGGCTCGTGAGTAAAACTAAGTGAATTGTGGTTTGCTGAAAATTTGAATCAAGATATATGATTCTATGACTTTAGAAAAGCAAAACCAAAGTCACGTTCGGAGGCTCTGCCTAGCCCATGCGACAATGTATGACTCCACAATCTGAACTGGTTTCAACTAGATAGGTGTGTTAAGTGTGTCATAGAGATAGGTAGATGCAGAGCCAGGAGAAAAGGTCACAGTGACACAACGCCCTAGCTAAAGTCGTCTGTTTAATTAGACGTGTCAAAGAAGCCTCATCTAACAGCTTTCATCTCACTATTTTTTTGCCATTGAATAAAATAAATCAGACAGTACAAAATATTGTATGTGCAGCCTCAAAACCCGACACAGCGTCGCAGTTTTTCCATTGCTGAAATCAAGGACGGATTCGTTTTCTGCACCAGTAAAACGACGTTCATTCTGTACAAGTAACAGATGGCAATGAAGAGCACCAGCAGAGAATAAAAGTTGCAGGTTTTCACCTCTCACCTCTTTCCTCTGGACCTCTTTCACTGAGCTGTGTGCGGTTAATTTATCGCAAGCAAAATGAAAGCATGCAACATTGCACAAAGATCACAACATCAATCAGTGTGCCTTTCATCAGGCAGCTCTGAAATCAAAAGCAGGACTGGCTTCAGCAGGGCCTGAATAATCCTGTTGATTGATTTCGCTTTGAGAGAATGTATGTCCACTGACTCCTGCAGGGAGGAAGTTGCACGATAAGCGTCACCCGTCCTTCTTTTCCCGGTCGCTCATGGCCATAAAGTAATCATAATTATAGTAATATATTGTATATATATTTTCATTTAATGGCATGTACTAGTGTAGATTTAGCTTAAACTGTATTTTGACCTTCTCCTGACACTAAAAAAATAACAGCAATATTCTAAACTTGATAGTCCGTGTGCTCTGCCGTATGTGTGCACTCAATGTACATTCGGTTAGGAAAGGATAATAGCAGGACGGGAAATTCATTTGGGGCAATAGGTATGTTAACCTCATTTTACAATAGTCTCATTAAAAGAGGGTCACATCCCTTTTAACCTTGTCGTCTACGCATTTGCTCTAAATGCCTCCTAAACTGCTTGGAGCTGGTAATCAAATCAAAAATAACAGCAAATGTAGTTTAGGTGTGGTGAAGAATCTGCAGGGAGCCAAGGCCGGCGTTGGTTAGATTTGATTTGAGAGAAAGAAGACAGTCTCAAGGATGGATAAAGGATGTTACGTTGTTCCTATCTCTACAAGACGTCTTGTAGTATCTTCTAACTCTTTGATTCATTGTGCTCAGCCAGCAGAGGTTGCAGGACCCAAAAAGTGGACGATGTCGCACATGTTTTCGGTTGACTTCTTGGTCATAAAACCAGTATTCTACAAAGAGAGACAGACAGCTATCATAAAAGACCTCCACATGACTCAACGGCGCTTATTTTTTTTTCATCTTACATAAGGCTTTTAACCGCTGACTCTAACTCGCATGCGAAGCTCCGCTCGGTGCGAGGTGTCATTTCTAATGAAAGAAAACAGTTATTATGTAAAACCAAACAATTATGTGTGTTTTCATCACGGTGCGTTGATGGAAAGAGACTGGCAGTTTTAACCTTGATGATAAGCGTTCGTCTTCTAAACTGAGCCTTGGCGGTATGTAGGTCAGACCGCTGTAAGATGTGCGATGAGGATGATGATAACTTGCAAAAAGCCAGGAAGAATTCTTTATGCGGCTCATCTGCTCCGTGCTACTACCACTGGCGAGGCTTGTCAAAGATCTGCCAAGCACTTCAGCAATTCAATCAGAATAACAAAAAAACTGACGTGCGCTCTGCATAAGTACTGCTTGTTAAAATATAGAGTATAAAAAAAATCAACAATCATGCGCTGGCTTTGGAGAGATTCAAATGTACCAAAATGATAGTCCATTGTATTTGGATTTACTTGGACAGCACTAACTTAACCTTTGTTTACATGTATTTACAAATATCTCCATTCATAATCCTGTTCAGGTGTTACGGGTCAAAAGGAGGTTGGAGTCCTGTCCACAAAATTATGGATGTTGAAAGCCAAACATTTTCAACAGAGCTCTATCATGGTCACAAATTGAATAGAAGTAATATTTTTTTTTGTTTGAAGCAATACTGACATTCTTTTGACAAATAATGTCAAACCCCAAAACAAGAGAAACAATTAGACCGACCAAAATGCCTAAAAACGTGTTTGAATTTCCTTAATATCTCTGGCAAATACTGTATTGCACATTACATGTCTAGTAGTACTTGCGCAAAATCTTCGGACTTCAAGTCAGTGAACATCCAAAGTAATCATTCCACAAGTATGTTTTGCTTTTTTCTTTGACTTTTGAGTACCAGTGATAGGTAGGTGAAAAATGCCCCTCTCCTCCTCTCTCTAGCTAGTGAGCGAGCTAGCTAGCTAGCTCATGCTACCCATCCCTTAAGTAGTTATCTGACTCAAAATAATTGTGTTTGAACTTCATTTGACTGAACACAAAGGAAACAAAGACCATTGACTGTGTTTTTTTATTTCACTCTGAGATCTTGTTGGAGGATAAGAGAACATTTCGGCTCATAACAGTGAAAACAGGTCACCAGCTGGCCCGTGGTGTTAGTGGCGCTGTGTTTTAATGAGCCTGATCTCAGAGTGGCACTTCACCTAATGATTGCACTGCTCCAAAGAGGCTCCGATGACAACAGGCTTTGGAGTGCGTAATACTTACCGAACCATAGTTTTGAGGAACCAGGGCCGGTTGGCAATAGAAGGCACCGCCTCATCCATCAGCGGATGCATCTTGATAAAGTTAAGAGTGTCGTCGGGGAACTCGTTGGAGACCTTGTACCTCTCCATAGATGGACTGCCGGCACAGCTGCCAGGCCTGCAAATGGAAAGAATAAACAAAGTCGACAAAAATAAAATGAGCTGTTTTGTGTGTGTGTGTGTTTTTTTTGGACAATGATTGGTCACACCATCTGATTGTATGTTAACAAATTTAGGGTTGTATTTTTATTAAAGATCAAAATCAATAATTACCCTCTGCCAGCTGTATTTGTTTTTGGTTTGTTGCTTGGTTTGTAATTTCACAGGATTATGCAAACACTACATTGCTACAAAAGATCTAATTAAATTTGGGTCAAAATCTCCAGATTAAAATTCAGATACGGGCATTCATAATCTTTTTTTTTAACTATCTCAGTCATGGTGGAACTATATGCCCGACTCCAGAATGCAAATGGTAATCTTCTCCAGCTAGTTCTAATATCAATCACCCCCCCACCCCCCACCCCCTCACTTTTATTAAAGGATAGTTATTTCTCTCCTCTTGCCATTTGAGTCAAGGCTGAACCATTCACCCTCATCCCAGAATCAAAAATCGTTTGGTCCAAATCACTTGTCTTAGACAACGAAGCACAAACACAACACAATGGCGGTCCAGACTTTTAGTAATAGTTCAGCCTCAGCTGCGATCAGAACTCTTGAGTTTGTTGTTGTAGTTGTAGTTCGGCATGGTGTCGGACTTTAATCCTTCATAGTGAAGGAGAGCTGTTTGTAACATTTTGCTCAAATCAGCTCATCACCAAACCGTTAGACATGTGTCAGTATCATTCAGTGCTGTTAAAAACAATGAAATGAAAGGAAGAATGTCTGATGGAGTTGTTGTAATGTCTCTTATTTGACTGTGTGGGTACAGCTAATGTCTAAGAAGCTTTGAGGACTGGTGGTGTCCGATTCTTTTTGGTTACAGGATCAAGTGACATGCTAGCTATCTTATATCTTTACACTGAGAAGGTGAGATGGTTTTAAAAGATCTCTTGATAGCACTTCCCCTTTGCAGGCGTCTCACCTTCGAGAGCTTGTAAAACAATTTTACAGCCCAAGTCTTTGATGCGATGCCACGCCATAAAATCCACAGCGGCTCTCAGAACTATCAGCCAGCTGGCTACTGGACGCATGAGGTGGCAAACATGCAAGGACCAAGCGCCTACTTACGGAGTTAAATGTGTGAAATCAAAGTTGAGATGTTGTGGTTGCGTAGGTCAGATGGTTAAGTTTGTGTGTCATGGCCAGTCTAGACGCTCTTGTCAAGTTAGACCGCTAACTGGAAATCTGTCAACTGCTTCAGTGTATGACCAATTGCGTGTTGCTGGTTTTAAGGCAAAGGCAGACTACAGTCTCCAGAAATATCACTTTACGAAGAAACATTTGAAGAGGAAGAAACATTTGAAGAGTTGCTTTAGGCTACCAGGTTGACCTTCAATTTTTTTTCTTTTTCAAATAATTTATTACCAAGTTATGTATATTGCATTAACGCAGATGTATTGTTGAGCAATTTTTGCAGTAGACACGCTCACATGTTCATTAACAACAGGTTCAAATTCTGGAGGAGTTCAACTAGTGCTACACAGATTTCTGACAGGTTGTAGCACTCCTTCGCCCTGGTGTAGCGCCATCCTCGGACTTCATCGTTAAACTATAACATGAAGTCTAAAAATACATATTCGAAAGGACGGGTGCTTAACAAAAGCGCTTCATTTGGCGGGCTACTCAGCCTTAGTGGATTGATGCCCCGAAGAGGGCAATATTTGCATAATGACGGTATGTGAAGGCAGTGTCGACAAGTGCTTCTCTGTGCCGTATAGCTTCATTTATGTGTGCGGACATATGGGCAGCAGAACGGAAACAGACACTTCTTACGTATGAGAAGTGTGTAAATGGTTTGAGGCTAACACATGGAGGAGCAGGCTGCTGCGGGGCCCAGACCTGTGGGTGCCGATGAACCCGCCGTCTGTTTACCGCCACATAAAAGAGTCCAGAGGATGAAAATGAAATAAATCACAGCAAAAACAACCGCCTGGCCGTCTGATTTTTATCCGACCAGAGGGGGTGGAAAAAAAAGGGTTAGCTCACACCTACGCTCAATTGCACAATAAGATGCTCGCCACTGAGGAACTACATTTTCAGTCGTACGGAAGGCACAGGCAAACGCACACTCGTACTGCGTAGGAGCAATTACTTTAGCCTTGGTCTTTGTAGAAAATCTTTTCATTCTTGTGAAGAACAGTGGAGTAGCTCTTCGACGGCTAATTAGCGAGCGCTAGATTGATCAGGCTTGAGCGTTTGTGGAATTAGGCAACCGTCTGTAAAACCATCTCATGCTTCATTTGTCGATGCGGGCTCCTCTTTGATGGGGGGGTCGCCAGTGTGTGATATGGTGTAGCTGTGTAGCATAACACGGTACAGGCAGCGACTTAAAACGAGTTTGTTGTGCAATCTTCACATTGAACGTTAGCTTGTGTGGACACAAATCAATGTTTGCATCAGCATGTTAGCAGCACACTTCCTAGTTTCTGGAAAATGACATAAGAGCGGACCGTACCCAAAAATGTTTGTTCAATATCGTACAGATCCTGATTTGTTTGTTAATGAGCAGGCTACTTTTTGAAGTTATGCATGGGTATATATATATATATATATACGTGTGTGTGTGTGTGTGTGTGTGTGTGTGTGTGTGTGTGTGTGTGTGTGTGTGTGTGTGTGTGTGTGTGTGCGCGCGCCGGCAGTGATTAATTAGCTTCACTGGTACCTTGGCTTGGGAACCTTCTCTTCAGGAAAAGGCGTCCAGGTGGAGTCTGGGGATTTTTGCTCTTTGAAGCGCCCCGTGAAAGTGTGGGCCACCTCCGCCATGTCATAGCGCACACGGCCGAGCCTGGAATGCTGCCACCGCACAAACACAACACAAAAGCACTGTTGAATGAACACATCAAAGATCCACCTTACCTGGAAGCAGAAAAAGGCATTCAAAAGCCCCAGAGAGGTCTTGCTTTAGCTGTACTAATTTGAATTTTAGCGTTGACAAGTCACTCCAGAAATGCCATACAGTCGGTACGGCAAGCTTTATAAATATTAAAAATACAACGTCAGGCTGAACTAAGCATTCATTTAAAGGGTATTTCAGACCACATAATTGTACGGCTTATAAATAAAGAGCCAAAATGACACATTTTCACGTGGTATTCTCTCACTGTGTGTAGGTAGCTTATCATTAACAGCTTGATCCTACTACTTATTGGTTTTGAAGTCCATCAAACCTCATCAGTGAGTCACCGTAGACCCCACGGAGCGACTGAACCACACTGGATCCAGACCAAGTCAATGGAGGTCTGTTTATTTTTCATGCTGACACAGATTACTCCCACAAGTCGACGCAAGAAATGTGTTTACGTGGATATTCCACGCAATATAATCGCGGTATAAGGTCATATTCGGATCAGTATGTAGCGCTCTGCTAGTTTGTTGCCGCGATGTTTGTGAATATCACAAGAAGCCATCTTGTGGGTGTTTTGAGATGGAGTGAGTTAAATCTTGGTCTCGTGCTATGGTGTTCATCTTGTCTCCTTTTATGATAAGTTATCGTTACTTCCCCTCGCTCAGATGTTTAAGAGTTTCTGTCTGTTATTTTATCACCTCTGGATATAACAATTGAATTATATACAGTATGTCAGTAATAAATGGACAAGACTGACGCCTTCAGAATAAAAACTGAATTTCAGCCAATACCGACGTGTCGATGACTTCACTATAGCCCTGGATGAAAACAAATGGGAAATGTCTTCACGTAATGAGATGGTGTAGGACGACAGGTCAATGGGGGCACAAATATTTGACTCACTTTGGGCACTGGTAAACCACACTATGCTGTCTTCCGCAGGGATCACTGGCGAAAGCTTATGTTTCCGATTACTGTTTTGACCAAAGTCTCTTTGATTTACGTACGCTATATTTAGCAGTGCGCTATTAAATATGGGAGCTTAGCGACGTCGGAGGCCCGCCAAGTCCTATGAGCACACCATGACTGGATCTCTCCGAAAGCCTCGAGGGCATCAGCGTTCATCACGAGCCCACTGTGATGGACAACAGATTATTTTATTATTGCTCTTCATTTAACGGTGCGGGAAAGAAAACGATCTTGTGATGGCAGCTGGAATTTTCCTTGAATCAATGCATAGCACACCACTGAGTCATTTTTGCTATTTCACAACTCATCCGCACTCAGAAAAATCCTAATTTAACAGAGTGTCTTTCATGATGGAGTGGTTTTTTGGAATGATTGGGATGGATTTTCGGGCCGTTGCCTCATGGATAACCCCTTGAGACAAAATCCCAGACAAGAGCAGTCTTATAGAGAGCTAGCTGGTAATGCTTGGATTGGCTAGTAAATCGCAACCATTGTTGTCTGCATTGGATAAATTAGCGTGTCAAGTGTCTGGTATGAAACAGTAGGCAAGGCTACCAAACTAAATAGAAAGGAAAAATCTTTCTGTGTTTGTTTTGTTTTTCAAAATTCAGGTACTTTTAAAATATCTTGAAAACATTTAAATAGAACACACGCAAGTTGGAATTCAACCGACAATATTTATAACGTCAAAGAAGACCTCTTGGTATAGCTTTGCAAACTGTGTTTTAAAAAAAATTATTTCATTCACTCCGCTAAACTACACGCACTCCTGTCCTGTGCTATTCAATTCACCCTGAGGTAAATTTGGGGAAATCTGAGATGTATTTCTTTTACTAAAAGAAAGTACGCGGCTCAAATGCTATACTGTAAAATGTTTGATTTGAAAATATTTTTAGTGTGCATGTGCACCTGCACACCACTTATGTACACCCTGGAATCATAGCGCTTAATATTGAATCTGAAGTGAGAGAGCACATGGAACAACAGTGTGCATATGAACAGTAAGCTCTTTTGTATGTTTTGGGACAATACATGGATTTGAATAAATTGTTGACAAACAACAAGTATGATCCAAAATTTATCTAAGGGCAATATGTGCCCCCGCATTGATGCCGATTGGAGCCAAGCTTCACAGGGGAGCTTCATTAAATACTGTTGAGGCAATCGCTATGGGATAAAGGTACCAGGAATCCAATGTTTATCTGGATAAAGACTTGACAGAATCTGAGAAAAAAGTAATCGATAGGATAGTCCTAAATGTGAGTGTGAATGAATGTTTTTCTACGACTTTGCCAAGGTACCAGCCCAATAGCTAGGATAAAGATAAACTCGGGCTCAGCCACCATGACGGTACCAGAGGAAAAGCCCGACTGAAAATGGATGGATAGATTTCCTTTGGGAAAAGTTTTGTAATCCAATCTGAGGCTGACTGGCTTTAAAACGTAATGTTGAACTCGCCTTGCCTTCAACTCTTGTCACCTTGTTTCAACGTAAATGACAAGATGCTTTCTATAGTCTAAATATGCTCCTTCTAATTTCCCACCATTACTGAGAAATGGAAACACACAAATCAATCGACGCACTTATAGAAGCATTCATAGGCGCCGCTTCATTGAGTTTAAATGTCCATTAAGCAAGCTCAATTGCAGCGTCACAAGCAATTGTCTTATCTGCTAAAAAAGGAGCCATAAAACGGAGAATAATATGCATGAGCCCCATGGCTTGGTGTTAATTTTCAATTTAGATGCTGCTTTTGAATATGAAGGCCGCACTGAATACAAATTGCGCAAAGGAAAAAAAGAGGTTAAGCACCTGAGCGTCAAAAGGGCAGCGGGACTGTTTTGATTGGAGATGTAAATGTTGACCCAGTGGACTCACAGATTGCCACAAGGCGACACGCACGCACACACTTTTAGATTTCGCAAAGGTCGGCCTGTCACCGTGTGGATGAGCTGTTGTTTTGATAATTGGGTTAATGAATACAAAGTCATTGTTGATGTACACGTACAAAAATGTGCTTATGATCTGCGTCTGATCTTCGGAGGAATTACCGCAACCTGTCAGAGAGGTTCATGTGGTCAGGAGAAACGAGGTTCACAAACTGGGTCCCAGAAATTGCTGAAAAATTATTTATCTAAATGATGTCTAAATTATGACTTTATTGTCATAACATGACACATTTTTGTTTCGCTAAGAAATACGAATTTGTTATCGTAACATCATGCCTTCTCTCAAAAATAGGCAACTTTTTAAAATTTCTACTGCATTCAGGAGTACACGTTGGAGTCCCTTTTAGATGGTCCCCGGACCCAAAACGTTCACAAAACCAAGGCCTATACAACTTCATCTTACCTGTTGTACGGTGTGGAGAAGGTGGCCATCACAACATCCTTCCCGTTGATGTGAATGACGTCAGTTACTGCCTGCAAGATGTTGAAGTAGAAATGGGAGTCGCCCGGAATGGAGCAGTTCAGGCGGGATTTGAGGAACGATGTCCATTGCTTCTCCAGGACGCGGGGTGAGCCGCCTCTGTCATTCTTGCAAACCCTCGCCACCCGAGGAAACACCACCTGGCCCCAACATCAATGTGGAAGATAATGTTAGCCACTCGTATAGTTTTTCACACTGTAAACAATAATGCCCTATCCATCCATTTCTAATCCATTTATCCACACCAGGGTCGCGGGCGTGCTGGAGCCTATCCCAGCTGTTTTCGGGCAGTGGTTGCCTAATACATCAATGTTCTAGTTGACCGCTAGCTGCTATGCTTAGTATAAAACACAGATTAAGATTGATGTTATTCGTACTGGGACAAAACATCCACACCTAGCTAGCTTGCTGCCAAATGAATCAGGTGTGTGGTAGCAGGGAGAAATGGAAAACGGGCAGGATATCGGCCCCCGAGGCTTGACCTTAAACGGAATGATGAATCTTCCGTTGAGACTGACGGAATGCCCACCTCTGCAAACTATGCGAGGCATACAGTAGAGGTTGAGCTTGATGCTTACGGCTATGCGGTGATAACTATTAGAAGCATAATAGCGCATTGTAAGTTTGCCACTAATTTCAATTTGAGATGGCAACAGGTAGCTTGCTTCAGGATACTCTTAATTCAGTCAAACTACAACGCATACATGATAAAAGAATCAAAACAATATGTGGCCAAAATCAAGTTACCCCCTCATTGTAAAAGTTGAATGAAAATGGCTCGAGAATAGTGTTAGCTGCTACTAATTAGCATCAAAATTGGTCTCGGGAATAATGTTAGCTGCTAGTAATTAGCATCCACATTGGGCTTGAGAATAGTGTTAGCTGCTAGCAATTAGCATCAAAATTGGATCTTTGCAGTTCAATAGAACTATGTAACTACAGTCAATATTTATATCAAGTGCCTGCTCAAGGTCTAGAACAATTAAATAAAGAAAGTGGTAGCCTAAGTACATGTAGCAGAAGTCTATGGAAAATGCCCGGGTTTGTCAAAACCGGCGCTTTAATTACAATGTTGCCACCAGAGGCCTAATTAAACTACCGGGTATATTCACCACACACTTAACAGCAATAAATCTAACCATGACCTGAAAACTCTACTTACACTAAATAGGGAGAAGGAGTGCGAACACACACACAATAAACACACTTTGTGAAACCACACATTCAGATCAACCTTCTTCTTGAACATAGAACTCACAAATGTTCAGTTTAAGATGGCAGAAACATTATGATAAATAAAAGGTGACACTGTGTCCAAGTGAATGTGTGACAAGGTGTCAGTTTTGCTCATTACGCTTAATTCGGTCACACGTCTGCTTCCTGACAAAAGTCACGCTCCGGCTTATCTGCATTTTACAAACTACACACATTTATACACACCTGATCATTTATTTTGTTTTAGGCGACTTTCACATCACTTTGTTTTTTTGTTTTTTTATACTAATGCACGCTAAACCACTGAAATGACTTTGATCAATTTACCATTAAGCACAGGTGAAGAATTTTTCGACATAGATGAAGGACAATTTTGCGTTTCGTAATGACGTGTTATCCATTAGCAACTGTTAAATTGCTCAGTTCATTCGATGCATGTATAATTATGCCACTTTTAAAACAACCGGCAAGATTGAACACTCCCGTCAGTCACTCCTGGCGGGAAATCCATTATTCCAAAGATTCTCGTTGGCTCATCTCATCACTTCTTTTTCTCACTCCCTCTTATGCATTCCATTTGTTCTGAAAATGCATATGGGCAGACCCTTTATCCAATTTCTTCTATCTGCTTTCCAATTAACGTTTGCCCTGTGGAAACCAATGCTTGAATTGAAATGGATTTAACAGAAGGCGTCTTTGTCGCTATCCCCCCTGGTGCAAAAACTCAAGTCTTAATACTCAGAGAGGAATTCAACTCAGGAATCGCTGAGAAGATGGGAGCCGTATCACAAGGATGCAGATGGACAGTATATTTGGACTTTGCAAGTGGGATCTCCACATCTATTTTAGGTCCTTCATCCTGTCCAGTGTTGGTCGTGTATTGAAAAATGTTTGGCCCCCTTCCAGCTAATGTATACACGACATATCCTGTTAGTGTGCATGCTTTCTGCCGAGAACACTTCTGATTGACGCTCAACAATAGCAGAGGAATGAAGCGCTTGCTTACCTTTCCCATCGTGTTGTACTCCATGGCAATTTCCCTGAAGAAGAAATAGATGAAGTCTCCGTAATTGACTGCCTGCACAAAGTAGGGCTCTGAGAAGACAAAGAAGCATTGGGGAAAAAAAGACTCAGATTGTTCCAGCAAGAGATGTGACATGTCATTTCACAATAAACAACAACCATGTCATGTCATGTCATGATATTCGGCGGGGGGGAAAAAAGCCAAATGGGAGCTTTGAGTGCCTCATCCATCATATCCGCTCGAACATTTGCATAAAAGGTAAAGGCTGTTCCCCATTGAGATTTGACAGGCTCGACTGGTGCGCTTGTTCTGCCCTGCGGCGCGTCAATTTCTGCTCTCCATGCAACCTGCTCAAACAGGTCGGCAAAAATGAACAAGCAAAATTAGCATAGGAGACGACAAACCCGGTGTATAGAGGCGCCAGATCCAAGCGTATGGTCAGCAATACATCACAGAAGCCAGGTCTTTCTGCATTTTCTGTCAACTTTCAAACCGCGGGTAATTTATGGCACGTGACGTTGGATGTAGATGGGTGCGCACACAACCACATTACCTCAGTTGTTTGTTGTAATTTTCTCTCTCAATTAAAAAAAAAAAATCTATGGAGTTATAAAGGTTTGAAGTCACATTAAGATAAGATAAGATAAGATAGCCTTTATTTGTCCCACACTGGGGAAATTTGCAGTCTACAGCAGCAAAATTTGGGCGGGGGAGAGAAAAGTGTTTCATTGCACAAAATAAATGTTTCAGAAAAGAACTGTACACAGTTCAATATAAGTGCAATATAAAATATATTAATGGTGCAAACTTTAATCTGAAAAGATTTTTCTTTTTTATCTTTTGTCTTTTTTATTTTTTTTTCATATCCCCAAAACCTGGCATTTGACAGGGGTGTGTAAACTTTTATATTCCCATCAAGCAATCTCATTTCATTTCGTGAGCATCAAAGGATTCACTCAGCACATTGGATTTGTGTTGCAACTGTATTTTTATGTATAATTTTGCTCTGCATGTGCATTATTGTGTTTAACAGTTTTGGTACCGAAATTATGAAGACTTTTAACTGTAAAATTCAAAAAGCAGAGCTACAATAAGCACACCCCATTGTGAAACAAAGGTGACAATTGTCCATCACTGTATGCATCGGTGCAGTTCACACAACAGATTTGTATTTTTATGGGTACTTTTCACAAAGAAAGGAGAAGCAGAAGCAACGTGCTAACCATTGGGAAACTGTGACGTGAACTAGATTGCCTGACGGAAAAAAATGTGAGAAGCGCGTATCATCGTATCATGGCCTCACCTTTTAGCCACTTGGAGTCATGTTTAACCGTACGCAGAGTCGGGCTGTCTCCAAGGCTACGATAGATGACCGCATCAATAGCCAGAAAGTCGGTGACCGTAGCCGAGTACAGCTTGCCGTCTGGAGAGGGATGTGGAAACGAGAGCAAAGGAGATTGAGAATTGAATCGGACGGGAGCAGAAAGAAAAGGCCAAGAGGGAGAGTGTGAAGTCAAATTGGGGGAGAACATACACAAGGAATATAAACACTGTATTCCTGCCCACTGTCAACAGTCCGCACACTCTGGTCAACCTGTTGGACATGTGTAATTCCTCACCAGCGCCTTTAATGTGCACACACACACACATGCAGGCACACACAGAAAACAGCACCGACGTGACCTCGGCCCACCTCAGATGGAACCACAGTGGAAACTCAAACTACATAATTGAAAGGGTGGCTGGGAGAGGAGCCCTCTCCATTACTCAGTGCTTCCAGCTTGCTGTCACACATTAGCCGGTTGAGCTGCGCCTCCTCCGCTGGAAGCTCGCAGGGACAGCTCATCAATAGCGCCATTAATCAGATGGCAGCGGACATGAAATGGGGACCCCAATGTCTTTTGCGGCCCGTGGCGAGGTTGCACGGGAAGATTTTCATCAGAAGAAAGTCGACTCATCAGCGTATGCATCCATTTGTGACTTTTTTTTTTCAGCCAACCAAGTTTATCCATCCTTCCCTTTTCTACTGGATTGGTCTCATTTGGATCCGGGAAGAAATGGAGCCTATTAGAGCCAACTCAATTACAGGCCACATGAAGACAAATAATCATCACGCTCACAGTCACAACAGTGGACAATTTAGAGTGGTCAATGAACATTGCGTGTATATTTTGGGAACGTGGGAGTACATACAAATAGCAAGGCCTGAGCCAAGAGTTGCTTTTGAAATTCGAACAACTTGGAACTTCAACCAGTGTCACAAAATGGATTGTGTTTGACTTTGGAGTTTAAGATTAGTATGCTTTGACGCTCACCAGCAAAGAGGGCAACGTTGGCATGCTTGGCGTCATAAGGGCAACGAGCCATCCCGCTGATCTCCTCTCCGAGAGCTTCCAGGGTGTCCATCTACGGTCACAAATGGATGAATTGAGACAAAGGAGTTGTGAAACGTCGTCTTAGAGAAGTATCAAGAGGAGATAAATCTTGTATGCTTACTGTAAAATAAAAAATAAAAAAGTAAGGAGTTTGACATTCTCCATCACATTTTTTTGCTGTAATTCAATGCACATGATGCTTCTCCTTCTGGCATTTGCGCCATGGCCACCTGGGGCAGTAGAAGGCAGGCTTACGGCTATACATGGAGGCATCACAGCTTCTCAGGAAGATTGCGTAATAGTGGTAGTTCTTCGCAGAGGATAAAGAAGATATGCGGGTGATTTTTGTAAAATAATCTGTCTATATGTGTTGTGCCACCATTTGAGTTCAAATGAATATGTCTACGGCATTTGCATTATTTGTTAGCATAAGCCTGACCAGACTTTATTAGGTGTGGTTGTTGGAATAGAGGCAAATGAAACACAAACATGAAAGGCGGCCCTTTGTTTTGTACGACTTTTGAGGGATCCGAACCAGGCTGCTTTTAACAACAGGAATGGGTTGAAGAAACAAACATCTATCCGTGTAAACTTTTGGGACATCCTGCAAAATGAATTTCTCCTTGACCCGTGTCCAACTGCTCCACAAAGGGTGTTGGAAATCGATTAAGCTGTTTTTGTGACTAAGGAACACAAACAAACAAAATCTAAATTGTGGGTTCCTCACAACCTCCTTGGGGAGAAATGTGGCTTGAATGTGCGTCCAAAAGTGAAGAACATGTGGCCAAGTAGAATTTTAGGTCAGTAGTCTGGAATAAAATATTTGTGGTATCACCCCACGAGTGAGTCCATGTGACTGTCTGTGGCTGACACAGCAGCGCATGCGGAAAGCCCATTTTCCACAGCATTAAACATATTTACTTTTCCCCTTACCTCATGCATTATCTTAGCGCATAAAACGAGCTTAAACACAGCTTTGATCCATTTATTGCTACGCCGTGATGTGAAGGGGGGAGTCGCAGGTGCACACAAAGGAAATTTGACAATGTTTTGAAGCTCGCTACTTCCTGAATATTTGATCAGAAGAGACTTCTAAGTGAATGCTTTGCGCGACCAAAGCTTAAACCCCTGCACTAATGCCGCTATTTCCTCAAAGACTCTCGCTAGACTCTGTTAAATTGTGATTTCATGACCTAGTGGCACATTTCCAGCCGACTAGAATGTTGTGTGTGATTGGCAGAGGACCACAAGTGGACGAAAGGTCAATGCCATTCCTCTAAGGGTCAACTTGTGTTCCCCAGCATGCGTATGGCTGAAAGCAGAAATACACACGAGGTCAGGGAAACGAATGAAATGCTGCTAGCCTCTCCTTGTTTCCCCCCTCTCCTCTATTCTGCTTCCTCATTCGCTTAACAAAGAAAAAAGCTGCGAAGTCCTTAACGCCGCCCTTTCTGGTCTCTAAACAGGTCATTTTGTTTTCTATTCCTGTCTGGGTGGGGGAAAAACCCAGCTATCATGTGCCAGCTATAAAAGGTCACACGCACTCACACATGCTAACACATGCAACGTTTGCCAGGGAAATTGTTGGCACAAAAAAATAAATACAACAGGACCAGCAGTCGAAACAAATTTCAGAGTCATTCCTTCCTCCTGTCTTTTCATGATCTTATAGCGAGCTGATAGAGTACAGTGGTGCCTTGAGATACAAGCTTGATTCTTCCCATAGCCATACTTGTAACTCAGAACACTAATACTTCCCAATTGAAATGAATGGAAATGCCTTAAATGTGTTCCAGCCCGCCCCGAGGGAAATATAATAAACACATGAATAGAGTATATGTCAAAACTCCTCAGAAAGCAAAAATATTGGTCGTTCTAGGGGAAGGATAACAATTTATCTGTGTTGCATCATCTTTTTTGTTCAAACATCTGTTGCTGAAAGGGTTATAAAACCGCGACGCCAATAATATTCATGTTAGTTTTTTTTTTTTTTAAGACTGAGCTAAAAAGACTTGTCTAAAGCACGGTTACCTGGTTATTTTACATACACAAGATGCACTTCCCTTTGTTTTAGGTTTAGTTTGACAGTAAATCTCAACTGAGAGTGGAAATGAGCAGCTTTTTTGATGGATTGAAGAATTCTGCCAAACTTCTGCTTGTTGTGAAGTGAGCTGAGTTCACTGCCCCCATCACAGACAAATTAGATATACAGACAGACAGACAGACTGACAGAGAGACAGAAGTCCGGTCACTTGGTATGTCAAAGCACCACTCTGTATGTCTTTTATTATACAGGCCAGACAGTTTGGAACGTCGCCTCACCCTCGCATACATCCCACATAAAAACACACACACCCCAGCGGGCATTTATCCCCTCTGTTGATGTCACGGCAGCGTTGACCTCTGTCCAAGGGTCTCGGCCGGCTGTCACTGATCTATTCCTGCCGTTTGATCATGTGGAAACCCGTCTCAAACCCAACCGCTGATATACGCTCGGCTTCTGACAAGCTGGCAGGCATGTGTGGAGAAACACCAGAACTGTCCGGGGCAATATCCCGCTAATGTTAGCCAGGCAACAAAGCTCCACAAAAACTGCCAGCCTGAGCTAAAACAGTTGTAAACATAAAGCATTCGGAGGGTGGAACAGCTTGAGTCTTGTTATGCCGTCAACTCCGCTAACCTGTAAACAAATGAAGTCCGACGCAATGTAGTGCAGATCCAAAACATGGACACGATTTGAGGGAGACATGTAATGCCATTTTCCTCATAATTTAAAACAGTTTCAAGGTGGCTTTTCAGAATGTCTGTCTTGCTTAAGTCAAAACAGTCAAAATACCAAGAATTATAAAACATGTGTCCTCCTAAAGGAGCCCAAATGAAATCAGGTGGTTTTGAGTTATTGTCCTCGCTCGTGCAAATGAGCCACTGCTCACCCTCAATGACGGGTTGTGCCAATGCGAGTATGGTTTGACATATGAAGACGACCGAGCGTGAATCCTGGAAGAAAATTACGGCAGTGCAGCCATGAATCTGAGTCAAACTCAGAACAAGTTGGAGAGTCATAGTTATAACGGGATTATTACTGGATGGTTATTTATGAACTTTATGTTACGTAAGGGCGGCACGATGGTGGACTGGTTAGAACGCCGGCCTCACATTGAAGAGGTCCAGTGTTTGATTCCGGCTCAGGCCTTCTCTGCGAAGTTTGCATGTTCCCCCCCATTGCTTGCGTGGGTTTTCTCCGGGTATTCCGTCCCAAATTCCCCAAAACATGCATAGCAGGTTAATGGAACACTCAAATTGTCCCTAGGTGTATTTGTGAGCGTGGATGATTGTTCATCTGTGTGTGCCCTGCGATTGGCTGACAACCAGTTCAGGGTGTGCCCCGCCTACTGCCCGAAGACAGCTTGGATAGGCTCCAGCACACTCGCAACACTTGTGAAGATAAGCCAATTAGAAAATGGATGGATGAATGTTCATACGATGTAGTGTGTTTCGGTTATTTCATTAGTTATCAGTCACTGTAATGATTTTGCTGCAGAGTCAAACTTTTTTCTCTAAACAAGCAATTAAACTGTCACTCTTGCATAGTTTGTCGCTTTTAAACGTCAAGTCAAGTACTAAAAGTGAGGCATGTGCTCCAAAGTTTTTCAAAAATGAGTTGACTTGTTGATCATTACAAGTCCACCGGAAATGTTTGGACGTGTTTATTTGAATGAAGAATTATGGGAAGGTCCTGTGCTATTACCAACAAACTTTGTTCCAACATCCAAAAGTATTCATGTGCTGAAACAACAACAATGAGCGAGGGAGGTCATGAAATATCAGCCGACACATGAATTAATAGGCCAATACAACATTGCGCAAATGAGACAACCTGCATAATTATTCATGCGCGAGTTCACACATGGGCAAGAACCAACCAAGGACGCAGCACCTCAGCGGGACATTAATCGTCATGGCCCATTTCTCTGCAACCTGTTTGCCTGACATGCCTTGTTTCTGACACTTTTACATGCTGGAAGGGGAACCAAAGTCTTTGCAGCTGTTCATAAAAAAATAAACGCACATCATAATCAATGCGAGGTTAAACGGTTTCATCTGTAGTTGCATGTGAGAATTTCCTGATAGAAAGCAATCTAAAAAGAACCAACAAATGTGTACGGTTTTGATAGACACCGTTTTAGTTTTTATTTCACAATTTGTTTCGAATTGCAGTTGGAGTTGACAGTGACATTGAACTGCCCCACATTGAAGTAGCTCCAAATATCAACGTCACCAAGGTAGAACCCATTTAATTTAAGTATTCGTCGGGATTGAGCAATTTATTTTTATTTTTCACCTTAGCAGTCCACTTGTAATCGGGGCCCAGCTTTCGTAGTTGGCAACCACTTTGTAATGCTCATTACTGCCACCTACTGGATTGGAGTGGACTTGTATGACCCTGGGAGTCAAACCGACATGTTCTCTTATTGTGTTGCTGCCATCTCTCCCTGTCCTTTCTCTACGATGTTTGTCAGGGAAGGCTTCGGTACCAAATTGACAAGGAAACGACCCGATTTTTCCACCAAACGAGGTGTATGGGCAGATTGTTCCTTACGGAATTATATCTTGTCCATCTAAGTTTGAATTGAAGTTTCTGATTCAGAATCTTTTTAAAAGACTGTCAATCCTTCTAATGTCAGCGTCACAAGATTAGCTGAGCGCAACTCGATGGGGTGGATGTTGTAATGAACTGACAAAGGTTCGATTGCTTCTCTCTGGCTTGTCTTGCTTACCCGGATTTTGACCTTTCACGGCATCGTTGAGTTGGAATTTAGACCGGCACAGATATATTTCCGTAGTGTGGCCTTGGCGGAGTCCTCTATTGAGAGGAATGTTTGTAAAATGTGAGAACTGGACTCTGAGACCAAGGAACCAAGCTGTGGATCACCTGGCGACTTAACAGCCTGCGGACACCATGCTGATCGCCAACACTTTGCCCGGCAACCACAGTTGAAACCCGTTGTCCGTTCGTACGTGGCAACCAGCTGGACGGACTGTTTATTATAACGGCGCAGTCAGGGAATGACAGGCGGAGAAAGCAACAGTCGAGAGGACGTCGACAGAGAGGAATTAAGACCGGCAGGAGAGAAGGAACAAGGGAAGGGGGGTCCGAGGGCTGCTTGGGTTTTGATTGCGTGTGTACTGACATTAACACGGAACAAGGGAGGAGGGATAACTAACAGTAGCTAATGAAGAGGCAACATTGGAAGAGCGGTGCTGGTTATTGCTTTGGGTGGGAGCCACCGCCTGCCCCCAGTGGGCTCCCTCCACCTCTGCTCCGTCTGACCTCGCCAGCCCCCCCCCAACACCGCCCCCCTCCCCCTTGCCCTCTCCTTGTTGATGAACGTGGGATGAGGCCGACCCCTGGAAACAGAAGCTCTTTTCACTGGTGTCACAGAGGGGAGACAGAGAGGAAAACTGTGGCCAAGGTGCCACATACACGCACACACATTCATACAAACACACACGTGGAAAAAACAACACGCTGCTTGACCCGAGTGGAATTGAAGACCCCGGCATGCATTCAAAGGACTGACAGCCTGTTAGCATTCCTCGTAGCATGTGGCCATTTTAGATTGGCGGAATGACGGATGGCTAGATGGAGGCACTGACTGATAGATGGATCGATTGAGCGATGGCTTGGTCGACAGACAGATTGCTTAAGAGCATACTTTCCTGCAATTGCTATAGCACAAGTCGAGTGATGCGTTTTTGTTTTTTTCTTGGAAAATTGCAAGCATATACGCTTACCGTTTAATTATTTATTAGTCTCACAGTAGGGAGACTGACTCACTAATCAAGGAATTTGCCCTTGCAAATTTTCAACACGGAAAAGTCGTTCTTCTACCCTGACATCAATCACATTTTATAGTGTTTCCCCTGCAGAAGAAATCTCCTTACAAGACATACCTCGTTTCTTGTATATAAGAGGTGCTTCATTTCGACATTTGTAAAAGCAAGCATCCTTTGTATTTGCAGCGAGCGAGCTACCTCTCCCTCGGAACTTTACCAGGGCTTGCAGTGGTAATAGCTAAACCTTGAAACCACAACCGTGGGGCCTATAAAAGCTAACCACGCCTGATAAATGCAGAGACATAAATTCCACATCGCTGCAGCAGGACTCCCAATATCGCTGCATCCATTCGGTGTACTTAACATGCTGAGCCATGAAGCCAATGGAGCAGAGAAGTCTTATTTTTTTTCTGGTAAAAACATCTGGTGAAGCAAAGCAGTGTGTATGTGTGTGTGTGTGTGTGTGTGTGTGTGTTTTCTTCTTTCCCCAAAGTTGAGTAAGATAAAATCAGTGTGTGCCGCAACCATTTCATTCGAACAAAGCAAAACCAACAAGAGGTGAGTCGCTCCCTGAAATATACTCTACTTCAGTAACCTTGAGGATAAAATCTTGCCCGAGTGGTTTTAATGCAACATTTTTTTTTCACCAATCCAATGGAACTACTCGTGACGTTTGACCCCATTTCACCAATCAAACGGACATATTATATTTCAAGGTGTAGTGGTCTTGCCCCCTGAGCAATTCTGTTGCTCCGCATTGCTGCTCCAGCTTAATTAAAAGCATCACGTTTAATCATCCTAACATGATCACAAAGAGAAAACATTTGCTATCACAAGCTCCATGTGCCTAACTTAATTTTACATCAGCGAAGAAGAAAAGGACGACTGGTTGTAGCTGATGATGTTTTCATTTGGATAGAATGCTTATTCATACATTACTTTTCATTTCTATCGCAGAATAGAATAGAATAGAATAGAATTGAATTGAACACCTTTCAGCGTAACCATACACGTGATGATCTATATCAGGGGTGTCAAATTCATTTTTGTCGCGGGCCAGTTTTTGAGTTACGTCTTCCCTCAGCGGGTGGATTGATGTTTAATCATCACATCCTATTATTATTTGTGCACAACAAATTGATGGATTACTAGTTTTGAAATCAATCAACGATACGATTGTTGTTTGTTCAAGTGAGCGTAAACAGGGTCGGAAAATGATCGCAAAATCTCCATGTTATTTATTACACCTGACAATTTGACATTTCGGTACATATTTTAGAAATTATCATGGAAGTTTGACACATATGATCTACTTTGGCGGGCCACATATAATAATGTAGCGGGCCAAATCTGGCCCCCGGGCCTTGCGTTTGACACCCGTGGTCTTTACTGGCATTACAGGTGAGCTGCAGCTTGTCCAAGCTGACTTTGGGCCAGCGGCGCAGTACACAATAGACTTTGTCGCCAAAAAATCGCAGGACACATCCAAACAAACGAGCATCTGAGATTCGAACCCAGATCCTTCCAACTGTGAGGCAGACGTGCTAAGCACTCAGATACCAAGTTTCTCGGAAATGCTTCTAAGTCACATTTTTACTTTGTGGATGAAAAACATTCATAGCAGAGCACTATTTCACTTTTTATCCGAACACCCACTGTGTGGAAATCCCTGATGTCGAGTATTTTTTGAAGCCTCCCCGATGTTCGACAAAAACCAAAACATCGCTCGCATCTAGTCCTGCTATAAGTTTAAATCCAGTTTTCTTTTACCCAGAGGTCATTAATGGATTTTTTTTTTTTAAAGACATTTTTCCCCACATACAAGCAGGCTTCTCTTCAAAAGCAAGGCTTGGTCTTATTTCAGGACTTCTTCATGTGCCTGCGCGAAGGTGGGCCGGCTCATCCGCCTCTAAATCGAGCGTGTCAAAGTCCACCCGCAGATAACGGAGTTGTGCAATTCATCCATGTACGTCCGCCCCTCCGCTCCCACGTTCGCTTTTGTTGGCGTGTGCAAAACAACCTCATCGCAGATGCGAGTGGCAGGCGAAGAAAGGGAGAGACGTTTTAAGAAAAGGGGCGTCCTTACTTTGTACGTTCGACACGAGGGGTTGAACGCGTTTGTCCCGCAAACAAACAGGGCGTCGTCGTTTTGCTGCAGGAGGACTTTGATGAAATTGTGACACTCGTCCTGCGGCACACGAGGGAGAGAAAGAGAGGAAAAGGAAACATTTGTCATTTTTCTTTCTAATTGACACGTTTAGCCCAAAAGGCACACTTGGGGGCTCCAATGACAGGTTGTGAGGTTTAAAAAAATGAAAGGCCAGCCTCTGTTTGAAGCGCGGCATTTACACGCGCGGAAAATTGCGGGCGTGTAATCGTGACACGCGGCGTTTTCTCTCGCGACGTCAATGTCGTGTTTACGGATGATTTTGGATGGCAGCGCCAGGTTTACCTCAACAATAATGAAAGCCAGAGAGGAGATGATTGTACAGTAAATCCTGGGAAAATACAATTAGGCTGCCATTTGATGGAAAGATTAGTACTAATGTGCTCTATAAATTGTGACAGATGAAGGTTTTACGAACTGCAAGGGGTGTGTTATTGCAGTGCATAGTCTGTACGTTTGTGTGCGTATGAGTGTGTGTGCGTGTGTGTGTGTGTGTGTTTACCTTGTGCTTCCCTTTCATTCGGCATGTGTCCACGTCAGCCTGCCTGGACTTCCACGTCATTTTCTGCAGGGAAAGATCCAATCAAGTTAAAGTCAGGACCATTAGGAAGAGAAAACAAAACATGAAGTCAGATAAAATAACACAAAAGCATACTGGCGAGGCGACACTCATTGGACACCTCATTAGGTACCCCTGCACACTCTTATGGGATCCAACACAAGAGTTGTATCAAAATTGGTGTTGACTTTTCATTGACATTGGTAATGGTAAAATTATATATATCGGCACAAGTAGTACAGGAGTTTGCGCCGTTGTGGGAATGATCACAGCTGGCTTGTTTCCCGGCCAATGGAAACCCAACCGTTTTGACCCATCTCTGCATCTCTGGGGGAGGCCATTTTGCGACTTGCTGTCAACCAAATTATTTTTTTCAATCAATGCCCTATTAAAGATGTCCTTGTATAACATGTTGATTATTGTTGTAGTTTGCAGTTTGCGGAGAGGTACTTTACAAAGCTACATGAGGCTGTCAAACCATTTGGAACACCTATTGCGATGTGGTGTCTTGATGCAGTGGCAATGCGGAGAGCTATTAAAATGGAATAGAACGTTCTAAACGAAAACCCCTCTTTTGAACGTGCAGGTTTAGCATCTGTAATATCCGTTCAGCGTGTACTGTGATCAACAATGTGAAATTCTTGCTCAGTCACTGTCCTGCCGAGGCTCCTGCTCAAACGTGAAATTTCCCACTTAACGCTGATCAGGGGGACCAGGTAACAAATTCAACTTGTAATTGTCAGGCATTAATGGGAAGGGGCAAACGATGCTAACTCTGGATCGGTTTGAGAGCCGCAGAGCCCCACAGTGTGGTGATTAGAGCTCTTGGGCTAATTGGTTAGTTATTGCAGAACGCACGCACACAATGGTCTGCTTGCGGATCCGTGGGTAGCCAACACAACATGTCAGTCAGCTATAAAACACGGCTGCATAGATCCGCTTTCATTGTCGCACACACTTATCAATCAATGGAGTTGCAGCACTGTCACACACACATACACACGGTGGCCCCTGAGTGCCGTCCGTGATCAGTCCCTGCCCGCCGCCATTGTGGGGCATGTTTGGAGCTGATTAAAGAGTCTCGGTCATCAATCAACGAGAGCCTTTCATGTGCTCGCTGCTCTCATTAGGGCCCGTTGGCTGAGCTTTGACATGGTGGGGGGAACACACCCTTATTTGAATTGCAGTAAAGTCTGGCGATCTGTAAGGCGATTGTCAAAAACTGACAGCAATTTATTCTCATCCTGTAAAATTATTTTATAGTTGAAACCTAACAATCACCACAAAACACTTTATGATAAATTGTAAGTCATGTTACGCCATTTCACGTTTGAGCAGCCACCGCCTGTGGCCACTCACACACAGATATCACACATCGCCCCACCAGGCCCCGCCCCTTAAAGGCACATATCCAACACAGATACTACAAAACGTCCGGAATTTTCAGTTTTGTGCACGCAATTTTTTTTGTGTGTCTTCAAATACATTCACATAAGGTAGAAAGTGTTTTCATTTTCATTCTGAGCAAATTGAAAATGTCGTCAAAATTCGACACAACACAGAGAAAAGTGTTGTTTAAAAAATTGGAATGATGGGGGAAAAAGAAAACAAACCGCTTTAATCCTGGAATACTTCTTAACAGCTCCCATCCGTTTTTTTCAGGTCCGACATTGAGGCGATCTAAAAAGCTAGCCTGAAGCCCCGGTCCACGCTCTGATTCTGACATTCTTGCCCCACCTTTCCTCACTATTCGACATCTCTGTGCGATGCGCGTTCACCCATGGACAACAACGAGGCACCCGACAGTGGTTACAACAGTGGACTATCTATAAGGAAGATGCAGTTTTTGGGGTGTAGGCATAGCTAGCTAGCTAGCTAGCTCACCGCGCGTTGCAATTGCGCCGGATAACCACTGATGGGCATGAAGGCGTTCAAGTAGTATGGGGGCCCAAAGGTGTGACCAAAAAAGTAAACAAAACTGAAATGCTGAAAAGCAAAATCCATAATTCAGTACTGATCTTTTGTCTCGGCACATTTTCAGCAATTATTGTCAAACATGACTGATGTATTGGGAAACAAAGCTCTAAATTCAACTGACAAGCTTTTGCTTTTGTTCACAACATGCAAAACTTAAAAAATGGGCCAACTCTTAACTGCCTTCAAATCTTTAGCTCACCCAACATTTCTTTACAGTGTGTTGGCGTGTGAAAATTTTTAATGAGTCTCTATGTAGCGCAATTTTCGTTTTTTTTTTTTTTTTACCTGAGCAAGGTTCACTGTCAGTGTAATGGCGAATGTTTGTGTGACTATCACTGTATTCGTTGCATCTGAAGATTTAAATGTGGGATTTTTATCCCATCGTCGCCTTTACTTCCGACATTGTCTCTCGAAGGGTGGATGACGCAGGCGCTTACGGGCTGATTGATTGGATAATCTACTTAACGGGGGTCAGCGTGATGCACGCGGCGAGTAAGACGTAACGCATACACAACCACGCGACAGGTGATTAGGGTCACGTCGTTGTCGGCGGCGGAACAAGGCGTCTTCTAAGCCGGACGCACGTCTCGCTTACTCACCTTACTGAAAAAGATCTCGTCGTTCGTGGCGGCGTCCGTGTCCACTGTGTATATGTGATCCCTGGAAGAGAACAAATGAGATAGTGATTGAGCGAGAGGTCAGACAGTTGAAAAATTCAACAAACAATAAATCCATTTGCCTGCTGCCCCCTTCTTTCCCCGCGGGCGGAAAATGACCTCAAAAGATGGAGCTTTGTGTAAACTTTGTTCAAACTTAAAAAAAAAAGAACGATGACAATAGACAAAAGGAGGCCAGAGCGAATTTGCTCTGCAAGACAGAAACAGTCAACAAAGCTTTGGAGTGCCGTGGCGCAGGGCCGCGGGACAAAAGCCTCTTTGTCCCAGAGGAAGAGCTCCAGTGGGGGTGAGGCATGCCGGTTGGGGGAGGGGGAGGGGGGGGGAGTGAGGTGGCGAGACGAGAGGTGCCAAGTCACTCAGAGCTGTTCAGGTCAATTAAGCTCACTGTTTGAGCTACAGGAAATCTATACCAATGCTCATTACAGCTCAGACACTGTGTGTGTGCGGGCATGTTCGGGCACGAGTGTGTGTGTGTGTGTGTGTGTGTGTGTGTGTGTGTGTGTGTGTGTGTGTGTGTGTGTGTGTGTGTGTGTCAAGCCTGGAAATTAACGAGCCCTCTGCCGCCTCGTTCCGATACATACATGGACAAAAGTGTTGGGACACCTGGCTAAAGGAAGTAAAATTGGAATCAAGTAATGAGCTGTTCAGTCCTCTAGGAGGACTTGGTTTTTGAGTGTTACTGTGGGATGTTTTTTTTTTTTTGTGCATTCCACCTGGAAAAACATTTCAGATTACATTCCAAAGGTGTTTTAGTGGGGTGGAGGTCAAGTTCTTTGGCACTAAATTTATCCAAGCACGCCTCCAAGGACCTTGAATTGTGCACACAGTCATGTTGCAAACAGGAACGGGCCATCCTCAATCTGTTCCGACGATAAACAGAATCCTTCAAAATGTCTCAGCAATATCCATACCCTGATTATTTCATTCATTGATTGATTCATTGGTGTGCCCCCAGTGGCTTGTGGCATTTTCATACAGACAAGGTAGGGTACCAACCACTTACTTAAGTTACATAGCTGAACAACTCAAGTACAGACAGAACTATGTTCTCCGGTTTCCTCCCACATTCCTAAAACATGCATGGCAGGCTGATTGAACACTCAAAATTGTCCCTAGGGGTGAGTGTGAGCATGGATGGTTGTTTGTCTCTGTGTGCCCTGCGATTGGCTGGCAACCGGTTCAGGGTGTCCCCCGCCTACTGCCCAAAAACGTCTGGGATAAGCTCCAGCACCCCCCGCGACCCTTGTGAGGATAAAGCGGATCAGAAAATGGATGGATGGATGGATTTACATCAAATTAATTTCGCACAGTGTGTTTCTTTATTAATGGACACTTGAAAAGCATCTTTTATTATGAAGAACATCATCAATTAAAAGTCACACCTCTGTAATAGAAAGCTCAGTGTAACACAAACATCATCAGCATGTGTCCCATAATGTGGGAGCCATCAGCAGGGCATACAGAAAACATAAAGGGGAAACAACTTCTCAGACAAACAGTTACACCTTTCCTACACCATAAAGAAGAGTACAAAGAGACCGGGGCGGAGGTTGCAGCAATGGGGGGGTACATTAGGTGTCAAAGTGGCGCGTAACGGAAAGAGGATTTCCCTCATTTCCGCACAGAAGTGGCCTTGCCCGAGCAAACTGCTTTAATTGGTCGGATATTGTGTTTTTAATCAACGTGCGTAAAGAGCGTCGTCGTGGCAGCCACATCTTAATTACGCTGGAGTTCCCAAACCTGTGCTCAGCCCGCTTGCGCTGCCTCGCCGTCTCATTAACTAAATCGAATAAAGTCTTGGGAGCGACGTGCATTTGGAAATGAATCCACTTAGATCGCTTTCTTGGGAGGGGAGCAGGGGCACCTCCTCACGGATGAAACCCGGTCTACTGTGCAGTGCATGATCAGCCTTGACGCTTAAACTGAATAATTAATCTTTGAGAGCAGTTGAAATTAGCAAAGCATGGCTGCTGCATAGCGAGTACATATTCCCAGTGAGATTAAAATCACTGTCGGTGGTCAACAAATGTTTACCTCATTTTTCAAATCAAAGATTCAATTAAACTCTTCTGGGTGATTTAAAAAAAAAAATTCTCTGGCACACTATGTTTGCATCATCATTCATGATAATAATAATTATAATTATAATTATATTAATATTAATATAATAATATTATAATTATGTTATTATTACACTATAATAATAATTACTATTATTATTATATAAAATAAAATATGTAATACAACATACCTGTTATATTTATTAATATTTATTAATTAAGGTTTATGTTCAACAATTCTTTTCCTGAAACGTCATGTTATCAATACACCTAATTAACAATTAATTTGTTTTATGTTAAAATGCCAGATACTGAGCTTGACCATCCAAAATAACAAAACAGTATATAAACCATACTTCAACCATTTTGGGTGGTCAAAACCACAAACTCTACCGACAAAGATTTTTATTTTTATTTATTTATCTTTTTTGTGGCACACCCATTGATTCGCATCAGTCTGGCTAATTAATCTGTTAACGTGCAGGTTTCCCTTGGAGCGCGTGCACACTCTGAAAAGCACATTGAAATTAGGAGCACTGAAACGGGAATGTAAAAGGACAATGATGGATGGCATCAATATCACTTTCCGTTCTTTTTCTCATCCTTCAGCAAATTGCTCCTTTAATACGCCCAAATGATATCAAAAAGACAAAACCAAAGTCATTAAATCAGAAGATTGCTTATCAGATTTAGTGCGCTCTACTCGTTTTTATAATTATTATTTTTAAATAATTTTATTCTTGTACTGCATGCAATCTTAAAACAGCTCATGAGAAATATGTAATTGATTGCACCATAAATTTGCCGCTTGGCTCCCCACACGGAGCCTCGACTGTCCCGTCTTGCAGGGGCCAAGGCTTTCCAGCTACACGGGTTTACTCTCCAGCGGAGATTAGCGGCAGCCAAGAACATGAGGCATCTCTTAAACATCCTGACTGGGGATGAAGGAGGACAATGTAACGGCTGTGTCAACACACACACACACACACACACACACACACACACACACGCACTCGCACAAACATACACACACATGCCCCCGTTCCCCTTTTCCCGTCCGCACCTGAACACATAAATCAGCTAAACACCATTCGGTCGGCCAAAAAGTGTTGCAACCTGTCAGGCTTTCAATAAAACAAATTCACAACTTGTGACAAACTAATTTAGTTTGACGTAACACCTTTTTGACATTTACATACACAGTGTGTTCAGCGTTCATTCGTTGTGTATTTTGGAAGATTACTTCCAGGCTTTGGTGAACCACAAAAAAATGACAGGGCCTTGAGTTTGGGGGGTTGTTTTACAGTGGCAACGAACTTCATCCATCCAGCCATTTACTCATTTTCTGTGGCACTTATCCTCATTAGGGTCACAAGTGAGCTGGAGCCGATGTCGGATGACATTTGGGCAAGAGGCGGGATGAATCATGACTAGAAAGCCACACTGTAAAAATTTGTTTTTGTCCTAAAACAGTCATTTAAGTTGGGAAAATGTTCCAATGTAAAGGATTGACAGTTATGGCAACAATGCTAGTTAGCACATCAAAGCAATGAAGTTTTTTGAAAAAAAAAAATACATTTGGTGAGTTGTTGAAGTTTATGGTCTGAACATTTTAAGTTAATTGAACTTTCTGTTTTTTGTTGTTGTCAGGGTTCGTTCAGTGTTGCAGTTGGTAAGATGTCCATCAGACATTCCCAAACAGTTTTAGTGGTGTGCACACGTTCAATAGCTCTCTCTCTCTCTCTCTCTCTCTCTCTCTCTCACACACACACACACACACACACACACACACACACACACACACACACACACACATTGATATATTCCAAAAACCTCAGAAAGTCATGAGGGAGGCTAATGTCAGTTTTAATTCACTCAGGTGGGGAATTGAATAATGGTTGTGTTTGACATGGGGTAAGTGAGCATCTTCCGCTGCCAGTTTGAGTCACTCAGTGTGGGCATAGCATTTCCCAAAATTCTGCAAACAGAGTCGGACAGGAAGGCATGCGGATCTCCTTTCAGACACAAATACGAGACTATTGTGAACGAGACAGTGAGGACGAGCTGAGTGATGGCGGACAAGTGGGCGGGGCCGGAGTGTGCGATGGATGGACGTGGACACGAAGCCATGAGAACACAGGGGGGGTTTGTGCGGAGGAATGTCCTTCGGAGAATTGCGTCTGAGGTCTGTCTGCTGTGGCTTTGTCAAAGTATCCTGCTTCTGGTCTCACTGGGGTTTGAGCAGCACAATTACAAAGTGGCATGCCTTCTGTTCCTTCTAATAACTGAGGTGGCCTTTAACAGGTATCTGTTCTCACTTGAATTTATTATCCTGACAAATGTTCAGTTTTACTCCCTCCAAGTGAAAACAGATATCTTAATATAAGCTTGCTCGAGCCAATGGTAGGTAGCTATAGTGTCATTTTTTCCCCTTCTCCCCAGTAAGACCACTTTAAGTTTATAAAAGAGGGAAACTAATTTGTTTTCCCACCTCTCTCTGTTGTGGTTTTTTTTGGTCTAAAAAAAACACGGTCATGTATGTCACATGCAACCCCCTCGCCGACATTCATCATAACTGGATCATGGGGGGTGGCTGGCAGACTATTGTGCTCTGCTTTGGCTTTCTCTGGATCAAATCCTCAGCACAAAGTGGACTGGAGAAGGGGACCGGGGGGAGCCAGCAGGGCCTTGTGGGCTGTGCGGGGGGGACATGTGGAGCTTGTGAATAGGCCGGGCATGAGGGGGCCCTGGGTGATGTGGTGCCATGAAATACAACAAGCCAGAATTCACTCAACCCCGCTCAAGCTGGGGCAGGTTGGTCTTTTAGAAGGATCTCGTGATGGAATGGTTGCATGTGTGTGTGTGTGTGTGTGTGTGTGTGTGTGTCACAGGGTTAGTGGGGCAAGGGGTATGTTTTGGAGCATGAGGCCTAGCCTTATTGATTCGTATCAAGGCCGCTTTATGCAAAAAAACACCCATGGAATGCAGAAGCGAGGAATGCAAAACATCAAACCCCAGTTGTATGACACATGTCCAATACCCCCCACCCCCCCACATCAAGCCAATTGTGTTGCTGCACAACCGCGCGCCCGATTGGAGGTTCACAAGTGTTGTGGCAGCTGGGGAGCGGAGGTGGAGACGGACTTTAGCATGAAGGGAACGAACGTTGGATTAAAAAAATTAAAAAAGGAATGCTGGTGAGCTGAGCAGGCTTCTTATTGTTGGGGTGGATTAGTATGTCACATGTGTGGTAGAAGTGACATCGTTGGTTGGACAAAGAGTGGCGCAAAGTCAGCAACTGCTTAAGCATTTTAAATTCCGGCATTGTAGTCCAACATATGCCACTTTTCCTGATTCATGCCCAAGCCGGCTGTTCTTTCGAATGGGGTCTCAGAATATCCACAAAGTATAAAGCGGACTCATGCAGAATATATACACCAAAGGGTGAAAGATCAGAAAGTTTAGATAAAATTTAAGACCAAATTTCTGATGTTCCCAATGTCTCAAAGAGTCCCGACTAAAAACACATCACAGTTTAACTGGTTCCGCTATTTGATTGTGTGGTGTTGCCCGCAGAGTCATTATGTAAGATTTTTGAAGCATTTATTTATTTTGAATCCGATATATCATGTGATAACATTTTTTAAGACTTTTAAAAGTCTGATTTAAGATATCCATCCATTTTCTGATCCACTCTATCCTCACAAGGGTCGTGGACGTGCTGGAGCCTATCTTGTCTTCGGGCAATAGGCGCGGTACCCTGAACCGGTTGCCAGCCAATCACAGGACACACATAGACGAACAACCTTTTGCACTTACACCTGGGGACAATTTTGAGTGTTCAATCAGCCTGCCTTGCATGTTTTGGGAATGTGGGAGGAAACCGGAGTACCCGGAGAAAACCCACGCAGGCACGGGGAGAACATGCAAACTCCATACAGGAAGGTCGGCGCTGGAATTGAACCTCTGCACTGTGAGGACGATGCGCTAACCACCTGACTACCGGGCCGCAGATTTAAGATATTTTAATTTTAATTAGCTCAAAATATACTGCAAGGTAAAAGGTAGTACAACCAGCCCCAAAAATATAAAATAACCTAATCATCGGGTATCATGTACATTAATCTCCTATAGAATACATTAATGGGGGTTAAACTGTACCATGATGTAGATCAGACTACCCTGAGCATTGGATACAAACTGAACCACCTCAGACAGCACAGAAGTCGTCAAAAAGCCAAGAATACATTCAAAGGTATGAGCGCCCAAAATAAAACTTTATACATGCAGAGTATAATCGAAAGCACTTCATAAAATATCACAATGGTACAATATTGACTATGTAGCTCGGAATCAACCACAAGATAGAATGTGCACTAGCATTGAATATTACTTCAAGGTCAAAACTGAAACACACCGGAATATAAATTAAACAAGGCCAGAATATGTTCCAATGTGTCAACGAAACCATTTGAGATTATACCCCAAGTATGAACGGAACTCGCTCAGAATTTACCCAAAGCCTAAAGCGAGCGTAGGCTACCCCGGTCCGAGAAGACCGGAGGCACAAACAACTCCAAATATATTTTTCCACCAAAGTATAACCTGAAACATCCCTTCTTATATCACCGTGTTGAAAGTTCAAAATGAACCTAATGTGTAGAAAAGACACGCAGCTCAAGAAGGCTCGGTCACAATTAGACTGCTGGCGAGTCAAGTATTTTAGACACACGGCACGTTACGTTCCTAGCCAAACCTTTAATCCAGGTGACTATTGTAAGTATAAGCTTTGTTGTACCGAATGCGTACGTGGCCGCATGCGTAGGGAAGAGGAGGAGACCGATGTGTAATCCCGGTCATTAGTGGGTTTTAACAGGATTTGGTACAGCTACAATAATGGACACTCTAGCTGCCTCCACCATTGGAGAACGCGCCACCGGCAACCATACACGATCCCTCGCGTCGGATTGTTATCATTGCCATAGCGAGGAACTAACGGAGCGCCGGGAATGTGGACTAGATGCGGCGCGTGCGCACAGAGCCGCGGTATGCCGCGGCTGAGCTATACAGTAACGCGTTCACACATACCACGCCTCATTCTGTGAAGACGGCTTTGATTTGCCTGACCGTCGTCTCATGTCGGCCGACCATCCGACTAAAAAAAGAATGTTTATATATTATGTTGCAAACGGTCATGTGACCACTTTCTAATTAAGAGCAATCTGCGCCTTTTCATTATGAGGGTGAAAATTTTAAACCTGCAAGTGATTATTACATCTGCGTGTTACCGACCTCTAACTGTGGCTCATTCATTCAAGGGGACAAATATACCCTTCCAACCACAACTAAATTGACTCAGACGGAAAAAATACTCTATTCAGTCGATTGAGCAGTTGCAAGTTTTGGACTCATTCAGATAGTGAAAAAAACCCAACAGCACATGTCAATTAATTTTGCCTTAAATGACATAATTAAAGGTTTGTGTTCCTGATAATATGTCACAAGCAACCGCATCTTTTTTTCGTTTGTTTTTTTAGGCCAGTATCCTCATATAGTCAGTACAAAATCCAACACAACAAGATTATACAGAGTAGTAGGTTTTGGCCACTCAAAAAAAAAAAAAAAAAGGACAAGGACTAAGAAATGGAAAGGCAAAAACCAAAAAAAGAAGAATCTTGGTGGTGTGTAGTGTATCATTATGTCAGACATGATCAAACATTCACCACCAAGAACTAGCTCAGAAAATACTTTGCAAGTCCCACCATACTGATCAATATTAAAATACAGAAATTAAGTCTAATATTGATGGATTCAGATCATTTTATTTCGTGTAACCACTTGACAAAATGAAACTTAGTAAATGCACTGATATCATCCGCATGCTCTTTTTAATCCGGAAAAGTACAACTTGTGAAAATGACTCCAAGCGTTTAGATCCCCTGTTAGCTGACAAACTGTCCTCCTGGTTCAACTTTGACCTTTGTGCACTCTATTATTGTGCGTGAATAGTTCTAAATATGGCAAGGAGTTCATAAAGATGTCCAAGAAGAACACACACCACCATGAGCAACTGCACTGATCTGACTTAAAAAAAAAAAAAAAAAAAAAAACGTACGACTGAAACATGATAAATGGATTACAATCAGAGTAGTTGATTTAAAAGAGTTTGGCTGCATGCACCCCAGAGATGCAAACACACACGCACACACACACACGCACGCACATGCAGGCGCATACAGGTGCACATCCAAGCAAAGTAAACGATAAATCTCCTGCAGCCCCGTGATGAATTGCCTCTGAATGTCATGCAGCGTGTACCTTGAACATGAAATATGGTGCACCGGGGAAAGAGGAATCTTGCATCAAGAGCAGTTTACCGCTAAATTACGGCGCATTGCTAAAGCACCTGCGACAGGGCGCATACACTCGCCAGCCACAACATTAGGTACACTCATCGCATCCGACGGAACCTCCGGCAATCATCTTAAATGCAATCATGTTCCGTTGTAATTAACGCTCAGTAGACAGAAGGTCTTGCTGATGTAGAAATAGCCCCCGTTTCTCACCGGCAAAGATAAGATGACTCGGAAAATACTGGAGATATTGTAGTGTCTGTGAACATGTACGTGTATTTAAGAGGCGGGGCCTGTTGTGAGCGTCCTGGGTGTGAGCTGTAGTCGACAGCAGCTCCTGGGTGAGTGTGCTAACGGTGTTGTGTTTTTATTTTATCGAGTATGGCAAAAAAACAACAACAAAAGTGCATTGGCGACTGTGGCTCTCCTTTCCCAGATGTGAGGGCATGACGCGAAGTCTATCGTAAAAAACCAAATGAATAAAAACACCTTATAAAACCTCAATCGAAAAACGTGACGATATTTTTCACAATTTCAAAGTGTTTCAAGTGTTTGTATGATCTTATTCTTTCTGAATATTGTATGAAAATTGAACATTAACACATTGCATGTTTTTGCTTGTAATTTTACGTTATGTAAGTAAAATTCAGCTTTTTTTTTTTGGCTGATCGTTACTTCCAGAAATGGTGATGTTTTTCCTCTTAATATCAGGACTTCAGTCAGTCAAATTCAAATTTTGTTTGCATAATTTTCTGAATTTTTAACTAGTAGCCCGACTCCTTATTCATGTTCATTGCCCTCGCTTATAAGGACGGTATACAGCAAAGATAATTAGTTTGGCTCTCGAAACAAACACATCTGTTTGGTGAATTGCTTGGCTTTTAAAGCAGAATGCATCCATTTCTCTCCACCGCTTATCCTCACTAGGCTGAACGCAAATAAAGACTGAAGGAAGAGCTTGCTGGCAGGCTGCGTCATGAACAACCCCAGCCTTGCATCTCATCAAGCTCGACTTCTTCCTTCCTGTGGCACTGACTGCGATTCCGAATATTAAGGCTATAAATGATTCCTGACCTGAATACGTAATCGTGATTTAAAAGCTGACGGGGCTAATGACATTTTCATACGTATTGGTGAAAGGGATATGAGCTACCGAACGGGAGCTTAGTAATGTGCATGCTTTCGGGCACACGTGAGGCAGGCCGAGTGAACGGCGCGTTCGTCCTCCTCAAATCAACACGTTTCATTCAAACACACAAAACCCGATTTATTCATATCAATCAGCTCATCTGTTGCTCAGTTTGGCTAAAGACTCTTTCCCTCCATGCATAAGCCACTTTGTCTATTTACAATTTCATCAGTTGCTCGATTCCTATTAGCGATCTTGTTAATTCATTGCCAGCATCAAAACGGAAGCCAAAGGGACTCAATGGTGTGTGCGGCCATTAAAGAAGAAACAGCCTGAGCTGAATGTTGGGGGCTTTGGATGGCGTTCACAGAGGCCATCTGCAAACTGCAGCACACCAACGATTGACTGGAGGCATGATGGCAAAGCTGGCTCCAGAATAAACAAGTCATCTGACTGCATAAAAGTCACTCTTTAATACACTGCTTTGCTGGCAGAGCACTTTCAAATTGATAGTCTCCTTTAACTTGTCATCACTCCACCGTTCCCGATATCCTGTTGCACTCTAGTCCGTACTATCAACAACACTAATTTTCGGCACAGGGAATCGATGGCAGATTCGGCTCGCTCTAATCTCACGAAAGACATACCACTTATTAAGCTGATACCACTTAATAAGGGTGACATACTTCTGCTGTGACCTTGTATGCTAAGCACACACACATTTTAAAGCAATTTCTTAGCACCTAAGGTCATAAAATGTGTTCAGGCCTTTTCAAATTGCAACTTGGTATTCTTGGTGTTTGCCGCAGGGCAGCGCACCAGGACAACAATGGCCTGGTGCCACCTTGCCCACACTTGGAAGAGCTTATGAAGTAAATGGGAGGCTTTACCCGTTGGTTGGTCTAATAATGTTAGCACTCTGAAATCACTCTGCCAGCCTCTCTTCTATTGGATCTGCCTTCTGATTGTATCGAAATGAACGTTTTTTTCAATTCAAGATGCGATGTGGTGTTCCATCCTGAAACTCCTCGTAGCACAGACACATTGAATGCAAGTTGCTAAGTGCAGTGTGAAAAGGCATTTACAAGAAACGTTGAGACTCAAAAAAATAGAGTACGTCTCTTGAGTCGCTGATGGTGTAGTGGCACGCTCGCCTGGCATGTGTGTGGGCAGCATGAGATCGGTTCCTGCTCAGCGGCAGTGTGAATGTGGGTGTGAATGGTCGTTTGACCCTACATGTGTGCAGCCAGTGACCGGTTTAGGGTGTAGTCCACCCAAAGTCGGCTGAGATCAGCTTATGGTTTAAGACTTGTGTGGAAATGTGTTTTTAATACACATTTTTTTGACTGTAATCAGGACTTTGTTCTCATGTGATGTACAGTTTGCAAACATCTCATGATGGCCGCAATTCCATTTACTTCCGTATCAAAAAAATCATTTCAACGGCTCTGTTCATTCAACACACAGAAGACAAACCCCCGCTTGATCTGTTTGACAACTGGTTAGTGTAATAAAGTGGGCAAGACCGCAGACACACAAACACATGATAACATGCACACGCAGGCCAACAAACACACCCCTCAAATAAACCCTGTGTCTCCCAATTCCCTCCCTCCGTGTGCCCCTAAAACTGCTGGCTGCCACCCTGTGCGGAGCAGGTGGGCGACAGTCGCACCACAGTCTCTGGCGCCCTTCCCCACACATACACAGACAAGCGCCCGCGTGCACACACAATCTCACACACACACGGTTGTCCCTAATGACTACAGATATGTTCAAAAGCAACAGTCTCCTTCAGCCACTTAATTTGACATGCTTGGGAGCAAAACAAAGACCACCCCCTCCATTGTGTCATTTCACCCAGTCAGGCTTGAACCCGTCTACCCAAAGGGGGAGCCGATAACAATTGTAGAGACCTTTTAACGTTCTGCCGTGATAGCAGCAAGCGCATTCGAAAATTGCATATGCTAATAATGGCACACTTGCTGCTCCTCTAATTGCTCATTGTGTCACGAGGCGGAGCAACATTTCTTAAATGGTCACAAATAAGAGCAATGAGGAAAATCAATGAGAGCGTACTGTGTGCGACCCCTGCTGTGTCACTGAGCTGTGTTTGTATAGGAGTAAAAGCCCTTCAGGTGAGGGCATTGACAGGCAGAGATACAAAAAGCGTGACATTTGTGAGGACATTCAAGTCGCCAGGAAAGACTTTATCATGTTTCTGTATGTCTTTTGGGCGGAAGGTTAACATAAAAGAAGATTGGCTGGCAGCTAGCTCTCAAAACAGGAAACAGTGAGACCTCCTCCAAGGACGACCAGAAACACTGGATTGTGATAGTCTTTATGTTGTCTGTGAGAGAAAAACAACTTGCCTCCGCACAGCATTTATTGAAGCCTTGTTATCCTGGAAGAGAGATTGCGCTATCCCTTCTCAAGGTTTCTTCTTTTACCCCAAATGGTGTTTTGACTTTTTCCTTGACCGTTTCGGCGGGGGTTAGATCAGGGGATGTTGCTAATTTTTGTCAACTGGCGGCCGACACAAATAAACCTTTTGTTGCAAATTTGGAATGCTTAAATGTTTGGGGTGAATGTGGTTCCACTCCAGCCCTGTAGAGGGCAGTAATTAGAAAATGCTGATAGCTGTCAAGCAATTCAGGGACCCAAAGAAGGCAAAGCTATGATTACAAATCGTTTTTACTTCCAGAAAAATGATGCAGCACCTGTTAGCCTACATTTAATGTATTTAAAGGCAACAGAATGAAAAATTACTTTCGAATAGCTTATATTCAATTTATACAAGTACAAAGGTGTCTCGGGATATGAGTGTAATTACAAGCTTAATGATAAATGAGTCGTCGCTTCACCAATTTATTTTCATTTTGTGAGAAGAGCAAAATTTAAGATGCGAATGCGCTTCAGTGGACCGCCGCCAGATGGCAAAAGAACACATCACAACATCCATCCGCAGTGGGAGGGCATTAAGTTGGTGGTAGTAATGTGCCATTATGATTGTTTGCCAACTTCCATTCGATGAAATGTGTTTTTTCAAACAGCATAATACTCTCGAGTGTATATTTCTTTTAAAAAAACATTTTGGGGGTTTTTTTTCCAGGTGATAAATTTGTCGAAGGGGCGGAACCAAGGACTCCCTGTATTTTTCATTATGCCATCATAAAAAAAACCCATACCTCCTGCCAGGCACAAATACAGGCGGTAATAAAATGTTTCAAGTCCAAGCTGCGATGGATCCCTTGTGATTCATAAAGCTATAGATATCGTCTACTTTTAGACAGATAAGACACCTGCCCGGCCATCAGTGTCAAGCTCACAACAATCACAGAGAATCATTGCGGCTGCAACAACATTTGTTAGCTTACCTGGCGGCGATGAATAAAGTCTTGTTCATGATCATGATGAGTTGGATGTCCAGTTTGTGCCGCTGCGTGCTGTTTCTGCCAGGCTTGTGGCCAACAAAGGCCGGGTACTGCTTTGTGTCTGCGAGGAGGACAAAAAAAAAAATCCCACAGCTAAAACGCTTTGACGACATGATTGCTGAAGTTTCTGTTCGGCGTATGTCGGGATTTGGATCAAATGTCAACACATCTGCTGCCTGAGCGCTTGTTGCGGCCTTAAATTATACGGCAAAAAAAGTGCAGTGCACTGTACTATGAAATTGTTCTGTTGTTAGTGGCTTGGGATAAAAGCGCTTGTTTGGCTAAACAGAAGCAGTTCAATGTCAGGCTACTCTTAGTGGGCGAGACAACTTTGAGCATTTCTCTGTGGACTTCCTCTTTGTTTCGCAGAGCAGGAGGGGAAAAAGCGGATTGGGCTCTTTCATATGGGCTGGGCACACATGTGGATTCAAGTGATGTCTTTGAAATGTTTTTCTATATTTCTTTTTTATATTCACAATTTATTTAAAAGACATCAACATGTGACTGGAGTGTGGATTTCCCATATTAATTCATGAGCCGTGGAATATAACATTCAGGTATGACAGGCATTTTAGGTGGACACGTCCACTCTCTGATTGACACATGATGTGTTATGCTTTGGATCCTCATGCATTGGTTTCACATGCCATCATTCCCATCTTAAATCATAAATCTGGTTTTACAGTAGTAGTGTACCATCAGTTAAGGCAGCCGCAAAAATGGTTACAATATTTTTAGATAGATAGATGGATGGATGGATGGATGGATGGATGGATGGATGGATGGATGGATGGATGGATGGATGGATGGATGGATGGATGGATGGATGGATGGATGGATGGATGGATGGATAGATAGATAGATAGATAGATAGATAGATAGATAGATAGATAGATAGATAGATAGATAGATAGATAGATAGATAGATAGATAGATAGATAGATAGATAGATAGATAGATAGATAGATAGATAGATGGATGGATAGATAAACAGTCTATTTTGTAGGGAAAAACATTGACAAGAAATGAAATAAAAATAGTACAAATCTTCTAAAAGAGTACTTCTACAACCTAAATCAAAATAATAATAAGGATGACCATGATCAGCAAGGGAACCTCATGCAAACTCCCCACAGGAATGCCTGGGTTGAAATTGGAACCCAGAGCCACTCGACTGTGAGGTCGCCGTGCCAACCACTCAGATAATAAATAAGCAGGAATGAATATGTTGACCAGGACTTGTACAGAGGTGACGTACAACCAAAAGAAGAAGAAAATATGCGGTATCCTACTCACAGTTGCCGTGGGAGATGCTTATAGGCTCACTGTCTTCGGGGAAGCCCGCTCCAGCTATGTGCAGTAGCATGAAGTAGAGGAGGAAGGCCTCTGACCTCATGGTCGCACAACTCTACTGCCGCTGCTGCTACTGCTGCTGCTGGTTCTCTGGTGCAGATGTAGCTCAGCCTGCAGGAAAACGAGCGGAGATTAAGATGAGGAAGGAGGCAGCAAAGCTAAAAGTAAGACTTTCAGAATCAAAAAGCAGCACCTTACACATATGTGCATTCCGTGAATGGATCCAATATGTTTGAATTTTCGGTGACTCGAGAGCCATATTTCAAAGTGAAGAGCTATGAGTGGCTTTGGAAGGTGACGTGTGTCATAGATTGATGTCAGGCGGAGCGGATCTTTCTCGAAACGCCGCGGCAGATTAACCTGCCCTCAAGGAGGGTCTAGACCTCCATATGCGAAAGTGCATCCTCTCCTACTTCCTGGATGAGTCATCCGACAAACACGCTTCTTTCTTTGCAATATGCTCCATACGATCGCTTTTGTTGAGGTGTCCACCCACACTTGGGCTTTGGAAAGACGTCGCCGCTGTCTCACCAGTCAAAGTCAAGCTCACTAGCCATTTGGCTAAAAGAGGGGGCCGCCAAGCTAGCTGCTAGCATAATCTTTTAAAGAGTTTTGCGGGTTAATGAATGTACATTTGCACAGCACGGGCTGGCATCCGTTACACATTATACCAGAAAAGGTTTAAAAGTCAGTTTTAACAAGCAATGGGAAAAACAGAGAGAACCCACTAATTTGATTGCTAGAATTTGTTTGGTCTTCTTACTATAAGGACTAGCAAAAAAAGAGTGCTTTGAGCTTAAGCACCTTGTTTTGGGATCTGATTCAGCCAACACAACGGTCTGGGAGGGAAGCTGAAAACAAGAGGAGAAGATAGGGAGTGGTGAAGGTGCCATTTTCTAAAAATTTGGTTTCTATGAGGTACTTTGTAAAACCAGGTCCAATATTTTCCTTTTCATTAACAAAGCAATTATTTGGTTTATTTCACAAGTTTTGAAACACGTTGAAACAAAACGAGCGCTGTAAGTATTCCCTGATGTTAGTTGCCAAATTTTCATCCGGAAATGTATCCAGTGCAAAAAAAAAAATGTTTTTATACTCTACACCTGGTGGGTTAAAAGAGATGTGAGATTTTGGCAGGGATGATAAAAGTTGGAAGTTCTCCTTTGACTGTTTTCTGTCAATGTTTCGTGCTGTTGTATCAGTTGGGAACCAAAAACAAATATTTAGATGTCTCTGGACATCAAGAGTAGAGTTGAACAATTTCCAAATGTATGCTGATATTTCCTAAGGCACACAAAACTTCATGAAGCTTTTTGGTTTAATGAAAGAATTAAAGAGGGCATCGTGGAGAAAATGTGTCCAAAGTTGTAGACAGATTTCACGCAAACAAACCCGTTGTTATTATTTCACTCCCTCCCCCACTGAAAATTGATGAGCGATCGGATTGATAAGCAGTACCTCTGCTGGAAATGGAATTTTTACCTCCAAGTCGACAGATATAGCTTTGATCTTTCTTTGTTAATAACATTTTTTTTCTCAAGAACAGAACTGGCTGTCCAATATACAATATGACTAAAACATGAGACTGCTGCGTCCTCCCATTTCCCGAATTACCTGGGATGCTTTGCTTGATTACATAAACACTGTGTTCTCAACAATCTCATCCCCTTAACGCAATTTTATACATAATGCAAATTTGTGTGCTCCCAGCCTAGACATGCCACGCCGAGTCCTCCCGCCGTTTACGGTGACAGATTACAGCCATAAATCAAACGCGACAATTATTGCGTTAGTAATCTAATCAAGAAGCAAGCGTTTCATTTGCATTGCGCTTTCTTTCTTTCTTTCTTTCTTTTTTCCTCCATCTTGAGATATTGCTGGGAAGAGGCTTCTCCAATGAGGAATTAAATAAAACAGTCTGTTTAAATTTACTTCACTCTGATAAAAGTTGTTTATCCCAGCACGTATTATCCTTCACTAAAGGCAGGAAGAAGAGGGGGAAACAGAGAGAGAAAGTGAGAGAGAGGACCGGGATTATTTTTACTTTGCAATGTCTCTCCCTCTTTCTCTGCCTTCATGCTCCTGTGAATCTCATTGAGGAGAGGAATGAAAACACTATTCACACAGAGGATCACTTTCACACTGAGGAGAATAGCAACGCTTTGGAAAGCCTGAAGACCACCTTCATCTCCTTTGCTCCTGCTCCTCTTCCTCTCCCCACCAATTTATACACACCAAAAATAAACTGCAAAGTAATCTGGTTCGCCCTTAGGCTTTTCATATACCCCCCCCTGCCCCCCACCCCTTAAAAAAAAATCTACTTTGGTTTTTCCAGATGGGATCTTGATCACTGCAAAGTGAAGATGTAACTGAAAAAGCTGCTACTTCCATATGTTATTGACTTTGACAGAAGAGCAATACCAGGCGATTAATCAGAATTCGTCTTCCATCCACACCGGTGCTATGTGCTGGATTCAAATGTTTGAAAAGAAAAAAAAAGGACTGCGATGCACTAAATGGCTTCAAGTGAAACTCAAAGGCCGCTTTCATCACCGCATGAGTAATAGCGAGACCCACACTGGCTCTTTTGGAGGAGAAATTGCTTCCTTGTGTGCTTAAATCTTAAGTCTGAAAAGCTACTGTAGCGCACACACTCACAACGTCAGGACTCAAGGACTGCACGTGCGACAGTAAATTACCGAAACGCCACAGGTGGAAGTTGCAGCTTTCCTTTTCGCTATAGAAATGAATCAAGAAAGAAGGCCTTCTTTTGAACTTTTTCGTCGGCTTTAAACGCATACTGGCGCATGAAAACGCGGCTACTATAAGGAAGTCGGTGGTATTCTGAGTACAAATATTTGTGAAGGCGAAAACTAATTTTGGGGTGGGTGGGGTGGGGTTAATCAAGCTAATTGCTAACAGGAGGCCGCTAACAGGTAGTAAAAACACAAGAATCTATCTTGGACGAAATCTCTGGAGCTTTCCACGGAATAACCACATCACATGTATGTACATCCCAAAATGAGTTGCCCCACGGCGGCGACTAAAACAAATGAGCACCGGCCTTTGACAGTAAACACATTACGAAGCCTGATGATGTTTTGCTAGCTAATACGCTAATGTGGACGTGTTTGCTGATGGTGCTCAGCTGCAAACATTTGTCAAGGTCGGCCGTTATAATTGGGAAAAGGAAGGAAATGCCATCACACATTTAGGTAATAGTCACTCTAACAAATGGAGGGGTTGTGTTATCCATTGCACAGTAACATGATAGTGGAAGAATTTAGAAGGGGAGAAAAAAAGTATTTCAAAACATACTAACTGCTGCTGAACATGTAATGTTTTGTTATAAATGTATTCTTTCTTAATACTTGAGAGAGTGAGTTAGAGGCGGGTAGCACAGCCATGAATAAAAACAATGGTTATTTAAATTGGTTTGGATGGCCCTTTGTAAAACTTCAAATTAAAAAATAATAATAATACTGCGGCCATCAGTGAATCATCCTGTGCGCCAAAAAGACAGGAAGGTCTTTGTTCAGAATTATCTGTCATTGTGTTAATTGAAATTTTATGTACAGTATCATAAGTATTAGTGGTGTCAGCATTTAGTATCGGCATCGGTATCGAACAACCCAAGTTAGAAGAATGCTTTCTGATTCATAGAGAATAAGAGAAGAAAGTAGGACAAAAGCACATTTTATTCTGGCTGTGAGGTTCCACCGTGACACAACCAGCAAACGGGGAAAAAAATGATGTAAGAAAAGGGTTTTGTTTTTGTGTGTCTGTTTGGTTTGTTTCTTTTCTGCTAACAGCCTCCATCCGGTAACAGTCATGATGGGGGCGGATGAAGAGAGAGAGTATATTTCTGGCAAATTGCATGTCTGTTCTAATAAACTAACCAACAAACATTTTTGACTTTACAGTGCAAAATCTTACAAGATATAATGAAGAATTCTTCTGAGAGGGCTCACAACAATTTTTATATGCAAGGCATTAAACTCTGCAAAAAACGGACATAAAGACTTCATCTTTTTATCATGCATCGCTTTCTGTAGATTTAAGAATGATAAGATGATGAAGACGATTCGGCAAAAATATTTACACTGGGGAAAAGTCATTAAAGGATTGTCGGACATGCTTTTTAATCGCTGATGACAACAGAGGCATGTCAGTATCTAAGTGTTTTTTCGTCATCGCAGACGGATGTATAAGCAGAGGAAGTGTTCCATATTTATAGTTAAGTGTCGGCTTCTCGTAAATGCGCTGTGACAGCTTTGATTCGAGGGCGGCATGCCTGTGTTTATATTTGGCAGGCGGGATAACGTGCGCAGATGACAGGAGCGCCACGGGGAGGGGCCGTCTTAGCAGCAGCGTGGTCGCGAGACGTGATTGAAAGGCGGAAAAGCTGAGGAAAAGCTACTGTTTGAACAGGTAGAGCGCCTTATTTTTATGAAAGAGAAGAGCCTTGGGATGTGAATGAAAGCATTTGAAGGGTTGCTCATGGGTTACACGTTTTCCTTCCGCACATTCATATCCTAAATTCTAAAATGTGTTCCATGAAATTGCATTTTTCTGATTTCAACATTCGTTTCCATTTAGTTTAAAGCATTTCTCCTGGCTGCACCACTTCCAGAATATGTAAGCGGATGCTATTTTGTTCATTTATATATTCATCCACTTTCTTATTCGGGTATCCTCATGAGGGTCGCGGGCGTGCTGGAGCCTATCCCAGCTGTTTTCAGGTAGTAGGCGAGGGACACCCTGAACCGGTTGCCAGCCAATCGCATGGCACACATAGACGGACAACCATTCGCACTCACAATCACAACTAGCGACAATTTCGAGTGTTCCATTAACCTGCCACGCATGTTTGTGGAAATCGCAGTACCCGGAGAAAACCCACGCAGGCACGGGGAGCCGGAATTGAACTCCGCACCTCTGCACTGCAAGGTGGACGTGCTAACCAGTCGATCACTGTGTCGCCCTTTATTTATTTTCCAATCAGATTTCAACCTCTATATGCTGCCAGGTCAAACCAACCTGCAATTAAATTTGTCTCACAGGGCCAAGTAGCTGATTCAAGAATAACATCGGCACGTTTCCGTTCACTGATTGGTTGGCCAGATGTTGGTTACAGCCACGTTCGACGAGCTGTGGAGCAATCTGCACTTTAATAATCAGCATCTCTGGAGAGAATGAAGTGGGAGTGCTGGGGGGGGGTTGTGTGTGTTTTTAGAATGTTATTAGATATTGATATGAAATATTCTAGGTACTCGACAGGAAATATTGATGGTAAATTGCTCGCGATGATGTATGTGCTATTTTGTGTCGTATTGATGATTTCTATAATTGTGTGTGCTGTGGAATCAAGAAATAGATTAAGTCGGCTAACTCCGCACACAAATGTGCAGCCCATGACTGCTTTTCATGGCAGCTGGTTGCGAATAAAAGTACATTTTATTGACAGGCCGGATTAATGTTTTTTCTGTGTGACATTTTCATGAAGCGCAAAAAACTTTAAAACTTGGTTTCTGTATATAAATAACACAGTGCTTGGAAAATACACCTACTCTATCAAGTACGAAATGAGGAGAGATGTTTGTATAAAAGTCGGTGTACATTGCGCGACTCAAATTCCTTTAAAGCTTGGATCAGAAGCTGAAGTTTTGTCAGTTCAGATGTCATTCATCATGTAGCGCCTCCTTGTAAATATATCTCAAAACAAGCGGAAGAATTGATGACGACAGAAATTTTGTCAGAACGCTAATATCATGTTATGATGTGAGTTGTTGCACATCTCTCCCCATCCGTATCGCTTTCTTTGAGTCTTAGGCATGAATAATAGGAAAAATCTGTCGATTTTGTGCGCTGTAAAGCATTAGCATTCCGAGTCATGTTCTTCTGGATTTGTTTGAGAGTTGGCAAGCGTTTGAAGCGTGCATTATTGATTTCATTCATAAATCGGAGCATGCTCTGTGAGTGCTTACATTGCTACATTTCACACGCAGTAAGTGGAACAAACATGAATTGATCAATTTTCTCCCACTTCACGCTCAGGTAAGATCGAGTTTATCGTAACTGACATACAACCTGGACCGCATGCGAGTCAATCCAACACTTCTCACTTTTTAATGGCAAACTGGGCTCTAGTCAAACTGTTTGCCAGTCATTCACAGACAGGTCTATCTCTATCTGTCCATCAGCATTTAAATAACATAACATAACCCGGAAAGCCCACTTCCACCTGCGCAACATTGTTTTTTCCCCATTATTCCCCCCCCTCAACCTTTTCTATCCTTCCAGCCTCCCATATTGACTACTTTAACCCTCTTATGATGATGATGATGATTATTATTTGAATCTAATTTTCTTACTTCTTCTGTCTAATCCAGTGCTGCATCAATATGGGCTCAGACAGTGCGTACATAATGACAAAACAATGTTTTCTATCGAGGAATCAGACATTAGCACATCGACCTCACAATGCAGAGGTCGTGGGTTTGAACCCGGCTCCGGCCTTCCTGTGTGGAGTTTGCATGTTCTCCCGTGCCTGCGTGGGTTTTCTCCGGGTACTCCGCTTTCCTCCCACATTCCAAAAACATGCATGGCAGGTTGATTGAACACACTAAATTGCACCTCGGTGTGAGTGTGAGTGTCCCCCGCCTATTGCCCGACGACGGCTGGGATCGGGTCCAGCACGCCCCGCGGCCCTCCTGAAGATAAGCGGATCGGAAAATGGATGGATGGATTAATCAGGCATTCAATACATTTCTCGAGCAGTTAAATTTGACCCGGAGCTGTCCATGTTCCTGATCTCGTCACCCGACACGCATGTTAATGTGAAGTCTGAATAGGGCCAAAGAGCAGTAAAAGGAAAAGATCAGGCAGAAAAGATTGCATAGAACAGTCGAGACTTTCAGGCACTGATCCACCAACATGGAACACATCCAAGCATCAAGGCTCCCAAACAGAGCCAAGGCTTTTTTTTTCACTTGTCAGTCCTGCTTGATGAAACCAAGAGAAGAGCCACCAGCGCTCGAACCAGGGAGGGTTGCCTGAAGAGGAAAAGCAGCATGAACCAGCATCCAACCTACAGTAAGCCCGCGAACACTGACACACACATTCTCCCCACAACTCTTCGCCCCTCTCAGATTTCTTGCTTTCAAGTCAATATCAGAACTGAGATAATCCATCATGGTTTGATTATTAAAAGACAATGGAGTGGGCATGAATGAGGCGCCCCGTCGCTGTCGGGCCATTTATTGAAACAGAGGCCTCTGATGCATGGACGTCTCCCTTTTAAGGGCTGATGGATTGATTGTGGAAGCGAGCCAAAAAAGGCTCAAGGGAAGCACAAGGAACAAGAGATCTGAGGCGCAGTGCCAACTTTGCCAAATAGCAGCCTCACAAAAAAAAAAAAGTATTCACAGCGTAGAGATAAGCCGCTGTCTTAATAACGTTGCCTGTGGGGTGTGAAAAGACATTCAGTCCGTGCATGAATTTTTGCGTTTTAATCATTAAACTGATAAACCAGTGGGATGCTCTGAAGCACTTGCACAAAAGAGAAGAATGGGAAAGAGGTGTATGAGAAACATCTAAAATGAGTATCGCATCAACAAGCATAAAAACCTGCAGCGCTTGTGATTTAAAATTAAAGTCTCAAGTCAACAACCAATCAGGCCGCATGAAAAATGCTTGGGAGTACAGTAGTGAGATTCAAACGCAGGACCTTTCGACTGTGAGGCAGACGTTCTAACATTATTTTCACTGTGTGCCGAATATAGAAGTATAAGTCCGTCCATCCATCAATCATTTTTCTGATCCGCTTATCCTCACAAGGGTCGCGGGGGGTACCGGAGCCTATCCCAGCCGTCTTCGGGGAGTCGGCTGCCGGTTGCCAGCCAATCGCAGAGCACGCATAGATGAACAACCATTCACGCTCACAATCACACCTCGGGACAATTTTGAGTGTTCCATTAACCCGTCATGCATGTTTTTGGAATGTGGGAGGAAACCGGAATACCCGGAGAAAACCCATGCAGGCACTGGTAGAACAAGCAAACCCCATACAGGAAGCCAGAATCAAATCCTGCCCCTCTGCACTGTGAGGCGGACGTGCCCCGTCACCTTAAGATGGATTTTCCCAAAACGTATGAGGTGCATTTTCAAAAGTGCACTCCACTCATAAAAAAAAAGAAAAATGACACATTTGAATGTCACAGCCCGCTCATGCTGATAGAATCTGAAAAGTGTGGCCATATACGTCGCAGGTAAGGACACGCTCTGTCGCACGTGGCCTTTTCCAACGGGTTGTTTGATCCAAATTTCTGTCTCGCCCGATGCCTTGAGTTCACAGTTTACCTCGCCGTGTGCGCTCGATCCTTGTCCAGAGAGCACTAATGCGAGCTGGGAGATTTGTTTTTTGGTCAGGTGCAATGGAGAAGAAGAAACATCACTGGAATGTCACTGCGCTAAATGCCACTTACACTGTGCCTCCCTGTGGAGCAAGGAGGGTGGGGAGTGATGGGGGGGCTGTTGAAGCTGTCACACAGGGTGAATTTCTTTGGGAAACTCCTCTCCAAGGCAGACTGTCGCGCTCCCTAAGGTGATGCCGCTTTGCCTTGTGGAGAATTTCTAGCTGTGAAACCCTATTTCGGATTGTTTGGTTTTAAACAACCATTTTCTTCCAAAGACATCTGTCAAATGCTTTTGTTAAAACATCCCAAGGATCAAGCAGTATAGGACTCTTTCCTTATCTTACTAAGAATAGCCTATATTGAGATTGTGGCCTTGCCTCCTGCAAGTGAGTGACTGTGTAACCCGGCTAATGGCAAGTACATTTTTCGTTACTATGACTGAACATGCAAGTAAGTGGCTTCTACTTGAAGGGCTTTTGTTAACAACTCCACTGAGCAACGAGTGCCACCTATCACCGGCCAACACTGTGAGCTAAAATCCATCCAACAAAAGCCAGTGCAGCTCTGCTCACCCCTTTTGCTTTGACTTGGGAAGGTGAGGTGTCACACCCATCTTCTCCCAATCATGTCATGGGCAGAGAAACGTAATGTGGGTGTGGTTATGTAAATTAGCCTGACTGTGACATACCAGAAAGACAAAGGTAATTAAAAGAATAATCAGATAAATGTTTGACTTGATTGTCTACTTTCACACTTGGGTCTGGTAGGCAGACACTCTAGGGATCCAAATATTTATAGATAAGACGGGAAAAAAGCCAATTTTCTGTAACATATCCCCTTCAAAGATAAGTCATGCTTTGGGACGGCTCATGTTAGAAACACACGGACGTATGTGGAGAAATAACCAAGGCATGTCCTCCTTTGGCTTTTTTATTCTGCTATATAACAGAAAAATCCATTTGTGTCCTTGGTTAAGTTTCCACTCATCTAAAATGCATGAGCCTTAAAATGCTTTTTTTGTGTCATATCTTACAGACAGGAAGTGGACTCATGCATGCATTTTTTTTTAAGGTGCTGCAGAAATTTGCATGGATATTTTATCGGGAAAAAATCAACCAAGGGTTGATAGCGTGTGCTCCTCGGGTGGTTTTGACTTAAATAGAAGAGGAGTAGGAACCAATAAAACAATAGAAGAGGGAGACAGATATTTACAGCCTCCTGTTTTTTTCCTCGACAGGCTGTAAATGAGAAAGGTCTGAGTCGATAATGTAACAGCCGCTCACTATTTGATTATTTTTTTTTTCCCCAGAGAAAAGAGTTTGGGTCGAAATAGAAACTTTCTCATGCTGGGCATGGATGCACTGCATACAAATATGAGAGATACATGATGACGTCTTTCCATCCACTTGAGGTTAATTTGCATTAGTTGCTAGAGGGCTCAGTGCCGAACCACATCCATGAATTTTTATATTGAATACAGAGTTGGGATTCATCCATCCATCCATTTTCTAGATTATTTTTACTCCTTGGAATTGTGAGCCGGAGCTGACTTTGGGCGAAAGGCCAGGTAGAACCTGGACTGGTTGCCAGGGCACAGTGAGACGCAATCATTTACACTCACATTCACACCGACTGACAATCGAGAGTCTTTCGTGAAGCTAACATGCATGTTTTTGAAAGGTGGTCGAAAGTCCACACAACTGACAAATCCCGAACGATCACGTCATCAGTCTTGTTTGTGGCCCGAGTATGATTTCCTGCCATCTCACCCTGTCCTTTCTCTGTTATATGTGGCAGTGAAGTGCTGAGGTCGAGCTCAAGTTGCCATGGAGACAGTGTGACCGGTTTAACAGGCTAGCTCGTGCCCCGTGACTTGCGCCTAGCAACGAGCGGAGTGGCATTTTGTACGAAAACAATTCCGTTGATCTACATTCCGGCTAAAACTTCCCAAGTGTTTGCACGCTTCACACAGACTGCCCCGTTTTTACGATTTTCACAAGTGGGTGACATCATTCTGTGACATCGTCTTCGTTCACAGCTTTTATTGCAGCGGTCCTCAACATTTTTATTATTTTTTTTGCGTGAAGACCCGTTTCATGTAAAGCTGTATTTTGACGAACCAGCTTTCTTTCCCTCGTTTATGCTAGCGTGTGAGTTTGTTTTTTTATACTGTATATCATACCTCGTGACTAAGATGGGCAGTTTCACAGGTAAACGGGCATAGGCGGCTGCATCTAACTTTGTAAATAAAACTATAATAATCTGATGATCTATGTTTTTTTTTCTTGTCTGAGCAGCTAATGGGGGGCCTCTCCTTTAGAGCATATCGTGCTCCCATTTTTTCCAATATCTGCAAGCGTCAGACACAAAGGAACAAGCAGGAAACATCAGCTGGTCATCAGTTCAAAGTTCACGCAACCACAAAGAAGACAGGCGAGGCCCGTAATATAGCATCATCTCATAAGCCACCGCATGATAAAGCAGTCTAGTGTAAAGTCCCGCGATTTCATTTTACCACCACTCCAAATCATTTCATCTTTGTTAATGGCCTTTTTTTTTTAATCTGCAGAGCTTCAATTTCATGCAGGTTCCATTATGCTAAGTGAGCGAGCGTGTGTGCTGGCTGATAGCTGGCTCGCTGGGGCCTTCCTCTTCCATCGGCTGTGACTGAGCGTGATGCTAATCTCTTTAAAGGTAATGTGCGGGCCACAGGAGAGTATAGCCTCCAACTCGCACTCACTTCCTTAGCCTCCTCTCATTATTTGGCCATCTGTCCTATTGATTTATTGTACACCACCTTGTCCAAGCCTTTTTTATTTATTCCATTTTGTTTCACTCCCACTAAACGCATTACTCATTTATTTGGTCACAAGCCATGTACAGTATTTATAACCGAACGGGAAAACGTTCATTCAATTACGCTCCGTGTTAGCATATGATGCTGATAACAGAGGATCTTGTTTTCCCGCTAATGCATCGTTTCCTGAATCCACAGATGCTCAATGGCAACGCAAACCGACACAGAATGTAAATCGTGTTATCTCTGCGCAACATATTGTTGGAGGGCTGCAGCCAGCAATCACTGAACTAATGACAAAAAGGAGGCAGTGGCCAGGCAGGCGGATCACCGAGCCACCCCGACGTCTCATTTGGTGCCACAATCGCTTTCATAATGCCGTAAATAAGAAACGCAAATTCTTGTCGGTATGTTTCTGGCGGAATATGGAGGGAAAGGGTCAAAAGAAAATTAAAATAAAAAGTATTGGTCATGTTCATTTGCATGGCAAACACAGAAGCATGGATGTAAATAAAAGCACTGCAGTTTTATGATGACTGAATGCTGTTGTCCTTACGATTTACAGAAGTTCATTCATGAGCCTTTGGGTCAAAGTGAGTTAACATAAAAGGTTAGGAATGGTTGAGGAAAATGCATTTGAAGCTCACTGTCAATGATGCAACGATGATGTAAGTGCCCGTAGCGCTTTAAATGCTCGGCTGCAGCCAGTTGACATGAGCGAAAAGTACACATGCTAATTACAAATGTAACTATGTGTGACAAGAAAAAAAAATGTGCTGTTGTCTTTAAAGGAGTTCATTTTTGATTTGACACCGCGAGGGGAAATTGAATTAGCAGAGTCATCATAAGACTTTATGGACTTTAAATGCAATTCACGTCATTGCCATAGCGTTGTAAATGCAGTGTCCATACCAGCTGTTCCTCCGAGGCTGGAAAATCCCTCATATGCGAAACGCCATCTGAAATATCTTCTTATACAAGAATGAAAAAAAAAATGCTGTGTTGCAATTGATGTTGGGTGGACAAGCTCCTTTTTTACCATCGCCCCCTTCCTTGAGCGTAAATAAATGTCCTAAAGAAGCACAGATGAGGGTTCCCCTGCTAAGTAATTTTCCATGCTATTTGTGATCTGCAACGTCTTACATTGACTCTGTCATTCTATTTTTCTAATGGAACTGTTGCATTAATTCTGCGAGCCAAGGCAATACATCAATCGGGTCCGAGTCCCCTGTGGGGTCGGAGAGCATCACGTGCAGCAGACAAAAGCATGATTGAAGTACATATCACGGAGATTTTTTTTTTCTCAGTCAAAACACAAAAGACGTGAAAGGCAGCAAGATTAGCTAAAAAGGTTAAGGGATCAAGACGATAGCTTTCAACGCAAGAGTGGAGGGGAGTCGGAAAGCTGGCAAATTTGCAGGCCGGAATTTAACACCTGAAAACTCAGGAGAGTGAATTGACCAGTGTGAAAATGGGTTTTGGTCACTCCTCCCACTTGTTGATCTGTTCGACCCCTAATGGATATAACATGACAGAATGCTCAACCGGATCGCCTTCCAAGGTTTATTGAAAGTGGATTCCCTTGTCTAAAAAAGACTCTTTCTTGGACCGATTTGAGAAATATGCCAGCTGTTGTGCCAGTTTAACTACAAAAGGCAAAAGAGAGAAAGTGTCAGACACCATCATCTTCATCAGTACCCCTGAGGTTTGAGTGCCTTGACTACTTTTACTAGTGTGCTTTCAAACATCAGGATGTTAAATCACCAAAAAGTGCATCAACGGTGATAGAAATAAATGTCATTGTCAGACTCTTAAGGCCTATTTTGGGCAAAATTGCAAGATGCAACAGTTCAGCTCGTGTGCTTCAAGAATGAACGCTATCATCGGAAACCTCCATCCACTTTCGAGCACGACCACTTTTCCTCATTAGGTTTGTGGGAAAATGGACCCCATCCTTATATATATATATATATATATATATATATATATATATATATATATATATATATATATATATATATAAAGAGAAAGATAACCACTCCCAATCAAATTCACACATCACTGAAGGGAATCTGAAGTCAGGTGAGTGAACCACCACACCATCACTGACTGAGGTCAAATATTTGGGCCAAATATGCCCAAAGTTTCAATCATGAGAACCCTGTTGCTCAAGAAATATAAAGAATAGAGAAAAGAAGACCGTCTATTTAATTCAGCAGTCAGCATTTTGGTTTTGGGATTTTGGTTCCGACATTAAAGATGCCAATGTGATCACCGGTGATGCAAAATCCATCACGTATCATCCTCTGCTTTAGTTCGAGACCAATCTTTGAAGTGTCATTCCTCTTCACTGACAAAAGCTCCCCTCTCATTGGACACTTTCAAACACGCTTTTGTGCCTTTAGCTCATTTGAGAGGGCCAAGTCCATCTCTTCAAGCAGCCAAACAAAGATCTCCTGTCAGACAACTTCACCAAATCCTCTCCAGGCTTTGATCCTAACCTGGTTTTCGACTACCTCTATGGGTGGGCGCTTGCCTTCCATCCAGAGTTAAGAAGAAAATGACCACTTTCTTTCAATGAAACCCATCCCACAGCAAAGGAAAGGATTCAAACTGATTTTTGGAATACAACATTCCCACGCTTTGGGCTGATATCTGAGATGAAGTAATGGGGTGAATTGCGGATGGTCCCTACAGTGGGTTGGAGAGGGATTAGACAGATTTTTTTTTCAAACTGTTTTTCTAGACGCATCAATCACCCTTGTTTATTCACTCGATAAAGAGGCGTCATGTGGGCCATCTTCAGAGAGAGTTTGATGGACCATGTGGTGGGAGGCCATTTTTGAAAGAGACGCGTTATCAAAGCTCAGTGACGGAGAGCTGGAGGACCGGTTTCAAGACAAATCTTGATGACAATGACAAGAGGTTGTAAGTGGGCAGTAAAACAAATGTTTGGCGCAAAGTCTTTGGACCGATTGGACCTTTGTTTAACCTTGATGAAGGTCTTTGTTCTACTGAGTGCAGTTCGAGTTATTGCTCATTAACCCTTTCATGCACCCTGTAACCTGATAACATGATCTTCTGTCCACTGCAGTAACCGCTGTCCCTGAAAGGGTTCAAACTGGCGGGCAAGATTCCCCAAAACTTTATTGCCAGTAACATTCAAGAGCACCACCAGCCATGAGCTGAAATTCAGAAATCGTGACTCCTAATGATTTAAAAGATGGAAAGGACAATATCATTTCGTTAAATAAAGCTAAAATTAGAAGGTTGCTAACTAGAGGCTCCTTGTTAGTGCAGACACCACCTCATTGTTTCAAACCACATGGGCAAGGAGTTAAAAGCGACCTTGTACCTTGAGCTCGACTAGCCTAAATTTACAACGTGAAGGTACTATTTAAAAGTGAATATATTAAAGTTCAGGTCGTCAAAAGGTTTCTTGTCATCACCCTACCAGAAGTGAAGATGGCATTCATAGATTATTTGGCCTTCTAAAACAAGGCCTGGAATGGTGAGTGATGTGGGCATCAGAAAATTGAGAGCGCAATTTTGCCTTAGCTCAGTCCAGTTATCCCTGCATCGCTTTGAGGCAGAAATTCTGCTTTTTTTTTGTAATCACATTGCTAAAGTTATTAAATTCATTGTTGCAGCTCTATTTTAATACCCACACTTTTTCTCCATGAAAGGTTGCAACACACACACCTTCGCAACAACAACCCTAATGATTTTTTTTTTTTTTAATGGAATACAATCAGTCAAGGTTTATTCCCGCTCCTTGTCAGCTCACTACTCGGTTGCGCCTTTACAAGGGCTAGAAAACTTGAACAGCATTTATTTACAGAGGCAAATCCCCATTAATTTTAACGAGGAAGAAAACGGTTCAAAGTGAATAATGTGGTAAAATGTCAGGATATAAAATGTTTTGTTCACAATTTAATCTAGCACTGAAAGTAACGGCCGAGCAGCCCACACTGATGATTGCAGTTACACAAACGAAAAACCCACCGAAAACAATTTGAATTCCTCCTCGCTGTAAAACCGTCTTTGTGTATGCATTTGTGCGTGCGTGTGTGTCCGTCCTCTAGAGGACATCCTCTGGTGCGTTCAAATTAACATTTCATCCCTGTGACTGTCTCTGTCAAACTAATTCATCATCATGCGTGTCTCCCTTCATTCTGTGTGTCTCCCTCTCGTCCAGCTGGCCCTCTCAAGATAAACACAACAAGTCAGACTCCTCCTCAAATACAAACACACACCCAAAACAATATCCACCATCACTATGAACTGCAATCACTTGGCTGCATTACTACCAGCAAAGTTTTTTTTCAAGCCTACTGTAGATTGACAGGCAGATTCTATTCAGAGGAAACGTGATTAGTGAGATTGTCGTAACAAAGTAAATCAACGTAATGGAATTGAAGAAAGAGGAGGAGGAGGCTCCAGGTTCAGTCTTACCAGCTGTCAGTCTGTCCTTATAATGGACACATTTTATTTCTTATTACCCTCAATTTAAGCGCCCGAAACACAGCGAAGCAGTTTTTTTTTCTGCGTTGCAGATTGTCTGAATAAAATATTGCAAGTTTTTATTGCTCATTATTGGCACACAGTTTTTATGCGCAAAGCATATTTAAAGTAATATAAATTGTAACACGTTTATGTGTGCTGTGTTCTTTACGATTCGTTTCTATGGATATGTCAATATTTATGATGACGAGATGTAGTACTGTGCAAAAGGCGAGGGCCACCATTAGATGCTTTTTCAGCAACACAATATAATCAGAATGTCACTCACAAGAGTGCAGACCCCCCTGGCCAAGGCAGAAGTCACATGACTGGGTTGACAAAACATTAGCGCTGCATCTATTCATTCTTTTTTTTAATTGAGTATTCCACTGATTGTCCAATAGATTAATAAAATCATGGGATTGGAAAAAAAAAAAAAGATTTTGCATGATCCAACAAATACTGCACATGTGAAGCTATCAGCTTACTGTTCTAATTGTAGAATCTGTGACTGGTGAGTGACATGGGTGTCAGTGAAAGATAGTGTTGAGTCGGCCGGCTCTTATCCCTGTGACACTTCGAGACGGAGATTTATCTTCAATCTTCAACAAAACTTTGGTGTGTCCTAAGATTTGCAGTAGTATAATTTTGTAAGTTTGGGTCCCCAGAAGGAACCAAATGACTAATTAGGGATCTCAAGCTGAAAACAGGTCCTCATCCATCTATTCATCCATGCATACATGATCCCTTCAAACCAGCTGGAACTGCAACCATCTCGGAGGACGTCAATCACATGCATACAAAATAAAAATAAAAAGGCCTGTAGGACAGCACTTTGCAGTCTGCTGTTCTGCAACAATGAAATCTGGGATTTTCTGACAGGACAGAGCCCTGAAGACATAAGCGGATCAGGTTGCTCATCCGGTAACCTAAACCTTTTAACTGTTTGCGCACTTAATTCCACCCACATGCAATTATTGAACAGAACAATGTGAAGGACAGAAAATACACTGTTAATAGCTTGCTCCTCTTAGACAGCCTGAAAAAAAACAAAATACTTGTTGTCAAAAAGTATTTCAATGAAGATTCATTTATTTGAAGGAAGTATAAATGCAGTGAAGAGAGTTACAAATATTTGCGAATTAAGAAAATAATTTATAAATATATTTCACAATATCAAATAAAATGCTCGAGGGGCTTAACTGGAGCCACACCGATTTCTAACGGGGCTATGGCCCTCCCTAACCCCAGTGTAGCGCCATCCCTGCCCCTTCATTATATTAAAACAAGGTCATTAAACATACATAAACAAAAATGGCGGCGAGATTGTCAAATGTTGGAAATTTTGTTATTACAGTCTGGAAAAACAAACCTTTACGTGTAGCTTATTCCAATATTAAGGCGCAGCTATTTTTCTGAGAGCGAAACAACTAACAGACGAAGTTGATGACCCGCAGTAATTGACTTCTGAGCTCAAGTACACCCATGTGAATATATATCAGTCTTTTTCTTTCTAGAAGGCAGATCTGCGGATTTCTATTTTAGTTGCGTTAATTCACTGTGGACAAACCCCAAAAATAAATAAATAGAAAATACAAGCATGGGATCATAAGCCATAGTACCAGAGGGGTTTTGTTTGTTTTTAGATGTAATCTTGTACAAGACAAAGCTAAAAGCTCCCCGAGCCCGCCTGTGCTTTTTAAACACAAAAATGAAACAGCATCAGGTGTTGCTGAACCTCAGAGAAGAAAAACAATCTGTTGTGGGATAATTAGCGCCAAATCTACCAATGGGCCAATCAAATTAATTCGTAAAAATAAACCCTCTGATGTTTGCCTCTTGCCAAAAACTGACGGTCCAATTTCCACCAAACCTGTTCAAGCGGCCAAATTGATTTAAGACAGATCGTCCCCCCCAAAAAACCCATTTAAAGTCCCCACCAGGGGCACTGCAATGGTTGCTAGCCAAAGGCAGGGCACATAGAGTATCAACAACCGTTCACTCATATTCACACCGAAGGACAATTTAGAGTCTTTAATGAGTCCAACGTGTTTATGAAAACCCAAATAAAATCCTGGAGGGGCTTGACTGAGTCGACACAGATTTCTGACGGGGCTACAGAATTGCGGTGACCTGTTACATCCTACTTTAGTAGCTTTTTTAAACCTTAAATAGCATTCAAAAGTGAAGCGACATTAGCAACATTTGTGCTCAACGGGGAAGCTTCCCACCTCTTTTTGATTTTGAATTAATTGTACCGTACATTCAAGAAAATAACACATTATGAATGAGTCATGCTACCAGCGTAGCAGCCGGCTAGCGTCATTTCAATTCAAATTGCTAGCATTTTTCAAACGGCAAACTCCCGCTTTAGATATAGAAGTAAAAAAGGGGAATTTTTCATGGAAATTATGCTGTTTATTATATTGTTGTCTTGCTTAGGCAGTACGAGCCTTACAAAATGCTCGTACTGAGATGAAGACAATCACTTTACATGTCGCATGTTGTTGCTAAAGCTAGCTAGCATTGGCTCGATGTTGACTGTATGTTGTCAAATAGCAAATGATAACCACTGAAATGAAGACACCTTACTTGTATGTGGGGGGGTTTTTTCAGGTTTGTGGATGCCAGAAGTTGGTGATTTTTAGGCTGGCACAAAACAACGTATTCATCCCAAACCATTACTGGAGCTGAGATGATCAAACGATTCTCTTCAGGAGTAGAAAGTACGGTTTTCAAATGTAGGGAGTAAAGTATTCAAATAGTACTAGCAGTCAATTACGGACAAACGGACACAACAGGTGAGACTGGGAGCGACAACATCATCAACACGCACCACTAGCACTGGAGCCCCACAGGGATGTGTCCTCTCTCCACTGCTCTTCTCCCTCTACACAAACGACTGCACCTCAACAAGTCCAGCTGTCAAACTCATAAAGTTCGCAGACGACACCACGGTCATCGGTCTCATCAAAGACGGCGACGAGTCTGCGTACCGACAACAAGTGGAGCAGCTGGAGCTTTGGTGCAGCCGACACAACCTCGGGCTGAACACGCTCAAGACGGTAGAGATGATCGTGGACTTCAGGAAACATCCTTCTCCAGAGTTGCCCCTCACACTATCCAACTGCCCTGTGTCAACCGTCGAGACCTTCAAGTTCCTGGGAATCACAGTCTCCCAGGACATGAAGTGGGAAGTCAACACCATCTCCATCCTGAAAAGGGCCCAGCAGAGGATGTACTTCCTGAGGCTGCTGAGGAAGCATGGCCTGCCACAGGAGGTGCTACGTCAGTTCTACACGGCAGTCATCGAATCAATCCTGTGTTCTTCCATCACGGTTTGGTTTGGGGCCGCCACAAAGAAGGACAAAATCCGACTTCAACGGACAATTAGGACGGCGGAAAAATCATTGGCACCGCCCTACCCACTCTTGAGGACTTGCACACCGCAAGAATCAAGACAAGGGCACGGAAAATCCTCCTGATCCCCGCATCCTGCCCACCACCTCTTCCAGTTACTCCCCTCAGGCAGGCGCTACAGATCCATGCGCACCAAATCCAGCAGACACTTGAACAGCTTCTTCCCTCTAGCCATTAACTCCCTAAACAGTCACTGACGTAGTCACTCTTCTTGTGCAACAAATATTGTATCTCTCTAAAATGGTTCAATGATTTTCTGCACCAACTGTACAAACTGTAATAATATTGTATTCTACCACTGATCACTTTAGCTCTGCTTGAAAACTATGGTTCACTTACATTATGAAATGTCCTTCCATACCAATTTGTCATGTTCTTGTTTATGATGATACTAATGCAGCGTGTATACCGGAGACAAATTCCTTGTGTGTTCTACATACTTGGCCAATAAAGATGATTCTGATTCTGATTCTGATTCTGATTAAAGTACAGATACATGAAAAATTTGTATTTGTAGTTTGTACTCCAAAGTCAGTACCATTTTTTTTTTACTTCAGGTACTGCAGCAGGGATATACAAGTATAAAATTATGCAAAATGTGCCATTCATTCAAATGACTTTGGTGTCCATTTTTCCTCGTCATTTCAGCTCAGCGGTTTCTGATTGACGCATCCATTTTGCCCCACACAGACCAGTCCTGTCAGTCATTTGTGTAACGATGCTGCACAGAGACGTATATCGCTCTCTGGTGACAAATCAACACAATAAATTATGATGTTGCTGCACAGACATGACTCCGGGGATGATTTTAGAGAGTGTATTTCTAGCATAGACCTTGCATCCATGAATATATTGGCAGGGTTTAATACTATATAAATATGAATTTACTTTTCAAAGCACAAGCTACACCTTCTTTCCAACACATACATTGATGCTATATTTTGTATATATTTCAAGGCAAGCTTGTTGCTAGGGAAATGCTGTCAAAAAGCAGCCTCCTTGATGACTGGCGACAGGCGGCTTCAACTAATCCCCCCGTGCCGTCGCGTCAAAACACGAAGACCAAGACCGGGTGAAGATTACTCAGTCCTGAGAGGTCAAAGGTAACGGGTTTGAAAGGCAAAGGAGTTTCTCCATTCGAGAACGTCCAGCATTCTTTCTTGAAATGCATAATGTAGCCCTGGTCTTAAAAATTTCCACAAGTCTAGTCAGTGTATGAAGCATTAAATATTCCCCTAAATGTTCTATTTGTTTATTTATTTATCTATTTATTTATTCATTTATTTATTTATTCGGCTATTTATTTATTTATTTATTTATTTATTTATTTATTTATTTATTTATTTATTTAACACTGTTACACAAAATGAAAGCAAATAAGTATTTGTAATATATTTTTATTATAAAACTGCAGGTTTACTAAATATTCTGCATTCAAAAAATAATTATTACTTTTTTTGTATTCTTTTCCAAAATATAAAAAAATATTTTGAAACGTTTTAATTAAAATATTTACAAGTGACAAAATATATAACGACTTAAAAAGTGGAAGTCCACCTGTCTAGTGGTATTATTGCTTTATGATCTTTTTTTTAACAAAAATAAGAGTTCTTATTTGGATGGATATATGGACGGATCGATGTATAAACATTGCTATTTCAGCAACATCGTGGTGTTTAAAATAAAAACACAATTTCAGTGGCAAATTGGCAGTAGATGGCACCCCCAAAGTGTTAATTGCTGGACAATTGCAGTAGTTATATGCTGAAAGTACCTCATTTAAAGCGTTCAAAACAAGCCATTCTCAAGCCATCATCAACGTAATGGAGTGAGCCTCTCGCCTCCAATATCCAGGCAGCAGAGGCCAAAGTAAAAAAAAAAAAAAGTATTCTTTAAAAACACAAAACTAAAAAACATGTTTGTTGCATAGATATCCTGAAAACGCTATACAGTATCCTAAAACAGCTTGTTTTGCTCATACTGGGATTGAAAAGCTTTTCCAAAAGTGCACGCACCTCATAAATGTGTAATCAAATGTGAAAAATGCACTTTAATCCAAATCAACGGGATAATCTACATGCAGTATAATCTCTGCGGCGGGGAAATAAAACAACAACATATTCTTTTCTACTATCGTTTCCTTTCACTCCACCGTCAGAAAACAACGACAATTTGATGCGTCGTCGTCATCTCGCATCTCTGTGATGGTCAAATGACCTCCTGTCAAAGAGCCAAAAGAAACTAAAGGAGCTTTTTAGAGGGTACGTTGGGATATTGCTCCCAAAGCTTGCGTTCCGAGTAGCAAATGAAAGAACACTCCTGTTAATAACTCCTGTTATTTGCTCTTGCTTGGAACAAAAAGTCGATCGCACTTCATTTAAACTTGTCATGGTTTGGGGTTCGCACGTAGAAGTGAGAAAGCAAGAGTTGAAAAGCTCCCAAAATACAGGAGAAACAAGGAAGAAGTGCAGCGGGTACTGAACAACATAATACCCCCCGCCCCACACACACACACACACAAACACACAAAACAATCTAAACACGAAACCAATAAAGTCTTACAAATCTAGACTTACAAATCTGTCATTTAAAGTAACAAGAAAAACAGGAACAGAAGCAACAAACAAAATGATCGGACAAAGACAAAAAGTAACCAGGTAAGTAAATACAAGCAAGCTGACGAAACGATGAGGAACAATCTGAACAAGACGTAAGTGGCTGAGGGAGCCGATTGGTCGACACAAAGCGCTGTTGGGCTGACCAGAAACAGGTCAACACAAAAACCTCATCAGTCAACCATGAAAAAAAAAAAAAAAGACACAAAGACAGAACATAAAACGAAACCAAATGCAAATCTAAGCGTATGTATGCGCAATATGTATATTATCTACATCTGCATGCCTTTCCCATTGCCTTCATTATTTCCATGACAAGCTGAGGAGATGAACAACAACAAGGAGCTCATCCCGACAAATGTTCCTCAGAGGCTTCGAGCGCCAGAGCGGGTAAGACGCGACTTAAAGCGGCCATCATTTTCTCTCCGGGAGCAGATTAACTAACTTTAAAAAGCTCCTGCAGGTCCACTTAAAAACTCCGTTTGTTGACTCTGCCGTCTTGACCAAATATCTCATTGTGCCCATCTCTTGTTGTCATCCCTCCCCCCTCCTTCGTGTGATCCCTCTTGTCTTTACTTGTAATCAAGTAAGAGCTCCCCAAGAGAGAGAGAGTTGACAGTCACACACACCCACGCCCCTCACCCCTCCGCACCCAACAAGCCAGCCAAGGACTTAATGAAACACTGGGAATAAAGAGTGGACTGCCTATTAAAAGTTATTGGTTTGCTGCCGCTGGGATTGAATGGAAGTTGTGGGGACTTGCAGGTGTGGGGAAGGTGAGCAGGGAGAGGGAAAGGAGAAACAAGGGGGAAGGAGAAAAAGAGGGCATAAGGTCATGTCCGCGTGGACCCTTTTTTTTTTTGTTTGTTTTGGGCGTGTTCTGGCCTTTCGCCACATGCAAACTGGAGATGTGTCTCAACCGAAAGCTGTGTTTGAATACCGATGATGTCATAATGCGATTGGAATAAAAAGTCAAGGCATTTTGAACTAATTGTCAGGAGGTCAAGGAAAGAAAAAAAGGTTCCTCTTCACGTTGAGTGTCGAGCATCCTGCTCAGTAATTAGCAAATATTGAACTGAGGCAAATGGAGTCGTCTTGTTTAGTTTGATGTTGTTTTTCTGGTTTTCCGAAAACATCAAAAATGAGCATAACGATGTTCAAGTTTATAGCCGCGTAGCATCAGGGCAAGGGAAAAAACATGACGCAACCTGGAAATCGACTATGAACTGAAAGAAAATGCATTTCGGCTTTGAATGACGGCGGTTTTAGAAGTTAAAGTCAAAATCGAAACAGCAGCAAATTATAAATATTTGAATAATTTGATAAGTGTTTCTGTTCAGACATATTTAAGATTTCTTGCAAAAATATTAAATTATTATTATTATTAAGTTATTTCTCAAAAATAACTTTTGTATAAAATGTGAAATAAATATATTAAATAATTTTTAATTCAAACTAATTATTTTCAACATATGAGCTTTTTTCCCCCCCACAAAAGTTAAAATAGACAATTAAAATATGCAAATTTTAAAAGACTATTTAAATAATTACCAAGGTAAGCCACTACACAACCAATGGCCCTGTGAAGTTAAACAAGAAGTGTGAGTTTATCCTGTATTTGAAGACTGTCAAACAAAATTTATTATTAAAGATGCGCTCCAAAATATGAAGGAAAGCATCGGTAAGAATTTTAAAAAAACATATATTCGCCTTTGCTTTCCAAAAAGGCACTACTGTATTATGTAAAAAGATCATTTAAAAGACAGCCACGCTTTCCCTCCGCCGCATCACGCGGCGGCAAAGTCGGCCTCCTGCGTCGCCTGCATAAAACATGAGCGCTCTGTATGGATTGTCGAGGGGAAGGGGATGGGGGGGACACTCCGTGCGGCGTTCACAATAGAAAGTGAGAGAAACCGTATGTGTACACGCTTAATGTGTATTCCAAATGGATGATTACATAAGTCCTGCGGGATACGTCGGATTTATTTTTCCACTTCAACAAGACTTCCTTAAGTGTGGGCCAAAAAGCTCACTTGTTAACGCACTCGATGAAAAAAAGTTGCACACGGGGGCTTTTGTGTCTGTTTTTGCTTGCTTTCGAAGGCAAACAATTCAGTCAGAATTTTAGCCCAACGTGACCAGACTCAAGGTTTCATTTATCCCATTGATAGAGCCTTTGCTGTGTGCAAGCGTGACCTCAGCCGTAATACCCGGAGAAAACCCAGGCCAGCACAGAGATAACATGCAAACTCCCCGCAGGAGGGCCAAAGTTGAGATTCAAACACCGCACTTCTGACACATGAGGCATATGTGCAACCCGCCGGAACATGTTGCAGTGATTAAAATGCAATTACATTACCAGCACTGTTAAAGAAACAAAAATCCACACCTCACGGCAATGTAGAGCATTCCATTAACCTGCCACGCATGTTTTTTTGAATGTGGGAATTAACCAGAGTACCCAGAGAAAACCCACGCAGGCATGGGGAGAACATGCAAACTCCACACAGGAAGTCTGGAGCCGGAATTGAACCCTGCACGTCTTTACTTTGAGGCCGACGCGCTAACCAGTCGACCACTAGGCCGCCTTATCGTATAACTCCGATCCGCTTATCCTCACAAAGGTCGCGTGGGGTGTTGGAGCCTATCCCAGCCGTCTTCGGGCAGTAGGCGGGGGACACCCTGAACCAGTTGCCAGCCAATTGCCGGGCACACAGAGACAAACAACCATCCGCGCTCACACTCACACCTAGAGACAATTTAGAGTGTTCAATCTGCCTGCCATCCATGTTTTTTAGAATGTGGGAGGAAACCGAAGTACCCGGATAAAACCCACGCGGGCCCGGAGAGAACACGCAAACTCCACACAGGGAGGCCAGATACCTCTGCACTGTGAGGTGGACGCACTAACCACTGGACCATTAGGCCGCACCATATAATCAATATATAAAAGAAGAATGTCACTAAGTCGAGCGAGATCCTCCACCAAGGCCGAGCTACGGATTCCAAACAATGAAGATGAATCAATTCAAAAGCAATGCGCAGAACGCTGTGATGGCTTGCCCTGTTACCAGTTCCAATGAATTATAGATAAACAAGCATCCAGAGTGATCTCTTGTTGCCTTTCAAAGTGCGGTGAGCGAAGAAGCTGAGGAAGTGTCTTTGGAGGTGAAACTCTATCCCTCTCAGAGGGGAGTGGGTGGGGGTGGTGGTCTGGGACTTCAGCCATTTTGATGCATTTGCATCTTAACAACCTTTCTGCATAATTGAAAAAGTGGTTGTCTTGATCTGCGATATGGTAATTGCCTCCCTTTTCTGCCAAAGACTTTCCGGGTCTCTGAGGGAGCATCTGTCTTTGATGAAACTAAAAAAAAAAAGACCTGCACGTGTCACCGATCCGTCTTTGAGCTCTGTATTTGACTGACTATTTTCACAAGTGGTTGACGTCGACTGATTACAAGATCCAGTAAAGTTGACTAATCTTCAAACAGCAGTGGACGGAAGGAGGGAGTGGCGGAGGATGAAACGGCGCTGGGTTCGGGGGCGGAAGGATGAAGCATAGGGGCAGACTTTTCATGTGGTTCCATCCCACTCTAAATGACTTCCAGAAGCGAGCATTCTGCAAAGCCACAGCACTTAAATCAAAGCATGACATGCTACTGGTTTTGTCTGCTCGAGCCCATAAGATGTATAGACTCTGTACTGAACTTCCAGATGAAGAATTAAGGTAAGCAAAAGCAAAACTGGGACCTCAGCAGTCCAACCAAATGCTTAGGTTTTTGAACACATTTGATGCCTACTTCAAAGCTGTGAACCAGAAAATCATGAATTAGGCTGACTGAAGACTCGACTGTCCATTGTTAGGAATGTCAGTGACTGCAATTGGTGCCGACCAGTCCAGCGAGTGCACGTGGACCACACTAGATCACTGTGTCGTCTCACATTGTAAAAACATGCACGTTGATAGTTAACCCTTTCGCGCACAAATAATGAGAACCTGTAACCTGATAAGCTGTCCACTGTAGTAAACGCTGTCCCTTCAATGAACCCTTTGGGACTCTTAATTGTCCATCGGTGTGAATGTGAGTTTGTCTTACGTGTGCCCCTGTGATCGGTTGGTAAGCGGCCCAGGGAGTAACCTGCCTCCAAGTCAGCTGGGAAAAGGCTGAGGACAAACTCCATAGAAGATGAATGGCTGGACTTAACATGATTCGAATAGATGCAGTTGTAAAATAAACAAAAACTAACCAAGACAATGAAATGAAAATGGAAATAGATGCCATTAGGGATTGTTTCTCAACATTTGGACCATAGCGCCTTCAATATTTTGCTCCAACTTTTCAAGTTCAAGTTCCAAGTCTTCTGGTTAAGAATAAAATCAGAACCTCATGGCTAAGCCAAAGACTCCGTGCGCGCTTTGGCGAGACAATATTTCATGCCGCATTGTTTTACCGGCTACAAAGCCACAGAGATTAAAAGCGCTTCTTGAGAAGCCGCCTGAGATTTCCACAAAGTCTTTACCGTCCCGACATGAAGGGGGAGTTTGATCCGTGCAAATAGACTCAAAAACATGACAGGTGACACGCCATCAGCGCCATCTTTCATCTATATCTGAGGACGCCTATGCGGCGCGGCATCAAAACAAATAACTCAACTCAAGGGGGACGGCTGACAGATGAATACGTTCGTCTTGGGCAATGTAAACAGCTCGGCAGCTGAGTGCGTCGGCTGTTCTGTTTGCGCAGATGCAAACCGTCCCGGTCGCACTTCTTCTAAGACTGATTGAATGATTAACACAGGGGAGCAACAGTTTAAAATCGGGTCAAAAAGCGTGACTCAAAAAAAAAAAAAAAAAAACGACACAAGAACAGCCGTCATGGGCGAACCGGCGTTGATTGTGCAAACGCTTGACCTGCCAGATGAGCAGAGGCGAGAACATATGATGTGATTCACCACACGGCTGAGATATCTTTATGCCTTCAAGATAAACTATTAATACGGTTTTCATCCGTCATTTTTAAGGGAATAAAAAGCCGGAATCTGCGTTGAATATTGGCGAGGGCGAAGAGGCTAAAAGGATCATAAAAACTGCTGGATGGGGGGGCGGTGATTGTAAAATGTCTATAAAACAAAACTGGGCATCATTACGGCACCAAGGTGTTTACTGTTGTACCGAATCTCCTTTTGGAGGGCAACTAGACATTTCCTCCATGATCATTTATGTATTTTTGGGCATCCTGAACCCACAAAAATTCCCGCTAGAAGCATTTGCCCTCACCTTCAGTTGGACTGAGCAAAACAACATTTGAGAGAGTTTTCTGACAAGGCATGAAAATGTCTCAAGGGAGCCAAGCAATATTTCCACAAGGAAAGAACAAAACTTCAAATAATCCATTCCAGACACAGAAAATATGAACAGAAATGACATTTTATAGAGAATAACTGGATAGTAAACTACAGGGGGACGGATGACTAACCAGCAGAATACATGAACGTCAAATTTTACTTTTACCTTCGTCTAAAACTGATACTGTATTGTACAAGACTAAACGGTCCGTCACTGGCATAGCTACGTGAACAAAGATACGTTATTTGAAGTGAATATCAAATTTTCACAATCGGTGAAGTGAAATGGGTTCATTGAAATTTGCCGCGGCGCGCTGGCTGGGAATCATTGCGCTAGATGTTCATTTTTGTCGAGCTGCTTTACCGATGCCATCTCATGCGGGCGGAGTACGGCATCAAAGTTTGACGATTTTCATGATTTCATTTTGAGGATTCACCATGAAAAAGCGAATGGGTGGGCTCATTCATTGCTGATTTGTAAGCATTCTACTTGACCCCTTGCTTCCATCACCCGTCCCTTTTGTCCTGCGCAATGTCACCGCATCCACAGTCAGATCTACGATACTAATTACATACACAGCGTCATACGTGTAAGTCTTCAGTCCGACTCAAAATCAATACAGACTTTGTTTAAAGAGCCGCTAATGCCCATGGCTCCGTGCTTTGCAGACGCTAATAACTTGGCTGCGGATTGCAACCGCGACGGATGAAGACAGCCAGGACGCGCTGCGATCAATACGGCCCACGTCTCACTGTTTTATCACCTTTCTTTCCTGCCACCATCAACGTTTCAGAGAACCTCTGCGCTGTTACAGAAGATGCAAGTACCACAAACTCAACTGTTCCCAATAGGACGAATATCCTTTTTTTTTTCCTTTTGGCTGCTTTCTTGTGATTCTTTGCGTTCATACAAAACGTTTCTTGCCCCCCTCCAGATATATTTGGGATTGTTTGTCAAATTATTTTTTGTCTATATGTGCCCTCCAAGACCGAAGGGACTTGTGAGCCATCCAGGGTGTACCCCGCCTCTAACCCGAATGAGGAAAAGCGCAACAGAAAATAAAGGAACGGAGGTTGAGGGGGGTGCTTTAAAAAAAAAAAGCACGCAGATCAAGACAATGTTAACTCATAGGAGACAAAAATATGATGTTTCATGTTTTGGCCAAATTATACAAATATCCCAAGTTGTGTCCATGTCCATGCTTTTCTATATTTCTCCCTCGATACATTTTCCATCTTCTCTCCTCCCTCTCTCTCCACCCAGCCAGCAGTTTCATTGTCTTTGGGTCAGGGTGAACAACATCAGCCCACATGGTGCCCCAGTGGGGTCCCAGCCGAGAAGGCAGGGGAGCGCCACTGAGCACCCATAATTCAATGTTTCAAGCAGGCTGCTCGATAAAGGGAAGCCTCACACATGGCTGACTATGTGGGTCAGTCTTGGATCATTTGCAGAGGAGGAGGCCAGCGACTGGCACCAGATTCAACCCCCCACCACCAAATCCCCCCACCCCAATGTGTGAATGAGCGAATGTGTCGTCTTCGCCTGGAAGCTAGAGGCCAGACCCCCCTCTGGGTCATCCCAGCCAACTCTTCTATGGGAAACCTGTCCTCTGCTGCTTTCCTCCAAGCCCCCCACCACCCACCCTGCGTCCTCTACCCGACTGCACCCAGATGCCTTTGTGAGCTCCAGGGACAAAACAGGGGGCGCTTTGGAGGCCACCAATTAGTCCTCCCCCATGGGGTGACATGGCCGATGAATAGAAGGACCCCTAAACCATCCGCGCATATAATCTCAGCTGTCTCTTTAGAGGCGGCACTGTCACAAGCACACAGATTCAACCTTGTTTTCGCAAGGGTCCGGTTCTTGATTTAAAGGCACGGCTCATTGGTGCAAAAAAGAAAAAACGAGCTTCCGGATGCCTGCAAGCCACTTTGTCACGGTGGAATTTGTTCCTCTCCATGTGGGTTGATTCCGGAAGATATACAAGGATGACTTTCAGACAAGGTGTTTTTTTTTTTTTGGTCCATCAATCAACGAGTGACAGGAACCACAATAGAGAGTGGGAATCCATTACCTAAACAAACAAAGAGACAGCAAGACAGTCTGCTGCAGGAAGCTCAAGCACAGGGAGCGACTGTGTAAACTTAAGTGGTGACTGAGAAGACCCAGGGGGTGTCGGGGGGGATCACCTTTTGCATGTACAACTGCGGGCACAAACATGTCAGAGATGTTGAGGCATCTCATTTGTTGCTTGACGGTGCCTGCGACCCCAAGAGAAAACCAAAGAGGTTTTCTAAAGGCTTCTGAAGATCATTTTAATACAAGCAGTTATTCAACATCTTAAAACCAAAGTTAGCAGTCTGCTGAAGAATGCTCCGGCAGTCTGCAAATAAGAATATACTCAATGCACAATATTAAGGTACACCTGAACACTTTGGAGAGCCAAGATCATGTTCAGATTTGATTGATACCATCAGAGAGATATTCAGTCAATATATCCATCCATTTTCCATTCCACTTATCCTCACAAGGGTCGCGGTGGGTGCTGGAGCCTATTCCAGCTGTCTTCAGGCAGTAGGTGGGGACACCCTGAACCAGTTGCCAGCCAATTGCAGGGCACACAGAGACAAACATCCATCCATTCTCACACTCACATCTAGGGACACTTTAGATTGTTCAATCAGCCTGCCACGTATGTTTTTGGAATGTGGGAGGAAACTGGATTACCCGGAGAAAACCCACGCAGGCCCGGGGAGAACATGCAAACTCCACAAGGGGAGGCCGGAGCTGGAATTGAACCCGGTACCTCTGCACTGTGAGGTCGACGCGCTAATCACTAGACCACCGGGCCGCCTTCAATCAATATATTTATTATTCATTTTATAAACTGATGAAAAAGCTCTATCCATGCATTCATTTTCAATAGCTCTTTGTCTTATTAGGGTCACGTGTGAAATGGAACCAGCCAATCACAAGGCCCATATACACAAACAATCACAGCTGGACATGTCTTCATGAAACCCAACATGCATTTTTGGGGATTACTTGAGGAAGGAGACGACATTGAAACGCTACACAGGATGGGCCCAAGCTCCAGCAGATATGCTAGCCACTAGTCACCCTGCCCTGATGGGAGAAAAAAAGTAGTACTTTCTTGGGTGAAAATTCCCAACCGTGACCTTTGAAAGCATTCAAAAAACAACCCAAACATTAAAAGCATCTCTCAAAATGACACAGTGTAGTTGTAGTACACCACTGCAAACGACAAAAATAAACATACTGCTACATAAATGCCTCTTTCTGATGCAGCTCGTTGTATTGGCTCGCTCGGCGCGTGTGTCTCTAAATGCCACTTTATTCTTTTCTCCTCCTCTGGAATGATCTTCTTTTGGGAGCTTCTGAAGTTCTGCACTGTGGCAATCTGCTGGTGTTTCTTCTTTAAATGTCAGGTTTTCACAACAAGCTGCAGCAGGTGGATGTCACAAAATCACCTCGGAAAGATTCGCATTTATGGGAAAATGCGAATGAGTTTACCTACGGGTCACTCGCTGAATAAGTTGAAGATGATAGTAATGCGGGACACAAACACTGAGCTGCGTTATGTAAGAATTCTTAGAACTTTTCTCTGCCAAAAAATAAATAAATAAATAAATAAATAAGCATCAAGGAGAAGCGCATAAGCTCTTTGTTGGCGATCATCAGCCGAGAGCACAGCGAGGCTATTTTATGCTCCGCTGGAGAACCGGGCAGCGATTTATCTTTGTTTCACTTCGCATACCTGAGGAATACTCGACTATTCCCAAACAGTACAAAGGGCAAGTAATTTATGAACTACAATTCCAAGCCCCCCCACAAAAGAGGTTCAGGGTGTTGTGATGAGAGGCTGATGGGGTCAAGAGAGAAGGAGATGTTAGGGGTAAGGCAATACATCAATATAAGACGTCCGGGGCAAAACTTAAACTAGCTTCGGCTGTAAACCAAATAATGGGAAGGAACGCACTTTTTGAGTACGGGGATTTGTGTGTGACCACCAGCAGGTAGAAGATTGACATGGTATGATACAATGCAGTTGTGGGTTCTGCACACACCACTTATGATATGTGTGTGTGTCTGACATTTCTACAAAACGATGAGTAAGCACACACATACGCACACATTAGTGGTGCACACTTAGCAACATTGTTCCCTCGCAACAGAAATTAGTCGGAATTTGAGAATTGTTCCAATTTTTCGTGGTGCCACTTACAAAATAACTTGAACTGAAAAACATTTAGTAATTAAGTCCATTTTTACCTTGACAATTTCCAGTGGCTCATATGTTGTTATGGTAGTTGTATGGTAATTGTCACGATACGAGGTGGTGGTGGACCCCAAAAAGCAGGCGAGAGAGAGGAGCAGGGTGTACTTGACAAATGGTATTAAAACAGAGAGAAAACTAAATCCAAAACAAACAAAGTCCAAAGTATCTAAAAAAAAACGTGACTGAAGCTACTAAAACATAACAGTGACCAAAACATGACTGAAACAAACCTGACAGCAGCAAACAAGCAAACAATGACCCGACCATGAGGAGTCCTTTTATACTACTAATAACATAACGACCAACAGGTGTGCAGCTGGAGGGGGAGCCCTGCAGTGCCACCTGTTGGTCACAAACAGAATCATGACAGTAATAATATATACTTCCTCACAGTTATGTCATACCACTATGATCTTTGCTGTTTACATTTTTAGTACATTATCATACAATGTGTCGAGATGAGGGTTGCTTTTTGGCGAAATCACACTCTCTTATTTTATAGTGTTTCTCTTGGCTGCATGTACATGTGGATGTTAGATTGTTTTTTTTCCCCCGCGGCAATAAGATTTCAGCCTCTATGGGCTGCCGCGTTAATGTAATCAGTGCACGGCCTTCAGAATCAGTCGTGCTGGCCCACGTTACTTATATCATATTCGCAATGGGACTGTTTCTGTACCCGGTCAGATTTCAAATTCCCCTCACAGAGCTGCCTGGCCCTCGATGGAATCCTTCCTGTCATTGGTTGGTCTGAGCAAAACTTGTTACAATCAAGCAGAGCGATCTGCATGTCTACATACCAGTCTGCCACCCGCTTACTAAATATAATAATTTCTCTTCTGTTCTGACGCGAGAACAGATCAATTGCGATCAATGCAATGACATGTACACATTTCGCCGCGCAGGCAGCAGGTCGATTTTGTGTTGCAGCTACAATATGGTTGAATTAATTATTAGCAATTAAAAAAAAAATTTAACGTGTTAGTATCATTGTAAACTCATTTTGACGGGGCTATGGTATTGGATCTCATTAGTGTGTGCGCGAGTGTACCTAATGTGGAGGCCGGTGACAACCACTGAATTGCAAGCCGCGCGCACCGCGCATAATAAATGAGGGTAAATGAGAGAAGGCATGTTCATTGTCTCTCACCGTCTCACTGTTAGACTGTTGAATTCAAGTGGCTTAATGAGCAGAGACAAGCCTCAGCTTCTCCCTGACCTAGAAAATTTGGAAAGAAGGAAAAAAAGCGAGCAATAAATAGCCAAACGGTAAATAAAACTAAATGAGAATGCTGATGATTTTGGACACGCGGGCTCATTAGCCACTTCAGAGGAATTCATCGCATTGTACCGAAAGAGATGCTTCTGCTCCCGCTCTCTCCTCCCCGCGCGCATTTACTAGCGCTCGCTCGCTCCGTCTCCGTTCTCAGGCTCAATTAAGCTACAGTAAGTAAAACAGCGGTGCACCCTGTCACATTCCATCCACCGCCACTCAGTGAAAGACCCGCTAAAACAAACGGGCCTTAAAGGAGCCCACTCGAGCGGCCATTACCATATGATCAACTCACTTCCCGCATGCACAATGAACCACCTTGACAGAGCCTCCCTTGGCCTTCGTGGAAACGTATTCACGGGCACATAAAGAGAGGTCTGTGTGCACTTTGAGGGTCCCGCTCTACCTCTGCTCCGGTCATGCTCGGATTAGCTCCTGCTGCTGCAATATTTACCTCACGTGGCGGGGGGGCCGAGAGGGTTCGCACACCTAAGAACACACACGCGCACCGCAGGGTGGCCAAGAGTGCAGAGGAAAATGTGCACGCACGAGAAAAAGCACGCACACGCTCACCGACAGGAGCAAGATACGACTGAGAGGTTGTTTAATCAGGCTGTGGTCCTAAAATAACACATTAGTATATATGTCCAGGAAATTGCCAACATCCAGCAGTCCACAAGTTGAGTCTTGTATTCTGACTCAAATGAAACAGAATGACCAAAGAGAATGAAAATGCTCCAACACCCCCCCCCAAAAAAAAAAAAATCTGAATCCAAATGGAATTTCATTTGGATTCACAGCGGTGATATATTCCCTTTTCCCTTTGCTAATCTGAACAGACGTCATGGAAACGGTTCACTCGGGATAGCCAGGCCTACGAACCCACAGGAAATAGCTTCGTCATGGCGGTCCGCTACTCCAGGAGACCAAATTGGAACATTAGCGTTGAAAGACAATTTATTTGACAGCTACGTGAAACCATAACCTAGCAAAGCAAGTAGTAGAACAAACTTTCAAAGGTTCCAAAAAGTGGCCGTGGCTATTGGTTGTTAACTGTTTTTCAATGGCGTGTTCTCGTATCCGGTTAATGGCACATTATCAGCATCGATGCAAACGTAGCCACTCGATTTCAAAAGCTGCTCAAATAACACAGCAGAACACAACTGTAACCTTTGCGCTAGTAGGGAAGCACATTCATAATTTGATCATTTCCTCTTGTAGCCTCCAGGCCCAATAGTAGCAAACAATCGCCTTATCGGCTCAAACACAGATGGGGGGGAAATATCATGTGATTTGGTGGGCTACCCCCATACAAGTTTTTGGGTCTTATCTTCATTAGATCAGTTGGTCGTGTTGAATGGCTCTTTGTGGCGGCGGCCTGCAGGGTGGGCGGGCAGCAGCGCAATCCCAACAGCTCGGGTTCAAGAGAAACAAACAAAAAAAAAATCGGATACGTCCTGCAGTCCGATGAACTCACTCGCTCTTGCTTTTCATCACTTCACAATTCAAGAGGCAGGCCGTTTAACCGCACAGCCAACGCGCGCGGTTAAGATCCGGCTCGAAAGCATGAGTCACTCTCCTCTCCGCTCTCTGATGTTCAAATTGCAAACATATTGTCATTGAGCGGAAAGTGAAGGAAAGCAGATGAGGCTTTGGTATACATTGTTTCAATGTTTCCGTGGAGAACGGTGGCGTGTCACTTCTAAGCGTATGAGTGGGCATTCGTCACTCTGTGTGACTTCTGAATGAACTTGGGTGTTCAAATATCAGCTGCTTAAAGGGATGTTGTTACCTCAACCTTGATGCTAGTTTCATTAGCCCCACTTTGGCATTTTTCGTTTGTGTGAGCATTAAGCTAATAATGAGAATGTAGCTAGCAGTTACATTTTGGGTGCACTGGATGATTGTGTTGACATCATAGTGAATCCAACCACAAAAACTTGTCTACAAGGTTTTGTCACATCACCTAACTGGTGCAAAATTTGTACCAGAGCCAGTTCACTGTGTGTTGGAAGTACTATTGCATTATTGACACCATCACTGAGTGGGAACCTAACCTACGATGCCTTCATGGAAGTCAGGCGAGTGAACCAATACACAATCAGCAACACTACATGGTAATATTTATCCAGAAACATGAATATAAAGATATATGAAGATACCACAGAGAAAGTGCACATTGCTGCATGCTAATGTGTGCAGATAGGCATCTATGCACCTGTTCGACCACCGTCCATGTACCACCACGTACTGTAGCATTAGCAGCAAACTCTGTCTCAGGGCCATAAAAGCTCACATGTAAGGAGAGTGTTTCATAACCCAAACAGGTAGTAAAGTATGCCATTTGTC